>JAWZYV010007511.1:0-481814 GCA_038373885.1 Cheiracanthium punctorium | reverse complement strand
CATCAGTTTCGGCGAACCGTTGCGGAGATCTTCGATTTTGCTGATACCGTGCAGAATTCTTCCAGGATAGAATTCAAAATTCTTGATCCTTCATCACGATATCGAATTTGAGATGGTAATGAAGTAGTTGCTGATGCAAGCTTGGGTCTTCATTCCATCGGTGTGTCGCGTTAAAATCTGTCGGTGTGAAACCCAACCATTTTGAAGTTTTTGTGTTCTCTTAGAAGATGAATACTGGATGTGTGAAGCTGCGCCATTTTGCGAGGCGCATTTGAAAACAGCGGACATTTAATGAAAGACAAATTGAAACGTTGGTCAATGTGACAGTAATTGAAACTACAGTGATTTTTAGTGCCTGTTAAAATATTACGCACTAATATGTGAACTGTTCGACAAATCTTCATTCTGCATTCTACAAGATTTTTCGTACGGACAATGATCTTGTGCCAAGTACTCGGTAAATCCCAGACAGCACATAAGCTTAAATCAAGCTTGACATTTCCTTGAATTTGACGTATTAATACAAGCTTGACTTTAGCTTGATTTTAGCTTGCAGTGTGCAGTGATGGCGCCATCTGTGAAAGAGAATGGACATTAATATTCTAGCGTTTCTCAAATTTGCTGAAAGTTCGTAAAAGATGTGTTTTATTTTATTACCAGTGCCATGTTACCGGCAGGGCAAACGGGGCAACTGCCCAGGGCCTACAGATTTTAGGACCCAAATTCTTAGATCTTACACTTTTGCTGTTTTAAAATAAAATTACTAAGGATAAAAAAAGAAATTCAGAAGTTAAATAATTTTTTTAATTATAAAGTATGAACAATGAAAATAATTCAAATTTACATTTGTATAAATTAATTTAAACTTATTTTTAATTCTTCGAAATGCTCGATATCGATATAGCATACCAATATGTAGGAAAATAACTAACCACATTTGAAAAGAGAATTTTTAGCGTTAAAAAATACCAAAATTTCTCAATTATTTGTTATTTCAACAAATATTTACAAAAATGACTAAAGTGTTTGTATTCCATACATGTTAGCAACTGTGATATAGCATTCCAAAGTAACGTTTAACTATTTCTTTGGTTTCAGATTACTGAACACAAAATTTGTGTTAAGTAAGTAAACCCATTCTTAACACAAAATTTGTGTTAAGAATAGGTAAGATATTTAAAAAGCTTTCAGTATGAACCGATCATAATCTTTTTTGGGGGGGTTATTGCAAGGGGCCCAATTTTTTCCTTCTGCCCAGGGCCCAGAGTTGTCTTGATCGGGCTCTGTTTATTACGCACAAAACCTCGCCATTAGAACACGCAAGGGGAAGGAATGAATGGGATAAGCCCCTGTGAAGTGTAACACGAGGGGAGTTTTAGTTTTATTTACATCTAATTAACATTAGTAATTCCATTAACTAATTAATTAACCCTAAAAATAAATTTTAATATAATTAACACAATTTAGTTAGTTAATATACTTCACTTTATGGGTGGTTCATCATAGAATTAAAAAAAAAAAAGATTCTATATTTCCAAATATGGAAATTCTTCAAAATAAAATACAATTATACTACGAAATTGATTTCAAAATCAGTCGTTTGTCACGATTTTGGCCAGCAGTATTGCTCATGAGTGTTGCGAAAGTTTTAAAACGTGTGCTGCTCTTAATTTTATATTATGTTTATTTCCCTATTAGTAGAGTTTCTAAATCACACATAACATTATTTTAATTTTGATGCATCCCATGGAAAAATAAAAAAAAACAAATAACATATTGCCCACTTATCAATCTGGCCAGAAAACGGCTTTACAATAGAATTGAAAATTTCTGATAAATTTTAGAGAGAACATATCTCAACATCAATTGAGCTAATTTGAGTTTAACAAACGCTTTACACGCTACGTGTCTTCTAGAGCAATTTATGTAATAATAACACTGAAAGCAAATTGAATTTCTAATGAATATTCAATTAATTTCATTTTTACTCAGCATGTTTTTGTTACCAAAGTAAATAAAAAACATAAGTAACTAACAGAGTATTAGTGCAATAAATCTCCATAATATTCGGTATAGTGGGCATATCAAGGTTTTTCAAAAACGTTTCCGATTTACCTCATCGGTTTTTCCTTTCAAAATTTTCTTTCTTTGCTATTCGAAATGTTGAATGAAGGTAATCCTTCATCTAAAAATCAAATATTTATGTGCTGTACCTGTAAGTGCAGTTATCAAAGAAGAATATTTCCTGGGTATTTCCTCCACTTTCTCAGTACTTATGTACTATGTCTCTTTTTTATTAGTTAAATTCCTCCTTATTAAATACAAGATTTAAAAGATTTTTCTGTGGTTTATTATTATCATTTTTACTTTCCGAACATGTACCATGTAAGGAAAGTATTGTAATCATGAAAAAATTCGACTTCGAGATTTTGGTGTTTTTACACGTTTTGAGGGCTTCTGAATCCATTTATGCTATTTTTACGAGATGTATGTATGTATGTGTGTATGTGTGTGTGTGTGTATGTGTGTTTGTGTGTATGTGAGTGAACACGATAGCTCCTGAACGGAGCATTCGATTGAGCTCAAATTGGATATATATGTCATAAACTACCGTCGCAAGACCGGTATTGATTTTGGTGTGTATAGGACTTATTGTTTTTCTACAGGGCTACGACAAAGATTTCTTTTACATTATGGCCTATGGGGGGAATTTCTTGAAAGTGCGCTAGCGTTTAAACGATACATAATTTTGAGCTCAAATTGGGTATACATGTTATAAACCACCATCCTAAGACCGGTATTGATTTTGGTGTGTATAGGACTTATAGTTCTCCTACAGGGCTACGACAAAACTTTCTTTTATATTATGGCATAATGGCATATGGGGAGAAATTCTTGAAAGTGCGCAAGCGTTTAAACGGTGCATTCGATTGAGTTTCAATTTGGTATATATGTTTGAATTATTCATCGATTAAAATTTATTTAAATGCTTGGTAATGATCTTAATCGTAAGTGTTCGGAAAGTCGAGTGGAGTCACTCCAGATTTTTTCTATAAGAGTCTCTATTGTCAATCCTATCTTTCCGTACGCATAGATACTCATGGCACGGAAGAACATATTGAAGTATGTCTCCTATTAAAAGTAAGTTTCCGATTGCAATACTTTCAAACACTTTTTGTCGTCTTCCATTTCACCTAATTTCGAGCTTTATTTCTCTTGAAACCTGTACATTTCTAAAAACTATAATGATGCTTTAGAATCTGTGGTTTTCTCGACTTTTCAAATCAAAAAAAAAAAAAAAATGGCTTGTCCACTGTTATTCCAAAATCTCATTTATACGCAAGTGTTTGCAAAGTTCTGTGATGCCCCGCTCAAACTTGGATTGCGTTTTTTATTAAGTTGTTTAAATATTGTTAAAAATGTGCAAAATTTTATAAGTGGTCCTTCTCTCCCCAACGCTAAATTACTTATAACCGAGCAAGTATTTTCTATTGACCTATACATAACGCTAATTAAACAAGTCATCAAACTTTAAAGTGGATTAAACTATATTGACACAAAGAAAAGATAAATAGTTCCTAAACACATTACATGCATAACGGGAGAGAAAATCCTTCATAATTAAACTTTGAATAAGTTCTAAGCAAGATGTACATTTTAAGTTTTAAAAAAAGATTTTAATCTTGAAAAGTTTATAGATAATGCATGCAACTTTACATCATATTATTATGTTCATTTTTCTTTGGAAAGAGATTAATCTAATTAAAATAACTTTTACTTTAAAACACTCTTCGGTTTTTAAAAAATGCTCCAATAGAAATTCTTCATTTAACAAACAATAAAAAAATTAAATACGTAGCTTTTTCAAATATTTGTAAATGTTAATATACCAACAATTGCATTAAATGGACAAATTATTTTAATGATAACTTGAAACCAACAAAAAAATATTGAAACACATTTGCGTAGTTCTCCGTGGTGGGTTCCATTACAGTAATCATCTATGCTTTAATTAGTTACGTTCTAATGATTTGTGATCACTTCCTGAACGTAAAATAATTCTAAGATTCAGAGAAATATACAAACGCTAGTGTGATGTCAATTCATAAACTTTTAAACGTGTGTCGCAGAATATAGGAGCTGAAATAAAGACTATTTTCTTTCATTTAAACTTCTTGACGATTTCTTTGCAGTCAATACGTATATTTTTAAAATGAATTCCTTCGGATCACGAAACTAGCAAAATTCAAATCTATGACATTTTAAAAATTCTCATTCCACAATTATAACTGAAGCAAAACTTCTTTGGGCAGAAATCGTTAACCACCTTTGTCAGAAATACGAAGACTTTTATAGAAATACATTATGATGAATTAGAGGGGAGACTACATAGGGCGAAAAACAACACGGGTCAATTGAAACATTTCATATTTAATGCATAATATAATTCTTAAAGCAGTCAAGTTATGACAGTAGGGTATAGTCCCTTCAAATAATTCAAGGACAGAAACTGAAAAGAATCTGTCTGCGTATTGCAATGGATTATATGCTTTTGTTGCTCCAAAGTAAAAAATTGTTCCGTAAAGATTCTACTCTCTAAAAATTGTCTCTCTATTCTGTAACTCATTGAATAATATCATTTTTCTGTAGCATACTAGCTTTACGAAATACTATTAGAAATGTTATTCTATATATAGTTCCACTATCAGTAATAAAAACTTATATATTACAACTGTATCATGAAACTGTTAAACTTATTTAAAATTTCCTCATTTATTAATTCTTATTTTTAAATTTCATTTATGAAAATGTCTGCAAAAGTTCTGTGATGTCTAGTTCAAAAATTTACATTTAAGTTTTTATATTTACTTCTTGATAAAAATATGCAAAATGTTACAGCAGACCCCAGTCACAACTACTCTAAATTACTTATGGCAATTATTTTCTATTGAACTAGAAGTAATGCTAATTAAACAAGTCATCAAACTTTAAAGTGGATTAAACTATATTGGCGCAAAGAAAAGTTGAATAGTTCCTGAACACATAACATGCTAAACGGGAGAGAAAATAATTCATAATTAAACTTTGAATAAGTTTTCTTAACAAGATATCCGTTTTAATTAAAAAAAGATTTTAATCTTGAAAAGTTTAATGCATGAAATTTTAAATCGGTATCTTTTAGTATTAATTTTCTTTTTTAAAAAAGGGATTATTTTAATTAAAATAACTTTTAAAACACTCATTCTAATTAAAATAACTTTTAAACACACAACCATTTTAACAAAGTTCTCCAGTAACAATTCTTTATTAAACAAACATGGGGGGGGGGAGGATGCAGCTCCCTCTAATGTTTTAAACTTTACTTTTTTCATGTTGTTTGAACATATTAATTCATTAATTGACCTGATATGTATCTTACATCAATGTTTAAGTTTCGAAATAATATCAAATAAAATAAAAACATGAAACTTTATCATTCCCATGACGATATACCTACGGTTATTAAACTTAAAATGTAATTTCATTAGCTGGAATAAAGCAGTTTAATAAAATGTTAATCTTTGATGGATTTTTTCTGTGCAGTAAAATTGTGTTTACCATTATATCTTGCATGCTACTAACTAATCAACTCTCAGTTTAACTTCTCAGTATCGAAAGAGTACTGACTTGAAATCTAAAATCCTTTATACAGGAGATGCGAAACACTGGTAGAAATTGGAAGGGCGATAAATTTCGTCTCCCCTAATATAATTTCATATCACCATGAACTCCTCTGTATAAGTTTTTTCTTATCCTTTCATTGTTTCGCATGGAAACGTGCATAGGTTTCATTTTCCTCTTAGGCCAATCTTTACAGCAGCCTGGTTGCTCAGTGTCGTCATCTTAGAATAGTACATTCTACATTCTAGGAAAATTTCCTCTTCATCGCAGATTGGTCGAGAATCGTTGCACGGCCAATCTCTAATCGAGTGGAAAGTCACCTGACTGTACTAGTCTGAGACACGTCATTGCATGAGCAGGCCGCTATGAAAGTTGGCCTTAAATTTTCACAAAATAGCGTCGTCAAAATGTTTTCCTCTCTAGACGAAAGAAATTTGGCAGAAATAGTTATCGCTTGTTTCTTCCATTAGATTTTAATATGACAGGTGTCTTTTCACCCTACGCAGATTTTGGTAAAATAAAAAATAGGTTCTTCGTTATATTCACAATACTTCTTCAAAATCCATTAGCTGTTTTCTTGTCTTTTGTGTTCAAACATAACAACAGCCAAAAAGCACACACAATTTAGACTTCCCCTATCTATCCGGAGTACTTTCACAATATCGTAAAAAGACTTTTCATGAGCATACAAACTCTAAATCTTAGTACATATTTTATTTTATATAAAATGTGGTAGGCACTATATAATATCGCTTCATTATCTAAATATTTAACCGAAAAATATCGCCAAGACGTATTTAATAAAAAAACGGGTATTATTTTACCTTCAAAGCTTATTGTGTCATTTTTATTTCATGAATTTCTTATATTCTTTATGGGGGAAATCCCGTTGGCGCAAGAACAAACATTTGAAAACTATCATCTGCTTTCCTCTTTTTATTCTTGATAAAAGGAAAAAATGTGTATTCATCTTCATTAAGTACGTGGATGAAAAGGAAAAATTCAAATCTCTTAAGATTGGCCGTAGAGTAATTATTTCGAGTTTTTATGATAAGCTAAAAGACAGTTAATAAAATCAGTTTCAATTCATGCTCGCAAAATTTAACTTCAGTGTGATTCAATCTCATTACTTTCTTTCCGTTTCATGTGCTCCGCAATTATTCCGTTTACTTGGCGAGAAATTGACTTGAGCGATAAAATCTCTTTTCGCTCCTCCGGTGTGCAATTTATTTTAACGAGAATAATTTATGATAAATAAAAAAACGTCATTTTGCCTGTTTTATATGCCATCTTTGTAATCATTTTAAAATAGAAATTAAATTCAGGACTTATTATTTTAAAAATTATTTAATGAATGTCTCAAATAGGAGGTTTGAAAATTATTGTTATCTTTGATTAAGGTCTTCAACTCGTTACTTCTAAGATAGTACCATAGGAAAGTTTTCCACTTCTAATTACACAGTTGTCGGTACCTAAAAACCATTTTGCTTTTAAGGTGGGACAAAGTATGCAATACTCAATAAGGTATTTATTCATATTGTTTTTTTCTTATATTAACATTTAGCACTCACTCTACTCGAAAGGGTTTTACAGATACATGAGCTTGATGACACTTAGCAATGGTTAAGAGATTAGAGTACAGTTACTGATGTATGCATTGAAAACAAGCATTTGAAATAGGTGAAAAAGACTTCATGTTTTCATTTTAAAAAGTTTTCTCGTCTTATTGTGGTTCTGTGGAAAAATAACTACCAGAAAATACCTTTGAAGAATTCTCTGTGAGAAAAAATCTAAGAAAGTACAAAAAAATACAGTGCAAAATCTTCTCACTACACACAATTTAAAGCGAAACTTGCATACTTGTTTAAAATAACGCTTAGCGTTAATGCAATTCAAACAATTCAATTCATTATCTTAATACCACTGAATATCATAGTTTTTATCCTGTTTTAAGTTTGAAAAAGTAGTACAAATATGCTAAATTGTGTGCATATGGTTATACTTATGATATTTCAGGTTCACATTTTTGTTGATAAAGCCCTAACTTAACACATAAGCAACTCAAACATATAACGCTTTTAGCAGCATTTTTAAACGAGGTATATAAGCAATATGAATTACAACGAAAGAATAACACTTAAATATATAGTATTTTGTTGCTCTAAACAGGTCATTTTTTTTTCTTGTTTAAAAATCGTTCATGAGACTTCAGCAAGAGAGAGCTTATACCTATAAGAATTTAAACTTTTCTTTCTCGCAGCACAATTCGATTTAGGGGAAACTTTTCTAATAATATTTCCGAAAAATCCGAACCACTTTACTCCGATTTTTAAAATGGTCTTTGAAATAAAATAGCATATTTCGGCCTTATGGGACAAGTAACTGTTTCCACACTTTGAAAGTGGAGGGATACTGTTTTGAGAAATTTGATTTTATTTCGAAACATGCCAGTCAAAAGAAAATTGGAAACAGTTTTTGATCATATATAAAAACACAAAAAAATAAAACAGCATTCAAAGCCTTGTCTATGAATATTGGATTTTTTAAACTTTCCCAATTGTGAATACAGTATTAAGGTAAGTTTTAAAAGTTACGTTTTATAAATTTATTAAATAATTTAGTGGAAAAACAATTGTTTAATGTACATATTTTTTAACTATACAACCTCTGTCACCAAAATATGTCTTTAAAATGCTTAAAAAATATTTTATTTCAAAACGATTTTTATATGAATATTTAACTCATATCAAACAATAGGAAATACATGCATATTAAGAATAAACTAGAAATCTATTTCCCCTTTAAAATATTTTATCATTTTCATGTTGGTAATCTGCCTTGACACCCAACACTAACTCCTAATATAATCAAATGTTGATTGAGTATGGCTTGTCTAAGTTACCAATAAAAATTCCTGTATACCCACTCTAAAATGTATTCGAATGTAAGTCAAAAATTTCTATTTTAGATTTTATAACAAAAAATAAATTTTGGTTTAATTAGGTTCTTAAATATTATTCAACATGAAAGAAATACAAAAAATTAATATCATAAACTCCATGATTCACTTTTAATGAAGATTAATATTATATATTTGAAACAGACAAAAAGATTGTGAGTTACACTGGAAGATTTTTGAGAGAGTGTATAATCATTAATTTTAATTAATTTGGGAAAAATTATCTAAAAATTAACAAACTACCAAGCTTTATAGCTATTTATATAGTTCATATTCAATCCAGAATTACAATCTGTGTTGCAAATAATTCAACAAACTAGTCAATTCAAATGATTTAACTTTTATTACTACAGCAACAAAGGATGTCATTAAACAGAAATGACCATCACAGTAAAAATCAAAGTTTATCTCAAACCCGATTTTTCTCAAGTTACCATGGCTTAAACTCATAATTTCTTAATTTTAAAGCAATTTTGTCAGGAAAATGGGAGAGAACTTGGAGAAGAGATGACGTGCTTAAATCACTTTTAAATGTGCCTGTAACTGTAATTACACTGCAGCACTGAGATGACAAAATTATCGCATCTGTCACTTTAATTATCACTCCTGTCTGAGCGTGAAGAAAATTACAATTAAAATGATAATACGATAGCTATCGTTGGATGTAAATTCTTATTGCTCTCAATATTTACTGCCTGAAATTTTTGTTCATAAAGGAATCTAGTGTTTTAAATTAGGAACGTAATTTTTTATTTATTTAAGAAAGCTTAAATGTAATAAAAGAAAATGTTTCTCAGGTACTTCCTCTAAAATTCAAATGTGCTTTATTAAATACTTAGTTTAATTCAGTACAATTTATTGTTGCAAACTTTTGCGGATAAATATATGTGAAAATTTCTTGAACTAAATACAGTTCCTTGGAGTTCTTTTTTAAGGAATAAAATATGATCACAGCAGGATTACCTTTGTTTGTCTGACTATGGCAACGCTACGCTAGGGCGATCTTCCAAGGATGGGGGGTGCCTTAGAGGGAGGACTTTCTAAGGGGTTCTAACGCATATTCATGTTACATCTGGAGAAAAACTACCAAAACTCCGGACCGTTACATCGACAGCCACGTGATGGTACTCTATGCCGAAAGCATATAAACTAACCTTACTTTGCTAGGGACAAGACGAATTCCAAGCCTGTTGATTGGCTACTTTTCCAGAGTTACGCTTGACGTCATACTTCTATGTTAAATAATAAGAAAATTGGGGGCATTCGAAAAAACAAATCTTAGGAAAAGGGGGGGGGGGGGAGGGAAGGAGAGAGAGATAAGAATAAATAGAATATCGATAAATAATTATAAGGAATTTAAAAATTAATTTACCGACATAAGAATTAAAATTATTTTAAGATCTCAAAATTTTAATTCGTTAGTAAAAAAAGGACTGTTGAAAAAGGTGGCTATAGTTGAAAAATTAGCAATAATAATATTTTGGATAACATCAGGAAGGATTAAAACTGAAATATGTACTCAAACTACAGTAATGAATGTTTGCACCAATGATTTTCCTTTTAAAAGTATATTCTTAAAGTTGTTTCATGATTAATTAAGAAAATAGGTTTTGTAGCACCTACCAAAAAAAATTTTACCTAAACATTTTCTAAATCTGTATAAAGTATTCTAGAATGACAAACAGTACAAAGATATGCTTTTCCATCAATGAATTCCATGAATTTTGCAATCAATGAATTCTACATTAAATTTATTTTTATAAATATAGCCTTAATTTTTTTACTAATATTTCAGGTTTAAAGAAACTATCTTCCTACAAAACTATCAATCAATCAAACTAATTTAAAATTTAGTGAAACCCTCAGCAACAAACTAAAATCGCTTGAATTTGCATTTTAGAATGTTCTCTTGCTAAAAAAAAGGCTCATGCGTAAAGAGATAATATGAAAAATATTTTTTTAATGTTTAAAGCCGCGGAAAATAAGTTGCATGTCATGTAAAAATCTAACATTTTTCTAGCGAAAATGACAGTTCTCAATTAATCTGCATATCTAAAACCTAGAATATTCTTATCACATATTTCATTTCATTGATGAAATTTTGTGAGACAAGTGTCATTGTCCATGAAACTTGGTTAAGAAATTAGACAAACAGTACAGCTCTTTATTCAAAGTGATTATTAACAGGCAAGGAAAGCTACGTTTATGACCCCATATTGCAATGTGATTCCCATTCCTTATTTTGTGCCCCATTCTCACCTTAAAGTTTGTCCCAATCATTATGGGTTACCCTGTATAAATATTTTCATTATGATTTTACCATAGATGATTATATTATGCGCAGCTATATTAATTCTTTTTGTTGGTCATTGAAAACAATACCAAAATTAAAATAGTGTTAAAAACCTTCATACTTTATCCAAACATTTTTTGTGTGATAAAGCTAATCAATTCGTGAACTATTAGTAACATTTATCTATCTCTTAAGATGCCTAATATCAGACTAACAGTTCAGTCCTCCATTTTGAGCAGAACATCTGCTGTCTGTAGATTAAATAAATCACGGAGAAAGTGATATCGACAAACAACTATTGAATTATAGATGAAACATTAATCACTTTTAGCAGCAAGTCTTTTAGACAAACTTGAAAATGATATATTTCATTATTTGAGTCAATTAAATTGTTAACACAGTGTACAATGGAATATATTTGTGGCACTCTTAACATAAACAGGAATTATTTAATCAGCATGGCTCTTTTACCATGAGTAAATAATTAAGTCAATATGTTTATTTCAAAAATAGTGGTGTTACGATCAGAATAAAAATAAACTTACAAAAACGCATATGATCAGAATAAAAATAAACTTACAAAAACGCATATACAAAAAAAAACAGTAAGTACGTTTCATGTGGTACAATTTTCTTCTTCATATGGACAAAACTTCAACCTTTACACGGGCAGGAAAGTAAGAGCAGTTCAGAACAGAAAGTTCTCACTTTCTTGTCTGTACGGGGATTGGTGATTTTTGCAGTTGAAGAAAAGGTTCTGTTCGTCATACTCAAAACGCACGTTGAGCTACTTATGTACTTTCCGGGCGACTATGTACAACAACTCGTGAAAATATATTCACTAAATGCGAGTGTATAACTTATCCTCAGTTACTCTTAATTTCACAGTATACTATTCATTATCTAAAGATTACTGTTACTAATAAATTCACAATTGTTATGACAATTTTATCTGTTAACTTTCGTACAACAGAATGTTAAATATACAAAAATAAAATTACCATGCCTTTGGAAATGGAAAACGGTAGTTTTCTAACGGAAGATAAAAAAAGCTTCATTTCCTTTTGTATAGATTATTCGTAGGACAGACATATTTGTTTTTTTTTTCCTATTGTTTGAAACAATTTTCCAAGTTTACTTCAGGTAATAACTTCACGTGTCGAGTTCGAAAAAAAAAGAATCTTTAGTGGAATTTTTTGTAGATGATTTACGTTTTCTAAACATTTTTGAAGGGTTACAGAGAAAATAGTCTCACGTTTATAGATCTTTTTCATATTTTTTCAGGATGCATCATGCTTTTAAACATACAAATAGTAATTTTATCTAAATGTAGAGCAGTCTTTTCTGAATCAAAATATCTTCAAGAAGAACACACTTGCATATAAAACTGACTGTTTCGATAAATATGAGCTGTAAATATGTCTTATGAACGGCCATTATTCAAAATAGTTATTTGACAGATATCAGTTATTCAGTTTCACATTGCTAGCTTAATATCGATTTTGGCGTAACACAAAATAAAAGTACCGCAGCTAACGTATGTAATTCGACGTTTGTTTCGATCATAAAGCGATATTGCGAGGATTTTATTTTAATTAGTAAAATATACTCGATGGTTTATCGAGCAGTGAGTAATTTAAAATTACAAAAAGTAAAAAGTAAAAAAAAATAATAAAAGATAAAGAAAAGCAATAAGTTGGTCTTAGACGATGTGACTGAAAATCTGGAAGAGGGGAGGGCGCGGATACGTACTGAAATCAAGAGTAGAAAAGGGGGTGTTTTAAATCGGAAGATTTTTTGGCAAAGTTGTTGGAGAAGGCATAACACCTGTCACGTAGCTATCAAAGAGTTTTATGAATAAGCCAATTATGTCATAAATACAAAAATTCAAAACATTCCTTTACAAGCTCGATCATTCGCCCTTATTTGTATTAGACTTCCAGTCAGGCCTGTCGAGGGGGGGAAGAGGGGGAATCCCCCCGGGCCCGTGTTTTCTGGGGGGGGGGCGGGCTAAACTTTCAAAAACATTTTCTGTATACACAGAAATAGAATCCCCGAAAACCAACACCGACTGTAATAAGTAAAGACGAGATGACGTCCTAAACGAAACTGGATTGCTGACGACACTTCGAATTCTGCTCCCAGAGTGCCTGGGCTCTAGGCCTTCAACTCCGCTCATAATAATTATGTTAACAAGGGAATATACATTCTTAAAACTGTGCCTCTTATATGTAAGGCACAAGCAGATTGTGCCTTCCGTTACCTTAAAATTAGAGGAACATAGCCAACGAACCTCTCATATAGTATTAAAAATGAAAGGCACATCGAAAACAAAAGGCACCGATTACAGAACGAAATTTCTCAGAGGCACGGAGTGAGATTTGTGCCTCTGACACGTTTGTGCCTCTGGGACTCCTCCGAATTTCAGAGTTACATGCCGAAGGTCAAAGGCACCATGGACTTGTGCCTCTGGAATATCAGAGGCATCATGCTCTTGTGCTTCTGAAATTTTAGAGACATCATGACCATGTGACTCTCAAATTTCAGAGGCAAAAATTTTCACATTGTACCTCTTAGATCAGAGGCACACTTTTAAGAGTGTAGTTCCATAATTCTGAGCAGAAAAAAATTTAAGATATATAATACATACAATAAGAAAAAAAACAGGGGGGGGGAGAGTAATTAGAACACAAGTACAATCGTGTGTGAAAAATTGGATACTTGAGCAACACATAAATACACTAAAGTAAACATGATATATATAAAAAGCAACAGTTCATTCAAAAGGGGTTACAACTGTAAACAATTGTAGTTCTGGGTAATACGGTAATCTTACATTTTTTTTCTTAGCTGAATGTGCTAGGCATTCAATTAATTTTTATTTTTATTTTATTTTTTTATATAAAAATACATTGGGGCATGAGAAATACTTAAAAAACACTAATCTAGTCGCTAGAATCGCGAAAAGTAAACACACAGAGAAGTTCTGAAAGGAGGAGGTCCTCGACCAATCAGGCAGATCGTAACAAAGTTACCGGAATCAAATTCCATTTTTTAATAAAGTGTTTAATAACTCTAGGATTTGGAGAAGAAACATAAATCTGAGGTAAAACTAGTATTATAGCGAAAAAGAAAAAATTAAAATTGTTTAAATGGACGTCAGGTACGCTCTTTTATTTATTTATATTTTGGGGGGAAGAGGGGCAAACGCACCACCCTTTGTGCTCTCATACTCGGGGAATCATCATGACAACTCCAGGCCGGCAGGTACAAACTTGATAATTTCTAAGCGCGGGAAAATTCATTCAGGGCCCGGCAGATATCCACCCCCCCCCGGGCCCGAGTTTGTCTCTCGATGGGCCTGTCCAGAGTTAATTATTTCATACAGCACTGAAAAAAAGTTTTCTTCATCCAACAAAAATCAGTCTTTTTAATTGATCATTTTGTTTAATCTGTAACATTTTCGTTGATTTAACTAAATTATTTTATCAAAAAATAGTCCCAAATATCTGTTTAAGCAGCAATTCATGTAAAATTTTCAATGCAAAACATACAAACACACAGGATCTTATTTTAAAAGCGTAGTATTTTAATGCGTTAAATACACTTGTAGCTGAAGACTAATCAAAATATGTCAGATACCATGCATAAAATAACAAACTAGCCAAAAAGTATTGGTGTCTAAAACACATAAAGGAAAAGGCACAAAATCAACCTGATTGAGTGAATGCGAATCCGTTCTTGCTAAAACAATATTTTCATTTTAACTCAAACGGAGATCTCAACCGCATTACTCAAGCGGTTTCATATTTGAACGTCATGAATAATGCAGTAGGCAAATGTTATTTTCAAATATGTATGGAATTTCTCATCCACACTTCCAAGATTTAATGTTTAGCTGTAGTAATAGAGTGGATAGTGCTTCAGATTCCGGTATTAAAAACATTCTGACGTTTTTGAGGTGCCATTTCAATTTACCTGACATGACATTATTAAGAGAGAAGTAAACAAACAATTCGTTTTTATCAAAAAAATGTCTATTTTCAGATTGATCGAAGAAATTTAAATTTCAAGTCGCTATACTACATTGAATAACTAAAACATTAATGTTTGATTTGACTACAATACTATTTCTATCTTATTTGTTAATAGTATGCACTATATTACGGATCATTTGTCATATCTTGAATTTCCCTTAATTGAATTACCATGTGCTTAGCTAATATCACGAGTAACATAAAGTTACGATATCTCATTCGTTTCGACCTGAGAATGTTTTCTAATGATAATGTGATAAAAGGTCGAACAAGATAATTTTCAAGAACCACTATCTGTTACTTTACAGTCTTAGCTTGGATTTTATTTTAAATAAGAAGGGTGGAGATGCAGTTGGGGACAATGGTTGCCTCTTCTCAAATAACAGAAAATCAGACTGTTGATGGACTTCAAATCCAGTTAGTATAGTCTTCATTTAGCTGTAGTCACTACATTTTAATGTTAGCATTAAATTCAAAAGGAATGACTTAATAAAACCTAAATAGCTAAGCCTACTAATTATACTTAAAAAACTTGTTTAAAGCTGTATATTGTAGAAAAGTTAGAGGATGGTGAATTGCATAGATCAAAATATGAAAGAAAAAATCACCTTTATTTTTAAATTAGTTATTCAGTTTTTATTGGTAATTTCCTTTTTAAAACCATTCGGGCTAGCTGAGATACTTAAAATGTTTGGATATGTCTCTCTTGTATCCTCTTTTTAAAATGTTTTGTATGTAATTAATTGATTCAATATTACTTTATGGTAGAAGTGCATCGATCGAATTAAATATTAAGCCAATAAATTTCTATTAATAAAATTTTCATCAACGTTTGGCTGAATATAAATAAAGACGTATTTTTACTTGAATGAAAAACTAAAAATGTAAAGCAATAAACGAATTTTTAAATAAAACAAAATAAATCCCATTATTGTCGATAAATTTTGAACTCTCATTTTCAAAGTATATCTTAAATAAATCAATAATTTACTTCTTTTATACATGGAATTTCATGAATAAGTTACTTTTCCATTTTTAAAACACAAATCCTTGCGAAAAAGATATCTTATTAAAGACATTTTTATCTTTTCTTCAATACAGTAGATAACAAAAAGGCATTAAAAACTATTGAGGCGAGATAGATAACGTATTATCGGAGAAACAATGCTAGCATCTGAGGTTAAAACCACAGAACAAACCTATTACGCAGACGGTCTTATTTATTTAGCATGAATAATGCAAAAGTAAAATGTTATTTACAAATATGGGGAATTTTTTTATAATTTCCTTTAAGTTTTAATGTAACAACAAAGCTAGCATTATTTATAAGATTTTGGATCTGATAAATATGTGATATTTCACTCTCCAGGAATACGTTTACTGTCAGCAGCTGTGTTTTGCTAATTACCATTTATAATATGTAGATCTCTTACAAAAAAATAATGCACAATAAATGAAAACTGAATTTACAAAATTTCGTTGAAATAATAAAAGTAAGAATTTTTCAGAGAATAATTCTAAAATAAATGCACTGTGTAGTTCACTTTTAAAAGCTAATTTAAAGTACTAATTTCAAATATAAGTTACTTTTAATTCAAGATGTGTTAAATACTGGAGCATAATTGCTTCAGCCTTAAATTTATGTTCGTATTATTTCTAATTTGCATTTAAAAACGCCTAATTGGCTGTAAGCTGTAATTTAAACCAAGTATAAAGCTTGAAAATGCATTACGAAATACGTCATATTACGTCAGTGTGTAATCAGCCTTAGCATTAACCTTACAAGTTCAGTGAAAGCGTACGTTGTGGTTCACAACTAGGGCGCTGAAATCATAAAATCTCCAAAATCCAGGCATAAAAAAATATTTCACATGATACTCTAGCTGTAATACCTACAACTAACTCTGGCTACAATTACTGTTATAATTCTACTATTAAACGCTTTGACAATCACTGCAAGCTCAATGTCACTATGTAGGGCTATATATTCTCTGGCTAAGTAGGTGGTAAAGTGGTGTAAACCCCGGAACGAGCTCACTTCTGATGATACTGTAAACTGTAAAGTCTCACCAGAATAGTACGTAGCCGTAAACCTTAAGGATCGAAGGCCTCCTTTGAGAATCAACAACAACAACACAGATTCCCGAAAAGAATTCTCCAGCTCTTTACTCCTCTGTTATTCCTTGGGATTGATTCTCCCTCACCTGTCAGGAGTTATTCGGTAGTTCGCGTTAAACTGTCCTTCCCCATTCTTTTGTTAGGGACTGCTCTAACAACTTTCTGGACCGCTTCTGATCACGTTTAGCCGATCACATAAAAGCACCATAACGCTACTCCTTAAGTTTCCGCCTCAAAGCGGGGTAGAGTTAATGATTCAGATTTTCAACCGATTCGGGGAGAATTGGGCACCTGGTTACTACTAAAATGCACTCATAACTTTTCATTTTAGAAAACATCAATAACATTGGAAAAGAATCTGCTATTTTAATTTAAAAATCTCATTATAGTATTCACTTTAGAACGGGACGTAGCTCGACAAGAATTAAATAAATTGCCAATTACAGCAAAGAAAAACGATTTCTTATAAATGAAACTGTTAATATAGTTTTCAGACATGCATAGTGTCAACAACTATTCTTGTATAATTGAAATAAATAAAAAATATTCAACAATTATTTTTATTGTTTTTTTATTTGAGTGTTAAAAACCTACCTCATAGTTAATTTAGAATTCTGTGTTCATATATTTATTTTTAGAAATGAAAATAACTAGTAAAATGATTCAGAGCTAATTACTTATTCTTTGGTAGCTTAGTTAAAATACTTAATATTTTATCCGAGGAAAGTTTGCGTTGAAACCTTTTCTCTATCAAAAACACATTTTAACTTATTGTTAAAAAAGTGTATGCGTGTAATCTTTACGCGCGGTTGAAGTAAAACTTTTCTGACGTTTACGACACATATCACTGAAATGATTAAACTTTAACTTTAAATAAATATCATATTATAATTTAATTATATTTATGATTCTTGTACTTTACAAAGATTATATAAATGTTATATTCATATTATTCATTGGAAATAGGTACTTGAATGTCATCATAATTTTTTATGCATGAAATTATAGGTTTGTGGTAACTATAATGTGAAACATAAATTTTACTCTCTAAATTTGCTAATTTTCTTGAAAATACAGCATCTATCGTTGTACCGAAACGCGTTGTTGATAGAAGTCGAGAAGTATTCATAGTTAGATAAAATTTTTCTTTCAAAAAATCAACTAATGGCTGAGATTCGTGAGAGCGAAAATTAACATTAAACTCTCCAGTAAGAATCATTGGTTATTCATGATAATTACTTAGAATCCAGGAAGTGCCCATGTTGTAGTATTATTCTTTAACTGTTTTCTTTATACCATTCTTCCGTCTGGAGGTTGGGTTTGAATGTGGGGAGTGTCCATAGTCTAGTATTATACTTTAACTGTGTTCTTTAACTGATGTTTTCCTCTGTTAGTTGGGTTCGAATGCAGGTAGTGTAATTTTTGTGTGTGTGTTTTTCTATCACAGTGTTCTTAAGCGTTGATTTCGTCTGCTGGTAGGTTTCGAATTATTATTCTGTATCCATGTTTTTAAACTGCTGGTTCTGTCTTTTGTTTGGGATTGATTGCAGCCAGGGTCCGTTTCTTTATGGTGTTTCATCCCAGTGTTAAACCGTTGCTTGCTCCGTCTTGAGGTTTGGTTAGAATCCACGGAGTGTCCATTTGTTATTCTTTTATTTTGTTATTAAACCCTTTGCAGCCAGTGTTTGTTTCTTTGTGGTGTTACATACCCGTATTCTTAAATCGTTGTATATATGTAATCATTATAAATACA
The DNA here is from genome assembly GCA_038373885.1 of Cheiracanthium punctorium. Lineage (NCBI taxonomy): Eukaryota > Metazoa > Arthropoda > Arachnida > Araneae > Cheiracanthiidae > Cheiracanthium > Cheiracanthium punctorium. The sequence goes on along the minus strand of JAWZYV010007511.1, from coordinate 462,993 downwards.
TATATCATTACTATATATAAATATATATATCATTACACTATATATATCATTATAAATATTGCGTTCACACAAACTACATTCTTCTAAATTTACTAACATTTCTTAAAATACAGCTTTTGGGCAAAATAATAACAGACATGACATACATAATATTTAGGAGTTTAATGGCCTAACGGCCAATGTAACTGGCATTTGACAAATAATAATATCACTTCGCTTCGAAATTATTGCCTATAATCATTACGAAATAGTATTCTAAGACAATTATGTAGTTAAAACACATCTGAGGCCAGTAATTACTATATATCACGTTCTTAAGTTTATGTATTTAATTTTTTGAAGTTCTGCTAATTCAACGATCTCCATTTACTCGCCTCGATGGAAATATAAACAACCTGAGGTGCGCAGAAGCAGAAGATGCGCAGTTACCCAGTGTGCGTAACGTCATCTGTTTGCAACTACGGCGTTATCCAACTTTCTAAGAGAAGTGTCCCCTCCTATAAATTTATCTTAGTGGGATCGAAGTATGATCCTCCAACAGTGTTCTTAAACAAAAATTTCCCTCTGCTGTTTAGGTTTGTTTGCAGCCACTGTCCCTTTAATTGTGGTGTTCCATCCCCTTGTGTCTGGAAGTTGGGTTAGAATCCAGGAAAAGTGTTCTGAAACTGACGTATCCATATACTGTTGTGTTCCGGTTCGATTGAAGGCAGGTTCCATTTCCTTGTGATTTTCCAAAACCATGTATTGTATATTATTCATCTAAAAATAAGGATTATCGAGAACCTCCTGTGAGGTTGGGATTACATGTAAAATATTATGTTGGATGTACCTTCAAAACGCTTATTGATATATAAATAAAGATTGATGTCTCTAAGATACGGCTCTTGACTGTTTTTCTCTAACAGATCCCACGTATTTTTACACGATGAATTCGGGGAACGGCGAAAACAGGTCGAAAAGGTAGGTTTTTCAGAGGTTCTTCTTTTTCGGGGCGCGCACGTCACTTCCTTTACTGAGCGTTACTTCCGTCATAAAAAAAAAAATTTGAGTTACTCCCTAGTCGCCTCTAAAGAAGTTTTACTTCAAAAATACAGGCATAAGTACGCAACTTTATCAAATCAAACAAGTGGGAAAATGTTTGCATTGAGTTTTATTGATAAATTTAGCTTTGCGATTTATTTTAAGCTCTTTATTTCATTAAATTATAACATTTATTGCTTCCGTTGTGATTCGAATCACTAAAAGCAATATTTTGACATAAAAGTTATATTTTAGAATTGAAAAACTTATTTTTGTCCCATAACTTGTAATTTCTGTATAAAAAAAAAGCATCTCTTGAAAATAAAATTATTTTTAAAAACTTTCCCCTTCATTGAAACCTAAAAGCAATCATAATAAAACGAAATATTGCAGTTTGTGTCCATAACATTTATTTTATAAAGCATACTCTATATTTGAAAATGTTTAAGGCAATACACTTTCGTCATTCTATTCCTTCCATTTACTGGAAACAACAATTCTAGAAAGTTGCTTCGTAAACGATATTTTGTGATTTAATGATGATTTCGAAGATTATTGTAATCTTACCAAATAATCTTCAGTAGCAATTTGGAGCAATATGCTTTTCCTATCTTTTTCAATAGTTTATCATGAGAATGATAGTTATTTTTAGTGTATTAGAAAAGTAAGTTAATTTAATCTAAGATAGTAAATATAATATTACTTTTTCCTCAGTAGATATTTTATGAAAAAATACAACTCATATACTTTTAAAGAACAAAACAATCCCTTGTATTACAGTAGCATTGTAAACGAGGCACTATTTTTGTGCAAAGAAAATTGATTAGAAATATTTACAACTCATTTTTGCACAATACTCACAAAAATAACTGAACCTAAGCAATGTCGTCTGTTTACTTATATGCATAAAGTTCCGTATTATCTATTTATCTATGTAAATTTGTGAAGGGCTATCTACAAACTATTTTTTTTACTGCACTTATAAATTTCGAACATAAATCATTATTCTTTACTAACTCATGCAGTTTATAGAGCCTTGTTTATCCTAGCTATTGCATGCAGTTATTTTATAGTACTGATCTATTTATAGATTGAAGATTAACCGTTAAACATGACAATGTGCAGAGTGACAGTATGAAGTATGTAGGGGAGACCGGGCACATTGGTACATAGAGTACATTCTCACAATATAGATATTTCCAGCTGATTTATTTATAAGTTTTTGATTTCTCTTCTACATAATTGTAATAGTGAAGACTTCCTTTCGGTCAAAGTTTGCCGCGATTGGATGTGTGATTCTTTGACTAAGTTAAGGTATATAGTTTTACTATAAATTTTGTAAACTTTAGAAATCTACTTGTAACCTGATATTCAGTGTTCAGCTGAATCTATCACTTTGAGTATAATAGTAAATTATAACATAAACTTAAGGGGTCAAGGAGGATTAAGAATTCAAAAAGTCGATTTTTCAATTTTAATTTCAATTAAAACCTTAGTTACTTCTGAGAATTTTGACTCCATTTTCATGCAATAAATCCAACTAGAGCCGGAGATACACATAAAAACATTTTATGAAAGCTTTACATTTGAACGCAATAAGGTAACTTTAAATCTCAAAATTTTGCTATGAAATGTCCCTTATTTCACACATGAATACTGTGGAATGACTCATTGATAAAAGTATTACTTTCATGTAAATTTCTGGTAAGTGTACCAAATAACCCCATCTATGTACCAATCTACCCCATTACAGGGTCGATTGGTACAAAATGGTTTCTTTTGACAATGTGTACTACAAGTTTCAATTGAGTGAAAAAGTTAAAAATGGCCCATCCCATTGAAACAGAAAAAGCCCTCTACAATCACATAGTTTGCAATTTTGAAAAATCTGAATGCTCATCATAATATAAATGTTTTCTGAAACATGTACTAATGTGCCCCGGTCACCCCTACGGGTGCTTGGATTTGAGCATTATTAGTAGATATTTTCTGGAACTGTCCAGTCCTAGTGAAAATAAAATTTATATCCTTGGGTTTTCTTACATATGCTGACTCTAATGAAAACAAAAAAATTATCTACCGAGGTTCATGTGAAAAAAATAATCATCCAATTTTACAGAGTTTGACATTGCGAACAGTTGCTGCTCTTTATACAACCACATAAAATAATAGAAAAGTGTGTCGTCATTATCTCCAATCTGACTTAATAGCGGGAAGAAGTTGGGAATTGCTAAGCGTAGCTACATTACACGCTTATACCCTAAATGAATAAAGACTTAATTTCGTAAAATGTTAGAAAAATATCGCGTGTGATGCAAAACGATATTACAAGATTAAGTTTGCGTGAAAAATGTTTTCAGTGATACTTCCTTGGAGACATGGGCGATCACAACCTTCTCGTTTTAGTCGAGGAGAGGAATGTATTATGAAAGAGTCGGTAAATATGGAAAACCTAGGTTTCGGCTCTATTCGGTCTTGCTTTCACTTGAAAATATCTTGAACTGCTCAAGAAAGACTCATGATCCTGTGCAGTGGAATTTGTTCGCTTGTTGTAGCACCAGATCTGCAAAACAAGGTATGTTTTGTGATTTTCAAGAGTTTTTGCATGCATTTTCAAACATTTTAACCTGCTAATGTTTCCTACCTGTTAACTACTAGCTAACCTACTAGTGTTCAAGTAGCTTGTGACTTGAATATTACTGTTAAGCATAATGTATGCTAAAAGAATTATAGTTTGTTATATTGCGGTCGTTTTTTTTTGTTTGTTTTTTTTGTTTGTTTGTTTTTTTTTGTTTGTTTTTTTAGCTGACAATGTTTTGTCGATTAGTTTAAAGTTTCATTTTCCAAGATGGCGTGGTTATGGAATATTAGGTATTTTATAATACCCGACGTAAATGTATCATCTGCAAGGGATTTCATGCCATCAACTAAGGAATATGGAAACAAAGACACCGAATGCCTCTTCAGTAACACAAAATTCTCCGAAGATCAACGAAGAGGAATTTGGATTCAATGCTTCAGCTGTTCTCTGTAGGCTCACCTTGAATCTACCGAGTCAGAGAAAGATTACATTTGTGTTTTTTGTAAATAGACTCGAAGTAGGAATGGCGTGCGCATAATCGTAAATATATGAAATGTTAAGAACCAGGCTTTGGCACTAGGATCCTAAAAGACTTCTGCCCATAACTTTCTTAGCTGATAACGTTACTTTGAACTTCTTACAGTGAGACAGGAGAGGTGTCTCCATGGTATTGATCAGTTTTTTATTTCATGTGTTACCTAATGCATCCACTTTTTGTTCCCTGTAACGATACGGTGCGAGAATGGAACACTCTCCGCCTAATACTGTGATGCATTTCATCACACATTTTTAAGAAGTTCTGATTTTCTTTACCCTATTCTAAATTTGATACCCTTTGCAATTTTTAAATTCCCATCTCTATCCGTTTCGCTATTTAATTCTGTTTGTAAATTTCTTTTGTTTTTAAACATTATAATATTATTTATCAAGCACCCTCGTGTCCTGTCTTTGCCCTGGGGCTTCTAGAAATTTTCTTGTGTTACAATTCTTCTTACCTGTCCTCACTTGCCGTTTCCATATTTAAATTTCATTACTATTGCGTTATCTCTAACTGCCAACTCTTCTTTTCTTCAATCTCGAAATTTAATTGGAGCCTTTTTTTTTCTTGCTCCTAGCGCTATCGTAAAGTTGACTTTCTGTGTTCGCACTTCTTTCTGCATCACTCATCTCTCGGCCTAAATGATCATGCTTATTTGTGCATTTGCTAACCACCGCTCTACTGCCTGATTTTAATTTCTCTAATATAAAAATAAAGTAATTTTTAACTTTTATTCGGGATGGTGTTCTCTGGTCATTTTGCGTCGTGTTTTCAACTATACGATACAGCTGCAGTCTCTCCAGTGTAAAGTAACTCTTCCCGAATCAGTTCCGTCATAAATCTCTCTGAACTTAAAACCTCCTAGTTCTTTATTTAACCTAATACATTTTACAGTACAACTAAATTATTCGTAACCGGTGGCTTTATTCGCATGAGAGGTGCGGTATTTTTCACAGAATTTTTAGTTTTTTGTGTATGATATTCAATACACTGCAAGTGGTTGTTTTGACTACCAGCTCCGTCTCCCTCACGTAAATGCGGTGATAGCCTCTATTTAAACCTTTATCAAGTCTCACTTTGTTATCGGTGGTGGATGGACTTGGTTGCTCGTTTGTCTCATGTTTTGTGTTGTGCTTTTGTCGAATTAATTGCACGTAAACAACGCCTGTTTTTATAACATTTCACTCTGTCTATAAAGTTCTCTGAGTTGGCAATGAATTTTAGGTAAGTAATTTTGTATAAAGGCAAAAATTGTGTTGCACTTCAATCTCTGACCCTCGACCAACCTCCATCCAAGGTGGATAGTACACATGGCGACTCCACAACGTTTTAAAGCGATCTGCTGGTAATGCTACTTGGTAGCCTCCACTGAAACTACGCGTATAGTAGGTAGACAGATGTGACCGCAAGCTCTTCGCCATGTCAAGAAAGTTATTAAATTACCCAAGAATTAATGAAAAACACATACATGAAAAATGTGTGTTATTTTTATCGAATTTCTTATATAACTTTAACTTTTAAACACCCGAATTTTGAGCGTTTTTATTAACGAAAGTATAGCAAGTAGGCTGTTCTTCTGACACCGGCTTCATAGCTATTCATGGAGAAAGCCTGCTTGTGGCGTCTCCCGTCATATTTCGAAGCGCTAAGGCAATACGAGCGCCATCTACCGGTGGCATTTTGGATACTATGATCGTATCTTATTTTAGATGTATGAACTTTAATGCACACGGGCAATTAGTGCATTCGCGAGAGCTGTTAAAACCATATTTTTTTAATTCCCTTATTTACTCGAGTTTAATAAAATATGCGTAAAAATTAAAGATTTTGATTGTTTACTATGCTTCGCCAACTCTATAGAGCAACTTATAAGAAAAATTCCAGTTAAATATCACGAAAATTCAAGAAGTTATCAGTATTAAACATCATTAGAATTTAACTTTTTTCTGAAGCTGTACGAAAGGGAGCTTTTCATAGTTTTTATGAGAGAGTGAACAAGAATCACAATTTTTGTTAAAATCATACTATCACACAGGCTCTTTCAAATTAAACTAAAATTCAAATTTCATGCAATTTTGCATGGATTTCTATACAATCTTTTGTCACCATTATTAAAAATAGCTTATGATAAATATTTTGTGAAACCTCCCTAGAAAAATTATGCAAGAAACCATGTTATTTTGGATGTTTGAAAATTTAGGATAAAAGTTAAATTTCTATCTCTTGTCCTCGTAATGAAGAGAGAGAGAGAACATAAACCCTTTAAAATACAATTTAACTTCTCATATATGCTAAAATAGCTCAGTTCAATGACATTTTTTACCTCCACTACAATAGAAAAAAATAGTTCGTCTTTTTAAGTATAAAACTTTTTTTTCTAGAATGAAACTTTATTACCTGTTGCTTTTAAGTCAAAATACAAGTTTCAATGATGCATCATTTTATCACTTTATAGCTTCTAAAAATATGGAATAGAGTTCACTTCTTTATCGTGAGCATAAAAGAAAAGGTAATTTGTTACAGAATAATAAAATTTGCTTTGTGGATAAAGCTTTTGACAGTTTTTTCGCATTCAATAATAGCATAATATAGCTTTTCAAAATAGACCTTTGTAAAGGATGATTTTAAAATTCGGTTGTTTTCTTCTATCCCTTTATCAAAAATAACAGAGACTTTTAAAACAGATTTATTCTGTAGAAGTAAAAAGCAAAAAAATTATTGAAGAAAATCGATTTAACTAAATTTGTTTTAAGGTATAATAAGTAGTTGTAATAGGAAAACTGCATTTTTCTATGTGTGTGAAATCTTAACCATTTTAAGACTTTCAATTCAACATTTCGATAACATTAAGCTTAATTTGTAAATACCTCAAAAACGATTATTGCCGAATGTTATACAATTTATTGTTTTTATTATTATAATTTTTTTATCACATTATTAGCTAAAGTAATAAAGTTTTTAACATACTGTCGGTCACTACTTACCTTTATTATTTTCTGAACAAAAGTACTCATTATTTTTTAATGAAAGTCCACGAAAATATTTAAAGTTCAATAGCTGGATGTGTAATAAATTCATTTTATCATGAAGTGAGTTTGGAAATTTACGGGAAATTATATTTTGTCATTGTTCTTTCTGTACCTCCACAAGCCATTGATTTACACACATTACTTACTGATTGACTGCTCTCAAACGCATGGGAGGCAGTATACCAATTTGTACATTATGAGCTCCGTATTAATCACCTATATGTTAACTCGCATGACAAAAGGTATTTCATCTTAACACCCCAATAGATACGATTTATTACAGGGTATGAATTCCTAACCTATCTCAGAAGGATCGAAGCCTGTTAAGGGAAAGGATATTAAATTTCCAACAGAACTAAATCCTTGGGCGGTTCGATTATCTAGGGTTAAATGGATTGCAGTGTTTAATATCACCGCATAGTATTGAGTAGCAGATGAAACATACTACTTGTACCTTAGAACATCCAGCCGATATCAGAGTTCCGGAATTAATTCCAGTAGTAGTGGGTATAGTCATTATGTAGGTACTTGAATGTGACAATCGCACAGCAATACTATCTCTCTTTTGCTGTAAATAACTGCGGAACTCCAGTTTTTTTCTTTCTTGCACGTGTACCCACTTCCTCTTCGTGGTAGAAAGAATTGGATCCTATTTACCATGGTTTTTACCGCCCTTGAAAAAACATGTTTTTACCAGGGTTTTTACAACCTTTGAGAAAAGCTTATTAGTTTGATAGTTTCCGTCACTTTTTTTTTTAATTCAACTGCTAATTTTTCATTTTCCAGGGTATGGAAAATGATGGTATCTAATTCTATTATTTCCATATAACAGTATTCACCTAATTTAGTTTTTAAAATATATTTTACATTTATGATTATTATAATCCTAATGGGAACTAGTTTCCTAATTTTGTCGTAAACCAAAAGGCTATTATGAAAACACTTATCCATCAAAACTTAAAATGCCTTAATCATTTACAAAACAAAACACAAATTTCAATTATCACATAATGTAGTTTGACTAATGTTAGTACAATTTACCAATTTATGTCCTTGGATTCTCTTGATGTTCTGTAACAAAGTACAATGTTTGTAGCTTACTGTGCACCGAGTCTATTTGAATCTATCTTATTGGCTTAAATTTTTTATATAAGTGTCCCAATTTTCATGTCAGTTGAAGATACACCTGGTATCTTATTACATGCGGAAGAGGGGTAGTTTTTATTCTAATTTCTTTTCCTCTCAATAACATGAATAAACTCTGAGATTTACATTTTCCACATCTATAAATACCAAAATAAACACAAATACAATCTTTAAGTCTTACTTCTTTATCCATCCTTAACAGAAAAGTAAAGGGATGGGAAGGGTACTAGTGGAGTGTAAAACAGATACTGGACATCTGATATTCTATTTATAGATGAGGAATAAAAGCTTTAGTGATATATATTGTAATTAAAGTATTCTATCTCCTGAGCTTTAGAGAATTTACTAATTCTTTATTTCCGACTACATGTTTTCAAAGGCATTTTAGCGACTAGTAGAGTTTATTGCATGGATATATATATATCCCGATGCTCACCCTAATTATGCTCATTCTTAGGTTTTACCCCTTTTTCCCAGGTTTTTATCGATAAAAACCAATTTTCACCGGTAAAAAGCCAACCCTGATGTATGTACATATCTTTACATGTTTCGGTAATGTTAAGTTTAATGGAACAAGTAGAAATGATAAGGAATGTTATAAATGTAAGTGAAAAACTGTCAGTAAGTTATCAGTAGAGATTAACAAAAAGCACTCAAGAGAAACTGGTGTAAAAGATTAAATAATTAAAACTTCGTAAAGTAACATTCGTGAAATGTACTTATCACTCCTTTTATCTATGTTATTTTGCAGTTTTAATTATTTCTCGGTAACACATTGCTTGTGGGTCCCGCATAAGTACATTTTTCACAACATGTTACTAAATGCTGGGCAAAAAAAAGTTCGCCCTCATAATGATAATAAACGCCCGCAATAAAATAGATTTTCCCACAATGTCAAAGATAAAGAAATAAAATAATAATAGATTATTTACTTAGATAAAAATCAAATGTAGAAAAATGGCAATTCAAAAAATAGATTTTAACAGTGGAAAGTTTATATGTGTGTTTTATTACAACCGCGGAGCTACATTCAAGTAAAGATGCAACTTCAGTTTTGGTTGCTTTTTGAAAAAAGTAGCAGCCCGCATACATTGTGTTAAATATGTTCGGAATAAAGTTAATACATTAAAACTCCAATTACCTGAACTTCGTCTATCCGAATCACTGATGTATTTGTTTATTTATTTACCGGGAGAGGACAGCTCACGTCACTGAATGTAAAGATACGTACATCCTTCTCGGTGTTTCTCGCCGCAATTTTGGTGCCCCGCCAGATGGGAGACTTCTGAATACTGGCACCCCTCGAAAACTGTTAGCGACCGCCGAGAGGACTTTCGTAACCAAGGATTTAACGTACACGTACACCGCATGCGTACGGTAGTCTTTAGTGGCCAGCCAGTATCGAACCCGCAACTTTCCGGTTACTAGTCCAACGCCTTAACCAATGGACTACCACGGCAGCAGAATCGTTGATTATCCGAATCGCTTTCAGAAATTCACAAAATAAAAATTAAGACGGAAACACACTGCGATTCACCAACTAATGATACTGTCTACTCACGCTATTGTCCTTTGCTCCGCGAAGCTAATGTAGTCGCAGTGCCAGCAATGACTTTCATTTACAGTAGGATACGAACAGGCTGTACTAATGTGCAGCACTTATAAATACTCTTAACATTAAAGTGTTGCCTTTCCATTTAGTTAATTTAAAGCTTTTTCTTTAACCCTTTGAGTCGCAACCCTTTCCCAATGCTGAAAAATGGGCAGCCGTTGCCATCGCTCGACAACTACCAGCAAGATGGCGGACGATCGAAACGTTCATCGCGTGCCACAGATCTAGAGACCCTTTTTTGACGACAGCTGGCTGTGCGCACAACCAGCTGTCGTCAAAAAAGGTTCTCTAGATCTGTGGCACGCGATGAACTTTTCGATCGTCCGCCATCTTGCTAGTAGTTAAGTCGAGCGATGGCAACGGCTGCCCTTTTTCAGCATTGGGCCATCTATCCAGCCATTCTCGCATTCTTCCATTTTTCAGCAGATGTCAGTGCTGTTAAAAATAATCGTGACAATTTTTTTACGGGAAATGACGTGCTAAAAAGTAAAGGATTCTCGTGGAGCTATGTCACACGCAACTATTTTTACAGAAATCAAATCTATTCTTCGTAACTGGCAACAGTCAAAACGTCAGAGTTTGGTGTTCCCAGAGCGGGAACACTGCGCGTTAAAGGGTTAAAAATAGTTTTTTCTCCCATTTTCAACATACATAAACACAGTAATTAATTAAAATACGCATTCTAGACCTTTTTTGGGAAAAATCCAACTGTCCGAATTTTCGATTATCCGAATGGGGTCTGGTTCCAATTGATTCATATAATTGGTGCTCTACAGTATTCTAATACTAAAAATAAAAAAGGTTGAATATTTCTTACGCTATCAGTTTTAAATTTCTGCGTTTCAGCATATAAATTTCAACTTAATTCACTCAGGAAAAGAAAAAAAAAACTATATCTTCAGTGGGGACAAATTTTCCTTTAAAATTATCTCTTCCGGAAAAATTGAAGGTCTTCATTCAGAAAAAAAGTGTAGCACAAAAGATTTAAATTGATGTGTATTCATTTGCTTATTTAAAAGGGAAAATTAATCTTTTGTCCTCTACTCACTTCTAAAAGAAAATGTTGGACTATGCTGTTTAAAAGTAACTGAAAATCGTTTCCAACAAAAAATTTAGAAAATTGGAAAATGTCGATGCGAATGCTGACACAATTATCTGAGACTGAAGAAGAATATAAAAGAGATGTTATTCTATAGCGCCATTTTCTCTGTATGGCTTTCGATTAAACATTTGCCAATATGCCAGGTAGCCAAATCATTCGGTATACATTCTTGTATTTTCTAATTTAAGGTGTTTCTTTTTTGTTGTTGTTGTTTTGAATAAAAACTTGGCTTTAGGTTTTGTAGTGTTTATTTGTGAGAGCATTATATTTATATCATAAAAGCAACATAATACGTAGATATACCTTATTTCCCTGAAAGAAAATATTATTTACATTCATTGAAAATCTTAATGTGTTTGGTGGGGCCATCCTCTGATGAAATTACAGCCTTTATTGCGGGATATGCTACCTGCACATATTTTTGCATGTTGTTGGGGATTGGAATTGCAACGCCATTATCTGATTTGAGTTTCAATCAACTGCCGCTTGCCGGTGATCAGTTCTTTGGCGATCGCCTGCTTGGTCAGCTCCCAGGTATTCTCTATGGGGGTAAGCCCCTTCTACTTACGCACTTAATTCGCGCACGATGACGCAGTGTTGACCTTTATCAAGAACAACAGTAATGATACCAGCAGCAAAGAACAAGCAAACAAATTAATTAGTACAAATCTTGTGCTTGAAAAGTTCTTTTACACTAGATTCTTATTTTTATTATTGAATAGTGTCCTTAATAATTTGTAGCTCAAAAATGTTGCAATGAAAATCAAAATTGTTTAACTTGTTACTTCCTCGAATTTTCCTTATCACTTAAATGCATCTTAAACCCACGTTCGGACCCAATTAAATCTTTAACGCTCAGTGGTCCCACTCTGGGAACATCCAACTCTGATGTTTTGACTGTTGCCAGTCACGAAGAATAGATTGGATTTCTATAAAAATAGTTGCGGGTGACATAGCTCCACGAGAATCCTTTATTTTTTTAGCACGTCATTTCCCGTAAAAAAATAGTCACGATTATTTTTAACAGCATTGACATCTGCCGAAAAATGGAAGAATGCGAGAACAGCTGAATAGATTGCCCAATGCTGAAGAAAGGGCAGTGAAAAAAGGCACGACGACAGCTGGCTGTGCCGCATAGCCAGCTGCGTTAAAAAAGAATCTTTAGAAATGTGGCACGCGATGAACGTTTCGATCGTCCGCCATCTTGCTGGTAGTTAAGTCGAGCGATGGCAACGCCTGCCCTTTTTTCAGCATTGGAAAAGGGTTGCGCCTCAAAGGGTTAAAGAGAGGTTTGAATAAGTAATAACGATCGTAACGGAAAGGGAATCTTCATCGTTGTGCTTTTGGAACAAACTGCTCTATTTCTGTGCTTTTGCATAGCAAAAAGCATTTCCCTTCTAAGGCTCGAAGTGCTGAAAGACAATTCAACAACAAAGCCTCACCCGGGCTCTTATTCTTGTAGAGCGGTGCTCTAACCACCATACAATGAGGAGTATTCCATAAAACATACGAACCAGTAATAAAGGACAGGTTGCTCAAACCTTTTTTGGCTGACAATAATTATTATCTTTTTAAATGAAACATAAATTTAGAAAATTTTACATTCACCGACTTAAAAATAAAAGCAGGTTTTCAACACATTTATTTACTATGCTTCTTCAAGGATTTCTAAATCATCTCCAGAAAAAGAGAGAGCTTCGTAATTAACATTGAACATCAGGAAGAATAGCATGTTTTTATTGGATTCCAATAGTGCTCGCAGAATGTCTACATGTATTTCTCATGGGATATGCGAATGCAAATCAGATTTGCATTTCTAATAAAAAAGAAGTTACATTCTTAGAAATGATTAATAGAAGAAACGAGGAACCTCTTCATGAAATATACATATTGAACTTCATTGATCAAATGTACCACCTGAAAAAAAAGACACGAATTTGCTGTTATCAATCAGGCAATGCAAACGACAATTTTGTTTTTAGTCTGAAAGTTTCTGTACGTTTAGCTCGATTTTACTGATTAATCGATTAAATAAAAATTGTTTTCTTGCTCGCAAGTTGGACAGATAAAGTAATTTTTTATCCTTCCAGTAGTTTTTTTTTATTATTACTATGAATTTTCTTAGATTTTTTAGTTTTTCTATCTGGGAACAAAGATGCAATCAATTAATTAATACGACACAGTTTTTAATTAGAAAGCAAAATATTTACAATCTAGTAGTTCCACAATCTAATTGAAACAAGTAAGTTATTTTGAAATAATTATACTGATTTATTTCACCTTCAAAATTATTCAATCGGCGGGAGGAATCACAGTAAATTAAATTAAAAAGAGATGTTTTTCTTTCTTTCTTTTTTACATCTGTAATGGCATAATCGTTCAGAAAAGAACCAAAATTCCCAAAAATACCGGGCTATACATAGAAATTTTGTTAAACAAAAATTTGAAGTCTTTAGATAGCTCACATACAGGAAGATACTTAAATTATATTAGAATACGCAATTAATCCTACTTAAAGCAAATTTTGCTTTTAAATGTTACGTATTAGAATATTTTTGAAATTCTTGGTTATTAGAATAAAAATACATCGTATATTATTTTTTACGTGCAATAAAAAAATGCCTCTTACAGAAATGTGGCAGTATGTTTCTGCCGATAAACAAGCAATTCGTACTTAATATAGGGAAAGAGCTGTTGCCCATCCTAAGATGGTCAATATTAGCATTTTCCTCATACCACTGACCATTAGAATCGTGATATTTAAATCTTCTTGTTCATAGTATTGTAAATAGAATAGAGTAAATCACTGAACCAAGGCACCAACCATTGAATAGATTTTTCATGCTTTATTATTTGCATGATAATTGATGATTGTTCTTTTGGTTTCAGTTTGGAATACAAAGAGCATTCAAATTATGAAACCTTGATTCGTTTTACATGAGTTCAGTAAACTTAAATTTGTGAGGAAGTACTGGTTGGCCTTAAAAGCACGAAAATACCGGCGTCTGATAAAATGTTGATTTCAGGTTTTTTTTTAACTGTATAGACATCACTCTTCTAATATGATATTTAATTTTCGTTAGGAAAGATCTTTTTGCTGTCCTTATCAAGATTAGGATCATACCAAATAGTTTTACTTCATGTAAAGCAGGATGCAATTTTTAGATAATAAAAAAATGAACCACCTGGAAATAAACGATTGCAATTTTAATACAAAGCAAAACTTAAAAAATGCCCGTATGATCTGTTATCCATAAAAAAATATATGATATGTGTTTGATATAGTTTTGAAACATTTTTTTTATCTGAAGTTAAATAAAAGCCAATACAATACTTTATGCAATGGTAAGTTTTTAAATCGGATCATTTAAATTGGAAATTGAGAAAAATCTTCCTTTACAAATATCTTAAAACTTGTAAGCTGCAAAATTTATTTCAAGTGGAAGTATAATCAAATGAATGGGATCAAAATAAAGTAATCTCAGCGGGAAACTTTTTGTTATAACATAAAGAAAATCAACATTTTAATCGTAAAAAATAAATTGCCGATCACCATATATGAGTAAATTGTAATCTATGATGATAGACCAATCGTTTAGTTTACATGAAATGTAAACAAATTTAAAATAACCGTGATCATTTAAGATAATGCACGCTTAAAAGTAAAATAGCTTGAGAATTACAAAACTGCTTCTTTAAAAATTGAGCAAATTGACAATTTTGCAAAAATCGGTCTGTTGCACAAAAGTGAAACTGCTCTAGAGTAGCTTATCGAATTAACATGTAATCATTTTCAAAAAACAGCATTTGTTCTGATTTCTGAAGAATTGAAATCTCGGTTTCATGCTAAAAATCTGCACAAATCACAATAAATTTACTAAAACTTTATGATAATGTTTATTTTAATTTTATTTATTTAAACACCTAATACTAGAAAATGAAAAGTCTTTACTTGTGTTCGCTAAACAAACGTTTTGTTTTTTATTTGACAGGGATAACAATAAAATTATGAAAGCAGAAGAGTAAAGGCTGAGGAATTTGTCATCTAACTTTAAGTAAAACACTAATAGTCTTTACTTTTTTAATGTGTGTATGGTAAATTTAAAACATGTGTCAAACTTTCTTCCTTCATTTAGAGAATACTGACTAAATATTTATCAAAAATAAGTTTTCCTAATAACACGACTTTATTTTGAGGAGGACGAGGAGATATGCTTACAGAAAAAAGATAATAATATGAAAAGAATTTTTAAAAGTCAGTTATGGCTCATCAGTTTTATTTAGTTAAAGTCTTTTAACACAAATATTTTCGGAAATTTTTTTAAGTCACCACATTCTGAAATTGAAGAATTTGGAATAACACTTTATTGGTATTTTTGTATGACAGCGAAAGGTCACACGATTGTCTCTATTTAAATACTGTTACATTATTGTTGGTGCTATACAAATGCATACCAAACACCATCAGTTGGTACACATATAAGTGTTGTCATTGTCACTATTCTATGATGCGTATGCCTATTGATAACCCATCTGCCATTTTTAAAATGAAAATCGAACTTTTTACAGAAATAAAAATAAACAATCGATAAAACTGATACTAGCCATTCCTGTTAAATAAAAATGTAAGTCTCATCGTTTGCTGTAGAAGAAGATGTGGTACGATGAAACATGGAGTACAATGAAACATACTATCTAAAATAAGTAAGATTTATCATAGAAAGTTCTACTCACACACATCTTATACAAATATGCAATCCAGTTACTAATGTGATTTGGAGACAATCGCATTTTTACTACAAGAGCAAAAGACAATTATTTGATTTGCACTATTGAAAGTAAGTTTCATTACTAAAAGTAATTTTGTTTTACCTCCATGTTCTCATAGATATAATTATTCATTTTTTCAAATATGGTGATCACTATGTTGTGGTTTTCATACTCCCAAAGCCAGAATTTAAAAAATAAATTCTAGGAATTAGTGAAAATTTATTTTGTAGCCTCAATGCGGGGTACAATGAAACACTTATAGACGGGATACAATGAAACATATTTTATTGTACCCTATTACTTCCGCGAGAATGCATTCATTTAAAATAAAAATGCTACGATTAAATATTTAGATAGACAGCACATAACAAGGAATTGTTTTTAAATCGTTCTTCCTTTTCTTCAGACTCTGAAGATGGTGACAGTCTAGAATGCCTTTCAACTGACAATCTAAAAAGTACTGATTATGAGCTATTCTCACATAGCATGTATGACGCAAGAGGTATCGCTCTAAGTGATTATGTTTTAACCAAAGAAGATGAGTTTAAACGTAAAGAAATGTACACTATGAGGAAATAACAAAACTTAAATCAAAGGTAATGCGAAGTTCAGTTCGTCATACTACTTCATCCTGTCTTTAAATTCCTGCATTCTTCGGGAGCATACATTTTTGAAAAAACTCAAATTCTATAAAAACTGCCTCTCGTTCCCTCAGGTGGTACAGTAAGCAAAGCAGAAATGCTAATTATTGAATTCGATGTAACTAAATTCAATACAAAACGAAAAAATATAATCTAATCTCCAGTAAAAGTATTGTGTTTTCCATCTAAGCTATAACAGTTTAAGTAAATTTGTTTTTCGATTGAAATTTCATATTTATGTCTCACTAATGTTTATCATAAATTTGCATAAAACTTATATGCCGAAATTTGAATTTTAACTTACATTATTTGAGTGCTTGTGAAGTGTTATTAAATGTTTCATTGTACCCCAGTATATGTGATACAATGAAACACCCTTAGACATTTATCTTTTGTCATTTTTTAAATATAAAAGTTCTATTTACAAACTCATAAAAAGTTCATTTAGATGGAGAAAAGAGTACGTTAAAAGTTTACATTAATTTTATTTTTGTACACGCACATTTGTGACCAGGAAAGAAAAAATGGTAAATTCTGTTTCATTGTACCCCCACCTTCCCCTGACTCTATCTTCACCGGTTCTTTTTGGCATGTAATTATACAGTTACCCATATCAATCACCTTTTGAGATTTGATTGTGCAATAGGTTGAAGTCTAACGTACACCACGATCAACAGTATTCCAAAAAGGCCACTTAACAATACAAGTCTCAAAAGATTCGTTAATGAAGACACCATTAACTGGAGACGCCATTTGTGACCTAACATTGCTGTGTGTTTGCTAGTTCTCTTTGTGCACTGTTTCATTCCTAAAAGTTCATGAAGAACCTTTTAAGGCCACCCTATATATGTCTTCCATATCGACAGCAAATTTCGGAATACTGTGAGTTGTGAAGTGGTCAGACAAATGGTTGACTGACGAACTGTGTGCTGAAAAATCAGTCAATTTGACTTTTAATTCCTATATAACAAGACTCAAAGCAAGACTCAAAGTTATGTTAACAAGACTCAAAGTAAGATAGATTTTTATCCATACTGCGACTCTAGAAGGCGTCATTTAAAGCTTTTTTCTAAACACGAACTTGGATATAAGACGATCATCGACTAGTGGCATCACCCTCTCAAAGGAAAATACTACTCCTTTCCAATGATTAGCTACACAAACGCCCTAGAGCGACGCATATGATGGAATCATGATGGAATCTACCACGAACGCACGCATGCGAAGAACATAAACTTATTGTTTATGTTTCACAGCGCCAACTTACCAGCAAATTTCCCTTAGTTCTTTTAGAACACGTCGATGATCGTCCTATATCCAAGTACATGCTTCTAAATAAAATTTCTTTGCGCAATAATCACAAAACAAAGAAAGCTTATTCGAGTGCAAGGCAATTTTTGAAGCTTGTTTCTCTGAACAAAAACATCATTTTAAAAAAAAACCTTTCACTCGATAGAAATTTTAAGAGGCAATAAAAGATTTAGTTCATTCTTTATTTATTCATCCGTTTATTTTTTAACACAATCTGTTATTTGTGAAACAGGCATAAGAAATTCATCCTCTAGAATACCTTCTTGATATAACCTGTATATCAACTAATTCAGTTGTTGCAGATTTTGTATTTGTAACTATAATTGTCGACATCAGTGTATTATTCGTGAAACAGAACAAGAAATTCATTCGTTTGAATACCTTCTTGAAATGATATACTTCTTTGAAAAGAGTTTATTTTGTTTGCTTTTCCTAACTTTGATGTTTAAAAGTACTTAATAACATTGAAGCCAAAACAATAAAATTTCACAGTCATAGTTATTCATTTAATCTCATTTCCAACTTTTTTTTATCCTCTTTATTGGTCATATTTTATATTTCTAGTACTTGTGCCTACCTTTTCTGAATTGTTATTTAATTGTCAAAAAATAAAAAACCTGAGCTGGAACCAATTAAGATTCTTGGCGTTCCGTTCCATTTTTATTATTAAATAAAAGAAATTCCACCGCTTAATTTATTTGGAGAATTAAGCAAGCTTTTATTATATCTTGAAATTAATTATTGTACATTTACAGTTAGGTTTTACTCAGTATATGATAAATGTTTTTTCACCTGTTAAATGTTATTATATTGTATCTCATTTTTATGCATTCCTTTAGTGTCAGTTTTACCTTTAAAGGTTTCCCTTAATTTAAATATTACTATATTTTTTCCAGAGATATGAAATATATTGTAACATTACATATACCAGTACATAATGAATGCTAAAATAACTACAAATTAAATTTACTGTCAACCTCCTTCTTATTGAACCTTTAAACTTATTTAAATAATTAAATGTATTTACATAATCAAATATGACAGCCGAAATAAAAATTCTTTAGATTCATTTTGAAATTTTCAATATTAAATTTGAAACAAGATTAAAATTTTGCGTTTTTCAATTTTTCAGTTGGTTAAATTATCAGTGCTACGATGTGTTTCAGTAAAAATTAAATTATAGACCTAATTAAAAACTTAATTTCTCCTATTTTTGTACATTTTCATTAAAAAAAATTGTTTCATATCCAAGTCAATTCAGGTAAAATTAAAAACTTATTTTGCTAAAGACTTATTTTGCTAAAGAGGTTGTTACATGTAACAGAGGTTTGCTGTTGTTACTTGTATTGTATTCGAATTCCTTTTAAGATTTTTTTTTTTATTTGGGCTAATTCTCTCTAACCAATTAAAAGAACCAAATGCAATTATTGATGTAGCAAGTCAGGTTATGCGCATTACAACTTTACTTATAGTACAACTAATAATACAATGACCAAAATGTGACAGGTCACTATCGTTCGTATGAATTAGTACTTAAATTCTTCTTATGTGGTTACAACAGTACACCCTGTAATATGGGGCACCCTGTGTGTGTGTGTGTGTGTGTGTGTGTATTAATACAAATTATCTGAATAATTTTCGTCTATTCTAACTCTGTTTATATAGTATTTAAACAACAAAAATCTAGCCCTCAACTACAAAACCAATTCATTTCTTTTCACTGCGAAGCAAAAATTAAGATTTATTGACAAAACTCCAGACAAAGCAACAGAAAGAGCGCGTGGAGCGGAAGGAATTCGCAAACCTATTTGGGAGTTACCATCTGATAACTGAACCGAAGTAAATGTAATTATAGCCGCTGCGGACAAAGCAGCTTTCAGTTCGCCGTCTCTTTTTGCTTTGCATTTGAAATACAAATGAACTAACAGATGAGAAAACGTGCAGTCCTGTTTCGCTGATGTGAGAGATAGAATACAAAATGAGTTCCGTGTAGCCTTCAATAGGTTTCGAATTTTGCTTGTAGCTCTTTTCAATAAAACTGCCAAGTGCATGATAAATAATTCATCTTGTAACAAATACAGATAAAACTATCTGAAATAAATCACTATTTCATGGACTTTACGAATTCCATTAATTTTTCAAAAAACATTATATAATTTTTGAGTAATGAAGGTTAATAGAAAATTATATACAAAATGTGCTGACTCGTGCCATGTGATCTGCATTGTTCCTGTTGGGTATGTCTGTTTTGCCGTGTTTTTATCAATTACTTTGCTTTCAAAATACTTTTTTTTTTATTTTCTTGGTATAGATTCTTGTTCTATAGTAGGATAGGGCCTAAATGTGTGGAGAGAATATCTCTTTTGATATGCCACGCAACCGAAATCCTACTATTTTGTTGTCTTTAATTATAATCTTCTAGGTATGGCACCTGATGAGAATCCCAGAGGTTATAATTTCCATTCCATTAATTTTTGTATAATATATGTCCATTGTTTTTTAATCATCATACTGTTTGGCCCTCTGTTTGTGCTCATATATTTTTTTCCTACAAGGTATACGACTATATTAGCAGTATTATGCTTTGTCTTTTACTTATTAATTATATATATAGTATATACCGGTTGTTTCAAAATAGATATTACAGCGATTATCTTTTAAACCGTAAGTGATAGAAACATACTTTCAATTAGAAAAGTTCGTCAAATTAAGAGTAGAATTAGGGTATGGCAAGCTTTCTACTAGGGGCTGTATACATATTAAAATACGAAATTTAATTTTTATACGGTCCCTCCTTTCCTATCATTTATATTTAGAAAAATGTTTTTCTTTGCCTAAGAAAGTTAATTTTGAAAAATTCCGTGTCTGTAAGTGAAATACTTTCCGAGATGTTACAATTTGAAAATTTTGGCATTTGTCGCCAAGCACTAAGGGGGTCGTCTCAAAAGTGAGAAAAATGTAATTGCTTTTCAAATGAAGTTAATTTATGTTCATAGTCACTCAATAGACACAGTTCGTTCCACAAATCCTAGTTTAGCTAGAATTTTCCTATAACGCACGTTTGACATTTTCTATTGAAAGTTACCACACCATTATTTTGTCATTTTCTTTAACACTTTAAAATTCTTTCCTCTATCAGCGTGATGGGATACTACTGGATTACCCTGCTAAAGAACTAAATTTTCGCTAATTTCATAACTTAGTACCGATCCATTTAGGTAAATTTGTACCTGTTAATTTCACGCGTTTGAACGCGTTCAATTGCCATTCGCAACAATGGGATCATTATTTAACATTTATCAACTCATAGCTGGTCCCCTAAAGTAAAGATTTTTTTGTGTGAAAACCGACGCCAACACAATAGGTAAGGTAGTGCAAGTCACCATTTTTAACATTAGATTTCTGGCTAACTATTTCAACTGGCACGGGATTTATTTTTTATTAATTTTCTTAGACAAAGAGCAACATTTTTCTAAATATAAATGATAGTAAAGGAGGGAGCGTATAAAAAATTAAATTTCGTATTTTAATGTGTATACAGCCCCTAGTAAAAAACTTGCCATATCTGAATTCTACCCTTAATTTGACGAACATTTCTAACTGAAAGTATGTTTCTATCACTTACGGTTTAAAGGATAATCGCTGCAACATCTATTTTAAAACACCCGGTATATATATATATATATGTGTGTGTGTGTGTGTGTGTGTGTGTGTATTAATGCCTCGACTTACACGAACCCGGAGTTACGCGATTTTCAAATGGATTTGTTTCTATTTATCTTTTGCTTACTGACAAAATAACTTCGGTTTACGATTTTAATAATATAATTTGTTATGCACATGTGTCATCTAAGATTTTATTTTCGAAATTGCCGTTTTTCTAAGTGTCATGCCCCAGTTAAAAATAACTTGTATGTACATATTTATCTACAAACTTATACCTCGAGTTACGTGAATTCGACTTGCGGTTACTGCGGCGCGGTTATTGCTCGGTCCCACCTATCGCGTATGTCCGGCGTATTACTGTATATGCAGAGTGGCCATAAAAATAACTTTGCCCATGTATGCGCTTCTAGCGGATATTCCGTACAACCGATTGAGATCGGTTTTCATAAACAGTTTATTCACAGTTTTGAGCTCAGAATTCTGTGAACGCTTAGGGATAGCGCTGTAGATATAAAAACACAAAATTTTCGAACGGAAATGCCCATCTTTTCCTATCAAAAACGGTCCAGCCGATGCAAAAACCCTTAAGAGAGTTGGAACGGTACGTGTATCACGGAAACGAGAGCATTATGAATGCACAAAAAATTTCTCTACGATCGGCCATCAGAAACGCGATCGGGCTACACGGTGGAAATTTGCATAAGCCACGAATCACAAAACGCCATTCGAAAAATATTCAAAATAAAAAAAACTGATTAAAAACACGGTTTGGGAATGTTTTTCTTAAGTCCGTCGCTCGCACATGCCAACATCATGACTCTGGATCCGAAAGTTCTGCTGATTTTTGTGCGTGCATAACTCTTCCGTTTTTAGTGATACGTGTGCCGTTCAACCGATCTTAACGGTTTCTGCTTGCACTGAGTATTTTGTGACAGGAAATAGTGAGTGTTGCTTTTCGGTAGCCATGAGAGCCACTTTATGCCCGTTCACAGAGCCCAGAACCTCTGAATAGCTATATTAGAAATCTTATCTTGATCAGCTGAACGAACCGTCCACTAGAGTTTTATGCATCGACAAAGTTTTATGTGGCCAACCTGTAGTACAACGAATTTAGTGTAGAGAAGTAGTGCGACTCTTAATCTAATGGCTCAGTGGATTTTAATTCGATCTTCATGTCATGCTTATACCACTATTTTTATATACGGTAAGGTCAGTGCCTGATTATCGGAGGGGAAAGCCCTCTCTCGGCTGGACTGCTGTGAGACAGAGTACGCTAATGAGAGCTGGTGCACGTAAAATCTGTCGTGGTTCCAATGTCCTCCATGTTCAAGCGATACCTCTGGGGATGCCGATTTCAGGTGTTAGGTCTCTCATCTGGAATTGCTTCAAAATTAGGAGATCTGGAGCTAAGTCGGTCTTCCACCCACTAATGGCCTTATCACACTAAAGGGAAAATCCGAGCAACTTCGCGCTGGACCAACTTTTCCGACGAACTTGAAGGCATGGTTATCTTTAAGGGTTGCAAAAGTAAACAAACTCTCTCCGACGCCAAATAGTCATCGCATCGCTGATTTGGCGTGCAGGTTCTTATTTTACTTATCGTGCGTTGATATATTTACATCGGATCGGCAGCAATTTTGCCAGCATAGGATGGGCAGCAATCTCTAATTCCAAACACCACTTCCGGCCATAATTTTATTTACACGTGATTCTGACATCGAGCCAAGCTTCGAACATAGTAGTAGTCGCCATTGCTCGAAATTGCTTATGACATAGCAGGAAGAAGTACTCCGATTGTCCGAAATTTCGTCCGACTCGGATTTTTTCCTTCGGAAAGGAAAAAGTTAGAGTTCGCGGTCGTCAAGGTAATGGCGGAGAAAATCGGCCGGAAACTTGATTTGCAAGGAAAGTTGGTCGGATTTTTCTCAGTGTGATAGCCTAAAAGGCTCATTTAAATGGAAGCCGCTCCCTTTCTCCCATCGCCGACCTGTAAGGAGGATCTGTCACCTTTCCGCAGTTGCCAAAGGGCATTAGTAACAACAGCGACAACATACACTTTCACTGATAGGTAAGTTTTAACTGTACGGAAAAGGATTAGACAATCACAACTTTGTACATCGAAGATAGAAAGCAAATTATCTCAAACTTAAATAATCAGTTATTATGATAAAAACTAATTATAATGCACCGAAAGAATGATTAGTTTCCGTCACCCTATTATCAACCAGCATTTAAATACAAAAGTATTATAATGAAAGTTGAATTCAGTAATTTCATTATATTACTTTGTTTATCACGGATTATAAAACTCACAATATAAACTAGTTTCAAGGAATACACACTAAACAAGAGACTTCAATGTGATATTCTTGATGAAAATAATGTACTCAGTCATTAAAATAACTGCGACATCTTTGTGAGCGGCAATTTTGCTGCAGATTAATTTTTGTTGATAAAAATATGCACACAAGAGGAGAATGTTCGAGAATGTATTGAGAAATTAATTAGTACGTAACGTTTCAGTTCAATAAAAATAATAGGCTTACGAAAATATTCAAGGAATAATACCAGGACGATAAAATAATAGCTCATTCATATAAAAGCAAGCATTTAGATAGGATGTCTTTTATTAATGCGGTAGTCTTGTATATTAGAACAGCCTTTTCCGTATGTAAACTAAATAAAAAAAAATAATCAAAACTTTTAGATAATTTCTTATCTAACTGCTTAAAGCATTTAGGTAGATGTGAGTTTTAATAAAAGAATACAATTATACTTTATCTACTTTAATGGGAACATTAAACTTCAGTTGGATAGTTATATATTAACAATAAAAATTATGTCGCCACTTAAGCAAATTTCATGTTTTCTTAGATAGCATATTTATTATACAGGGTAATCAATTTAAGAGTATTTAAGAGTAGAGAGAGAGAACAGAATTTAATTCAAATTTATTACACGCTCATTCCTCCCAGCAAATGTTCAAATGTTCGCCACCATTTTGAATGCATACGTGAACACGATTGTCTTCTCAACAATGTTGGGTGTTATTGACGAGATTATTCATCGATGTTTGCAGGATATCTCTAGAAAACCAAAATTCTTAACACGTTTGCATTCAAAATGGTGGCAAACATTTTCAAGAGATTTGCTGTAAGAAATGATCATGTACAAAATTAAATTAGTTTTTTGAAAAATAAAATTATCACAGGATTAAGTAATTTTGTGCGTCTCCGTTTCTGTTTTACCTCACAAATAAAGTTATAATAGTCCAACAGCGCTCGAAATTGTCTCCCAAACTTAAAGAAAGTTCAAAGAATTTCACTTCAGTGTTAAAATAGTTGCCACATCCCTCATATTTAAGGGTAATAAGAAAAATCATCGGGGACTCTTTTAAATTGATTATCTTGTATATACTGCTTGGCCAGAGATGAAAGACCGGGTTTGGCGCGCTGCCAAAAAAATGGAACAGGCCGAAGGGGAGAAAGGAAGTTCTAGGAGGGACGGAAAAGTACGCATTGTTGTGTGAACGCCAAGTTAATGATAAATCCAAATTAGCGAAATTAGCCCAAAAGTGGCTAAATTGACAGATCTAGCCACAGAAATGGCCAGATCTAGCCCCAAAGTGGCTAAATTGGCAACCGTGTCCGCTCAACTAGCGAAAGAATTTCTTACACACCTGAACCTATCTCCCCTATTTTCACGCTGTGAAACAAATTGCAGTATCCTCTTTTTTGACAGCGCGCCAAACCGGTCTTTCATCTCTGGCCGAGCAGTACCTTGCATCATATTTATCATTATTCATAACATATTTATTAACGTACATTCAGTATATATATATATATGATGATGCACCCGTTCTTCGTACTCGAGAAATCAGTTGTTTTCCAGCACTCGTTAATAAAATTGAATTCGATCCGAGCAGATTTTTTTAAATTGTCTATCATGAGCCAATCACTATAACATGAGCAAAAATTATGCTGTTTAGACATTGTTTTTCATTATGGTTTCATCTATCTTTTTACAAGTATATAATTACTTTTTACTTCCAGGACATCTACTATGTATCAGTGGTAGATACCAACTATACATATCATCTACCGTTCCGAACATGCACCATTGTAATCATGAAAAAATTCGATTATGGGATGTTGATGTTTTTACACGTTTTGAGATATTCTGAATACATTTATACTACTTTTACCATGATGTATGTATGCATGCATGTTTGTGTGTATACGTGAATGTGTATGTGTGCATGCGTGAGAGAAAAAGAGTGTAAATACGATCATTCCTAGACGGTGCATTCGCGATTTAGTTTAAATTTCAGTATATATATTATACAACATTCTTGTACAACTGGTATTGATTTAGGTGTATATATAGGATATATAGTGGTTTTATAGGGTTATAAAAAAGAATTCTTATACATCGCGACCTCTAGATGCAAATTCTTGAAAGTGCATTAGCATTTAAATGATGAATTCGATTGAGTTCTAATTTGGCTTGTATATTATAGATCGCGGTCGCATGACTTACATAAATTTTGATGTATGTAGAACTGATATTCTGTTCACAAGGTTGCAAAATAAAATTATTATACCTTACGACCTAAGGACGCAAATCATTTAAAGTTGGCAAGTGTCTAAATAGTGCATTCGAATAAATTGAAATAGGGTGTGTGTGATATAGATCACCGTCACACAACCCGTGTACACTAATAGTTTTTGTACAGTGCTGCAAAAAGTAATTATTATGCATAACGGCCTAAAGACGCGCGCTTTGCAAAGATCAAGTGCTCGGAGAAAATCGAATGAAGTCACTAAATATTTATTTTTATTTTCAATAACAATAGTTTTAAAGTCAATAAGTAAACTTGAATCCAAGTTATTTGAAGGTATTTCATATTTATCTGTTCTTTGCCTGTAAAACTACTTTTACTGCATTGCAGTGAAGTATAAACACACATTTACGCTTATTGGGTGGTATTTTCAAGAAGTAGATAACAACTCTTAAAGAGATTTCAGTTAATCAAGAAGTGGAAATCGCTTTCGTACCTGATAGCTGAATGTTAAAATTATACAGTGTGTTCTAAAACTCCCAGCACTGCAACTTAAGGAAAACAATTTTTTTCGTGCATTTTTTTTAATATTAAATTTTATCGTCTGCTTATCTTTGCATCAATTCTTTAATTTTTATCGTTTGGTTCTTTTCGTGCTCAAGTTGCGCCAGAATAAAGTTCTGTGTTATTTTGCTCTTCATTGTGAAATGAATTTGTCCTGCAATCAGAGAATTACGTTCTATTTGATACATTTTGAACGTAAATCGTAAAGAAAATGTAAAGATCTTCAGCTAAATAAATATCCAAAGGATGTCCATACGTCGTCATTTCGTGAGCTTTTATAACACTCAACAACTAGTTGTCGAGTGTGTTTTCTAGTTGAGACTCAGAAAGAAGTTGAAGATATGCGAATATTTTGAGTTCTTTTCACTTCGTGTCATATCACACTGTGACTAGCATTTGACATAAGTCGTCATACGATGACATCATACGATGTCATGACGAAATCACAGGTCACCACTGCAGAGTAACTAATAAGCCACCATAACGTCTGTTATCGCTAATGTAGAAGGATGAATCTGATGGCACTGCAATGTGGGAAATCGCTACGCGTAAGGTTGCAGCAAAGGATAAGGAAATGACTGATAAGTCAACTTGTAACTTCAGGACCGTCGCAGCCCAGTGATTAAGACGTTGTACTCATAACGGAAGGTTGCGGGTTCGATTCCGACGTACCACTGAAGACACTGTGCGCATGCCATCTACGTTCATATTAAATCGGTGGTTCTGAAAACCCTCTCTGGTCACAGGCAGTTTCCGAGGGCTGCAAATATTCAAAAATCTTCCCACTGATGAGGATCCAATGTGTGGCGAAAAACTCGAAGAAGGATATATGTAACTGAAAAATCACTCAAAATACTGGTGTTAAACGATAAAGTAATTAAAAAACTTTGTAAAAAACACACATAAGACGTAATAGGTAAGAGGAACCTCTACCTATTACCTCCTCTTACCTATTACGTCTTATGTGTGTTTTTTACAAAGTTTTTTAATTACTTTAAGGACATATGTAGCTCTAAACGGCACATTTCGTGACGTGAGATGTCCTCTCCTGGCAAATAAATTCGTGACGTCGATTCTAGATCAAGAATAACTCTGAAATTTACTTACTGACGGCACAGTAATATCGCTGTGATGTCGTCAAAAACTGGAAGAAATTACTTTTCCAATCGTGAACTGCTAACTACGAAAAAGTGTATTGTTAAAATATACATTATGAACCCAGTATAAAGAATAACTGAAAATGACGAATTTAATGTTTGTTAATGTTTCATTTTTATTTACCTTCAGAATTAATCAAGAATTGTTTTCGAAATTTATTTTTTATTTAAATAAATCTTTAATTTATCTGCCTGGAGAAACAGAACTAATTGAGTCTGTTACACAAGGCAAACTGTGTCTCAAAAAACGCATATTTTAAAAGTAATACAGATGCTTTTTATTGCAATAAAATATCAGAATTCTATTCGACGAATCGCTAGGAACAAATGTTTTCTTAAAAATGAAAATTATATACTCGAGCATGCTGAGTATTATGAAATATCATTAATAATACGACTAAAATGCAGCTTTAACAAAAGTTACAAATGGTGGTATCTCACAACTGTGTAAAGTTAGATGGTTTTAATATGATATATTTATCTTTTCTTGCTAACGGGAAAATATTTCGTTTTTGGTGTTCAAGTAGAATTTAAAAATCAAAGAAGAAGAAGAAGCTTTAAAACAACTATTTTTAAGCATTAACAATTTCATTCAATCGGTTTAGTAACATATAAATTTAGATACGCATCATTTCTTCTGCTCTTCAACCATCATTTAAATTGTTAATTGTTTAGTAACATATAAATTTATGAATTCAACATTTATTCTCTTCTTCAATTATCATTTGTATTCGAATTCCATATTCTCTCAGCGCTGACACAACAACAATTCTAGAACAAAATAAATCAGACTTAATCAACACCATTTCTACGAGAACTACCTTATATCTTTCTGAGGAATACACTCAGAGACTGGTATCATCAGTGGAAGAATCGTGTGCTGTAAAAACACTCGGAATAAAGGACGATAAAAGAAACAAGGGAGGAAAAAAAATCACTTTTCCTAAAGTAGTGCGCTTCCCATAGATGCTAGAAATTGATTTCTGCAGCGCAACCTACAGATATTTTTGTTTCGTTCTTAGTTATTTTTCCTTCCCGTACTATAAAGATGCAAAGGACGGTGAGAAAAACATTTAGAACTCCGGGGGAATAGATAGCAGTTTTGACCTTGTACATGATTTGAGATGTAACATATTTGCGCATCGTTTAACCCTTTGAGGCGCAACCCTTTCCCAATGCTGAAAAAAGGGCAGTCATTGCCATCGCTCGACTTAACTACCAGCAAGATGGCGGACGATCGAAATGTTCATCCCGCACAGCCAGCAGCGTCAAAAAAGGGTCTCTAGACCTGTTTTCGATCGTCTGCCATCTTGCTGGTAGTTAAGTCGAGCGATGGCAAGGACTGCCCTTTTTTCAGCGTTAGGCAATCTATTCAGCTGTTCTCGCATTCTTCCATTTTTCAGCAGATCTCAGTGATGTTAAAAACAATCGTGACAATTTTTTTACGGGCAATGTTCTAAAAAGTAAAGGATACTCGTGGAGCTATGTCGCCCGCAACTATTTTTTATAGAAATCAAATCTATTCTTCATGACTGGCAACAGTCAAAACGTCAGAGTTTGGTTTCCCAGAGCGGGAACACTGCGCGTTAAAGGGTTAACAAACGAGCATTTAAGGGTCGATAATTAAAATACTAGTGTGATTTCTTTCTTGAATTCATGAAGTATTTCACAGAAGCATATTCACCATATTACATGAGAGGGGGACATTTCGGACAGTCTGGAATTTTTGGACTAACGAGGTTCGGTGATGCTGTCACGTGGGTATAGCATGAACTACTCAAGAAAGACTCCCATGATGCATTACAGTGACAGTTGATCGCTTATTGTTGTCATACTACTCGCTACAGAGCAAGTATTTTTTTTCTTTTTTTTAACCCTTTAACGCGCAGTGTTCCTGCTCTGGGAACACCCAACTCTGACGTTTTGACTGTTGCCAGTCAGGAAGAATAGATTTGATTTCTATAAAAATAGTTGCGGGTGACATAGCTTCACGAGAATCCTTTACTTTTTAGCACGTCATAGCCCCGTAAAAAAATCGTTACGATTATTTTTAACAGCACTGTCATCTGCTGAAAAAGGGAAGAATGCGAGAACAGCTGGATAGATTGCCCAATGCTGAAAAAAGGGCAGCCGTTGCCATCGCTCGACTTCACTACCAGCAAGATGG
Organism: Cheiracanthium punctorium; assembly: GCA_038373885.1. Taxonomy (NCBI): domain Eukaryota; kingdom Metazoa; phylum Arthropoda; class Arachnida; order Araneae; family Cheiracanthiidae; genus Cheiracanthium; species Cheiracanthium punctorium. The sequence goes on along the minus strand of JAWZYV010007511.1, from coordinate 433,128 downwards.
CGGACGATCGAAACGTTCATCGCGTGCCACAGATCTAGAGACGCAGCTGGCTGTGCCGCACAGCCAGCTGCGTCAAAAAAGGGTCTCTAGATCTGTGGCACGCGATGAACGTTTCGATCGTCCGCCATCTTGCTGGTAGTGAAGTCGAGCGATGGCAACGGCTGCCCTTTTTTCAGCATTGGGAAAGGGTTGCGCTTTAAAGGGTTAAAGGTTGGCCACTTGCTTATCAATCATTCGCCACTACTAAGGCTCAAATTACTGACCATTTTATTATGAAAGCACACAGTGGGGGGCCAGCTTTACCTCTATGAAGGGAAGGACAAGTTAATGCCCAATCCCAAGCCGGGAATCGAACACGGACCCAAGGCGGGATAGAATGATTCTTTTGCCACTACAACACCTGGACGGCCAACGGAACAAGTGTGTTTTGTGAGTTTTCAAGAATTTTTGCTGTTAAGTTTTCAAGCATTCTAACCTCCTGGTATACATGAAACTTGTGCTGTCATTGATGTTAAACATAATGTACACTAAAGGAATTGTAATTTTTGACAGTGTGATCGTTGTTTAGCTGACATTGTCCACAGTTTAGCTGTGGCATGTCGAGTATTATGGAATGTTGGGTAATGCTGTAGTGGCTTCATGCCAACAGCTAAAGAACAGGAAAACGAAGACACTGAATGTATTTTCTATAATGGAAAATTCTACGAATATCGATAGTGGTAAATTTATATTTAGTGCTTTACCTTTTCTCTGTGAACTCACCTTTATTGTACGTGGGAGATAAAGAAGATTATAGGTATTTGTAATGTTTTTAAATAAACTCAAATCATAAAATACTTGCACATAATCCTAAAAATATCGTTTTTATAGTTAAAAAACTATGTTTTATGAAGTCAAATTAGTTTTTGAAACCACCTATTCCGAATATTTCATATTTACCACCACTTGTAACTTTTTAAATATTTTCGTATAACAACAAAATTAATAATGTTTTTAACAAGTGATAGTTCATTACAATTAGTTATACAGTAGACACCGGTTATAACGTACTCTCACGGGACCTAAAAATGTAGTACGTTATAAGCAGTACCGCCGGTAAGATTCAATATTACACAAAAAAAGAAAGTGGGATCATAATTTCATTATAATATGTGTTTTAAACAGGCCTGATTTTTTAAAATTTAAATTAAATGGAGAAAATTCTTTATTATTTACAATTTTTATTGAGATTAATAATCTGTAATTTTCTTTTGTTTTGAATGGGCAGATGCTACTTTACCGTTTTGGATATCCATAATAGACTTTTGTAGAGTCTCTGCTTCATCACTGCGGCATTTGCAAAATCGTGATAATGTTTTTGCAGCATTCAATGCGTCGGGTATGCTTGGTATAAGCTCCTCTGTTTCTTCTTCACTACCATCAGAATCATTATAGATAGGGCTTTTCAGGAGGCACTTACATTGATGAATGACAAATAAAAAACATGGTCTTGTTCTTAGCCCTACCTAGCAGACGAAAAATATAAAATATGGCTCCCTTCATTCATACACAATTCATCTCGTTAGAGAATCTGAAAACCGACAACGAGTGTTTTTGGAGGTACTGAAATTTCCGAGAACAAGGAAATAAAATTCTTAAGAAGAGCAAAATTTTATTTCTGGCTTTGGTGTAAAAAGTGAGTTATAGCCTATTTAACTGAAGTTAAATAACATTATAAATATAGGACTTCAATCGGGACCTAGCTTCTAGGTACGTTATAACCGATAGTACCTTATATCCCAGGTGCGTTATAACCGGTGCACACTGTAGTATGTACTCATGATTATTTTGGAGATTTTATTCAGAAACCAATTATTATTAGAATTGAAATGGGATTTCATAATACCCTCCTCTCATTTACGAAGACAAATGTCAAAATATACTGAATTGAAATTAATTAATTTTAAAATTGCACATTGCTGCATAAAAATAGAAATAGAATATTTAGAACATACCATTAACAGTTTCCCTTAGCCCATTCCAGTGAGCGCTCATGTTACAGCGAGACTAAACCTAGTTTTAACTGTTATGTAACGAAGCATGATTACGAGATACGAAAGAAAGGAAATTATTCCCTTTGTTTACAGGCAGTTCTGTTACAATACAGATTGGTTTTAAAAAAGTGTGTTTATTAAAAAAATATTATAAAAAATAATTTAAAAACACACTTTAATTAATTTTTAAAGGTCTTATTTTTCTTTTTAATTTTATAAATCCTTTTATAAAATTGTTAAAGTCTGGTTAATGATCCATGAAGAAAGCTACGGTGGAATATGTAAAATTAGCTCAGTACAAGTTTTCTTACCTTGGGAATTTAAACAAAAAAGAACGACCAATCACTGTAGTTTGAGTCTCATTGAGAAATAATACACAATTTTAAAAAATTAAAATAAGAAGAGTTGAGCAAAGTAGTTTTGTCATAATTTATTTTAAGCTACTCCAGAAAATTATCACATAGTCAGATTGTAATTTAAAAAATTAAGAGTTTTTTTCAGATTTAATATTTTATTTCGCAATAATTTTCAAGTTCCGAAAACTTCCAAAATGATTTTCCTGAGAACAATGAAATTTTATTCAATAAAATATTCTCTAAACCTAAAATTGTCCTTTTACATAAATCTTAAATAAAATTCTTTTCTTGTAGTCAAATTTTATTGAGTTGCTTACCCAAGCAGCAGACATTTTTTTAAACAATAGTTATGTTGAGGTTTTTTCAGTATACTTAAAGTCGGAATCAAGAATAGTTATGAGCTCTAAAATACAAAAATAAATCATTTTCAAGCTCTTTTCAAAGTTCCTTTTTGTTTAGATAGACCATAAAAAATAAAATTATTACCACGCATGTGTAAAGGAGGTTTTGGGGACAAATCCTTAAAATAGAAGTTCCTTCTGGGAAAAGGAGAAAGATTTTTTTATAAGCATATGTTTAAAACCGTAGGCCATAAGTATATTTAGTAAAATAAATCTTCGTTTTCCTCTGTCATACTTCACGAGAAATTTCCTAAAAAATGAGGTCACATATTTTATGTTAAAGAATTCATAAAATGCAAAATATTGGTGGAGTGGTTGAGTTAAATTTGTTTGAGCGATATATGATTTTTTCTAGCTTGGATTCGGATATCAATTGCTAAAAAATAACATATCAATTACTAGTGTAGAGTAATTCAATACGATCAAAGTTTTGGAGGGGCGTATGTTACTCACATATGAATGTGAATCATATAGCTAGTACCCTGGTATGGAGTAGTCCAATTGGAGTGGTATTTATCTGCCCTTTCTTAATACTCTACCGATAGGCTCTTGAAAACAATGGTACACTCGAGCCTAAGTCCCATTTATTTTGTCTGTTTCAAGTTTATAATATTGTTTTTATTAAAAATGAACATACAGCTTATAATAATAATTTTTCATATTTTTTTTAATTGAATTTGTTCTGAAAAACTACAGTAAAATACAAAAACCCCTTCCGAATAAATGACCCCATCTGCTTTTCTCCTGCATTTCGTTTACTCCTAAAATATCGAATAAACGCCCCCTTAAGGTGGATTGAGGGCGAGATTCAAGTGAAACGCGCGCGATCGAGCTCGAATCGAACGTTGTTCAGTTCCCAGAATGCTTCCAATGAACAAGCCTATCGCGCTGTCACGTGATCAAAACACGATGGTTTTGTTTCAGTTGAATAAGAAACATTGATATATTTCGAAGTTTCCCCTGTTCGACGCGGAAAACGTTCGAATTGTGTTCCACTTGAATCTCGCCCTAACTGTTGCCGTTCCGTGCGGCTCAGACTCCGCTCTGCCCCACCGCTCTTTTCCGATTTGAAACTTTGGCTGCCCGCGAGCGAGCTTATGGAGCCGCAGCAAATGCACCAATGAAATCACGCTATATGCCACCGAAGTGTGACGTCAGAACAGTGCTCTCCGCTTGGTTCGCTGAGTGACATCATTCCGGCGTCTTGGCAGTACGAAATGACAGTATAAATCCAGCTTCACTTGAAGACAGGGGGGGGGGGGCGCTTGAACGGCATATTTTTCCGTTTTTTACCGTTCATTCGTCCCCTATCGTTTATCCGCCACATAGATCGCGATTTTCCGGAGGGCGATTTTGCGGTATTTTACGGTGGTTATTCACAAAATTAAATTATTATATTTAACTTACACTGGAATACTTTTTAGATCGAGTGTACACGTACTCAAAAATCATTCGAGTAGTAGCTTAATTTCCTATTTTAATTTTGTCAATGACAATTTAGTTTTTTTGGAAAATTCACAACGTTAGAAAGAAATATGAGAATTCGTTATTACATATGACATTATTCACTTTTACTTTGAAAACTGCTTTAAATGTGAAACTGATCTATGAAAAATGACTTAACTCTTGAATACTTTTTTGAGAGCTTGTACACTCAATGGCCTTTATTATATTAATTTTTCTTATCATACTTTTTGCGTGTAACTCCGAAATTTGATTCTGCCCCACCATAGCAGAGTGGACAAGACACTGAACGTGATATATAACTGATGTGTGTAGGTCCAGAGTTCTATATAAGGATCTGGGGTTTTGGGAGGTTTTCTTCAGATGTAACGTGAATACGCCTTATACTCCTTTAAAAAGACCTCCGCCCAACCGTGTCCCCCTAGGTAGATATAGCTTGCATAGATTTGCCTTAACACAACACAATAAAACCTAAATTTGATTTATAAAACTTCATTTAATCGAAAAAGATATCTTACAACAGAAAATTCTAAATGTATTTTACAACCTGTAACAAATTTCCAATAATTCATACGTATTTAATGTAATAAACTAATGTGATTATGTGGCTGCTCTAGTGTAATATATTTCACTGCATTAAAGAAATTAAATTTCGCGTTTATTTATTTCTCAGTGGCACGTGTAAACAAATGCTCTGCATTTCAGAAAAATGATTTATCTTTAGTTTCATATATCTGTTCAACTACAACTATCCGTTTGAATGTTAAAATGATCGTTATTCCTTGACTTTATCTTAATAAAGACACTTTTATCTTCTAAAAATGTCATAAAGCTAAAAAGAAATATTTTTTCTGGCACTAAAACAAATATTATTCCTGATTAGTCAAAGATATTTTTTGCGTAATAAATGAAAACGTAGCCATGAGAATACCTCATAAATGACTGGCAATCGTCACTTTCCTTGTTTTTTTTCTACAAGTGTTTTCATATTACTTCCTCTGAAAAGAAAAACAAGTAAAAGTTTTTATTCTCGTTCTTTAGACTTACATGAACGTATATTTCATGAATCAATTTCTCACAGGGGCATACTAATTCAGCATCTGTTAAAGCCTAGATAAGCCAACAAAAGCTTTGTGATTATTCAGCAATTATCTCTTGTAACAAGAGATAATGGAAAGGTTCTCTCTTCATCAGAACGAATTTATAATCCAAGTTCGTATTACATTAATCAAGTAAATAACAGACTAAACTATTTATATGAATTGGTCCACATAAATAGGATAAATAACCATTTATACAAGTAGAAAATGTCTGTTGAGTAATTCTAAATCTTATTACTTCAATCAAAATTATTCATATTTTAGTTTCAAATAACATCAGAGTTTCGAGGTTTTTATTAATACCCGTTATAGATAATCATTAGCTGTAGTAGACTTTTCTCTGTTTTTCAAAGCAAATTTATATTTCCATTTCGATAAAACACCATAATCCTTTTTAAATAACATCAGACTTCCAAGGTTTTTAATAACACCTGTATAGGTAATCATTAGTTATAACAGACTTGTTTATTAAATATAATGTAAAAATTAATGGAATTTTTGTTTAGTAATTCTAAATCGTATTATTTTAACCAGAGTTATTCATATTTAGTTTTAAATAACATCACAACTCCGATATTTTATTAACACCTGCTATTGATAATCATTAGTTATAACAGACTTTTCGGTTTTTTGTAGTAAATTAATATTTCCATTTTGATAAAACCCCATTGTCATTTGCAAGTGCCAAATGCGAAAAAAGCATTTCTTTTTCTATTTTTAATTTATCCTGTCAAGTATGGTACAGAAATGACAGATATAGTACCAAACAGTGTTGGGCAGTATCTCAAATACATGTACTTGAAATACTATTTTCAAAATACATTTGTAATTTTGTATTTTCACAAGAAAAATCAAAGTATTTTGAAAATGTATTTTGTATTTTCAAAATACTGAAAATACATTTTTCATTCTGAAGTTAAATTAATCTTACACCAAAATTAGCTTGGTTTGGGAAAATCAAACAAAAAATAATAGAACTGCTATCATTAATTTTTTCCCAGTTCATGACATAAACAATTTTGTTGCATCTGCACTATTTTAGTGTTATATATGATAACTAAAGAGGTGTTGGGATTTTTTGCGATGCTTAGGTTATATTAAACAGGAAGGAGGGGGGGGGATCTCACACGCCTATTTAGATTAGTTTAATGATATTTGGTCTAGGAGGCTTTCTGTATTGCTGATAACTGAATCACAAATGTGAATGAAGCTGAAAAAGGAGAAAAACATGTTTGAGTAATATTCATTGGATTTCTGAAAAAGAATTTATAAATAATTCCAAATGCTTTACCAAGTTACAAAAAAATAAGTCAGTCAGCACTTCTGAAGTTATATTACGAGATGGATCAAGCTTCCAGTTTAGATGAATTTGCAAGTCGTGCAATTCTCAGTGGAAAAATTTTCCAAATTTTATCTACAAATGAGAAAGTTAAGGCGCAGTGCCAGCTTTGCCAAACCAAAAGGTCTATCATAAGTGGAACATTCAAAACTACTACATATTTTAAAACTCACTTAAAGGTAAAACTTCAATTTTATCATAAAATTGATTAAGCTGAGTTCTTTTTTTCAAATGTTCAACTGAATTCAATAAGTCATAAATATTAATAGGCAAGCTTTTCACCGCCTTTTTACTTCCTTGTACGTAGTATAAGGAAGTAATGTGATCCCGAAAAATTTTGGGGGCCAAATTTCGACAAAAAATCCGATTTTGACTACCTCTAAATTTAATTTAAAGAATTTTTTCGATGCATCTCATCGTAGGTTAGCATGCACGATCATATTAACGCGTCTGCAACTCATTTTGACCAGCGGCGAGCTTATTGTGGTCAGTTTTTCCATGCCGTCTGTACGTACGTACGTACGTATGTATGTAACTCGCATATCTCAAAAACTATGGGTCGTAGAATGTTGAGGTTTGATATTCAGGATTGTTCTATGATCTAGTTGTGCACCTCCCCTTTTGGTCGCAATCGAATGAATAGTTTATGTACAGGACCGCACAAAAGATTCGAAATACATTACGCTCTATAGGCCGAAATTCATTAAACTCGCATATCTCAAAAAGTATTAGGCGTAGAATGTCGAAACTTCATATTTTGGATAGTTGTAACATCTAGTTGTGCACCTCCCCTTTTGGTTCCATTCGATTGGATAGTTTATCTACAGCACCGCCCAAAACATTCGAAATACATTACGCTCAATGGGCCGAAATTCATTAAACTCGCATATCTAAAAAACTATGAGGCGTAGAATGTTGAAACTTTATATTTAGGATTGTTGTAACATCTAGTTGTGCACCTCCCCTTTCGGTTCCATTCGACTAGATAGTTTATCTATAGAACCGCCTAAAAGATTCGAAATACATTACGCTCTATGGGCCGAAATTCATCAAAGCGTTTTTTAGAGGTATTGGGCTATTTCAAACGACTCAGAAGTGATGTATGCTGTAAAGAGTTATAAAATGAATTTCTCCATTAAAAAAAGTGTCTTTATCATTTACAGTTCTGCTACAGGAACACTCAAAAGATTTCCAATACATCACGGTCAATGGCAATTTTAGGAGATTCATCCATTTCAAGCACAATACCGTCCTACCACATAAGTTAGGTAATGGTCCGACCACGGTCACGTGCCTCCCTCAAGAACTATGCCAAAAGTCGCCAAGCTTGGCGACTTTTTTGTGTACGTGTGTGCATATTTAACTCTCAAATCTCAAAAACTATTATGAAATTTCATATATAAGATTGTTGTAACATCTAGTTGTGCATCTCGATTTTTGGTTAAAATCTTCTGGAGAGTTTATTTACAGGACCACCGAAAAGAATTTCAGTACTTTAATGTCTATGGACATCTTCAATATAATACAATTGTAGACAGTCATTGTTTGGTACATGCCCAAAATCTCGCCGTCTGTCCTCAACCTTGGCGAGTTTTGCCGAAATGTCGCCAAATTTGGCGATAGTTAGTCATTTGGTCCATGCCCAATGTATCGCCATTTGTCATCGTTCTTGGCGAGTTTTGGCGAAATATCGCCAAATTTGGCGATAATCTGTCATTGTTGGTCTATGCTGAATATCTCGCCAAATGTCGTCGACATTGACGAGTTTCGCCAAAATATCGCCAAATTTGGCGCCAAAAATTATTTCGTATTTTGTATAACTCTAAAACTTTAACCCGTAGAATTTTGAACTTTTGTATTTAGAACTATATTATAATATCTAACGGTTTTCAATATCTTTTTTGACAGCAATCGACTGGGAATTTATTTACAGGGTGAGCCAAATGACTTTAAATACATTAAGGTGTATGGATGCATTCAATTCATTGAAAGTCTGTGGTCAATGACTACTTTGGCTATCCCAAAATCTCGCAAACTATTTCAAGTTTGTCGGCTTTTGGTGAAATATCGCCAAATAAAGTGTCAGAAAGAAATCTTTCAAATTGAACTCAGCTTGGCGATATCGAAATGTTTGGCTAGAAATCGCTATATCTTACTATTATTGATATTTTATATCTTTCAAACAAATAAGTTTAGAGGAAGTGCGTAAAAAACATTTTTGATTTAATAGACGTGCAAGGAAGTCATGTGTTGGACACATCAGATTTTTTTTACTTCCTTGTACGTAGTATAAGGAAGTAATGTGATCCCGAAAAATTTTGGGGGCCAAATTTCGACAAAAAAACCGATTTTGACTACCTCTAAATTTAATTTTAAAATTTTTTTCGATGCATCCTATCGTAGGCTAGCATGCACGATCATATTAAAGCTTCTGCAACTCATTTTGACCAGCGGCGAGTCTGCTGTGGCCAGTTTTTCCATGCCGTCTGTACGTACGTACGTACGTATGTATGTAACTCGCATATCTCAAAAACTATTGGTCGTAGAATGTTGAGATTTGATATTTAGGATTGTTCTATGATCTAGTTGTGCACCTCCCCTTTTGGTGGCAATCGAATGGATAGTTTATGTACAGGACCCCCCAAAAGATTCGAAATACATTACGCTCTATGGGCCGAAATTCATTAAACTCGCCTAACTCAAAAGCTATTAGACGTAGAATGTCGAAACTTCATATTTTGGATAGTTATAACATCTAGTTGTGCACCTCTCCTTTTGGTTCCATTCGACTGGATAGTTTATCTACAGGACTGGCCAAAAGATTCGAAATACATTACGCTCTATGGGCCGAAATTCATTAAACTCGCATATCTCAAAAACTATTAGGCGTAGAATGTTGAAACTTTATATTTAGGATTGCTGTAACATCTAGTTGTGCACCTCCCCTTTCGATTCCATTCGATTGGATAGTTTATCTACAGAACCGCCCAAAAGATTCGAAATACATTACGCTCTATGGGCCGAAATTCATCAAAGCGTTTTTTAGAGGTATTGGGCTATTTCAAACGACTCAGAAGTGATGTATGCTGTAAAGAGTTAGAAAATGAATTTCTCCATTAAAAAAAGTGTCTTTATCATTTGTAGTTCTGCTACAGGAACACTCAAAAGATTTCCAATACATTACGGTCAATGGCAATTTTAGGGGCATTCATCCATTTCAAGCACAATACCGTCCTACCACATAAGTTAGGTAATGGTCCGACCACGGTCACGTGCCTCCCTTAAGAACTATGCCAAAAGTCGCCAAGCTTGGCGACTTTTGGTGTACGTGTGTGCATATTTAACTCTCAAATCTCAAAAACTGTTATGAAATTTCATATATAAGAATGTTGTAACATCTAGTTGTGTATCTCGATTTTTGGTTCCAATCTACTGGAGAGTTTATATACAGGACCACCGAAAAGAATTTTAGTACTTTAATGTCTATGGACATCTTCAATATAATACAACTGTAAACAGTCATTGTTTGGCACATGCCCAAAAACTCGCCGTCTGTCCTCGACCTTGGCGAGTTTTGGCGAAATATCGCCAAATTTGGCGATAGTCAGTCATTTGGTCCATGCCCAAAGTATCGCCATTTGTCATCGTTCTTGGCGAGTTTTGGCGAAATATCGCCAAATTTGGCGATAATCTGTCATTGTTTGGTTCATGCTTAAAATCTCGCCAAATTTCGTCGACATTGACGAGTTTCGCCAAAATATCGCCAAATTTGGCGCCAAAAGTTATTTCGTATTTTGTATAACACTAAAACTTTAACCCGTAGATTTTTGTATACTTTAATAGTTTTGTATACTAGTATATATTTGTATACTAGTATATATATTTTGTATAATAGTATACTTTAATAATTTTGTATACTAATTTGTATACTTTAATGTCTATGGACATCTTCAATATAATGCAACTGTAGACAGTCATTGTTTGGAGTTTGGTCCATGCCAAAAATCTCGCCATTTGACGTCGACCATGGCGAGGTTTGCCGAAATATCATCAAATTTGGTGCCAAAAATTCTTTCGTATAACTCTAAAACTTTAACCCGTAGAATTTTGAACTTTTGTATTTAGAACTATTGTAATATCTAACTGTTTTCCATATCTTTTTTGACAGCAATCGACTGAGAATTTATTTACAGGGTGAGCCAAATGACTTTTAATACATTGAGGTGTATGGATGCATTCAATTCATTGAAAGTCTGTGGTCAATGACTACTTTGGCTATCCCCAAAATCTCGCAGACTATCTCAAGTTTGTCGGCTTTTGGAGAAATATCGCCAAATAAAGTGTCAGAAGGAAATATTTCAAATTGAACTCAGCTGGGCGATATCGAAATATTTGTCTAGAAATCGCTAAACCTTACTATTATTGATATTTTATCTCTTTCAAACAAATAAGTTTAGAGGAAGTGCGTCGAAAATATTTTTGATCTAATGGACGTGCAAGGAAGTCATGTGTTGGACACATCAGATTTTTTTTTCAAGTGAAGAAAACTTTTTTTTATTGAATGCTCGGCAATACTTACTTCTCTTTCCATCAAAGCATGCTTGTCCTACATTTTAAAAAAAGTATGAGAGAAAAACAGTATACATATGTTTATTTATTTATTTATTATTTTATTTTTGTCTTGTTTGGAAATCTAAGTAAACCTTAAGTTTCTTTTATTAATTTTAATTGTTCATCATTTACTCATCTTTTTCTCATCAGATATTTAGAATCATGGATGGATCGTATTCGAGTTCTCAGAAATTTAAACCTCACCATTGATGTCTGAATTAAAAAATATTAGATATGGGTTTGAATTCGGTTTAAGAGAGCTTGAACCCTAAATTTATGCTTCTTAACATAATTTAAGGTTTTATTTTATTAGCTTGGATGAAATAAATGAAACATTTCAGTAAACTTTTCAATTTTTAATGTTGTCCTTATCAAACTGAAGTAATTTCAGAGTGATACGAGAGAAGTTGACGATAAAACTACTACGAATGATGATGATTGGTTTGAATTTAATGACTCCGAACCATATACCACAAATTCTCGAAATGTTGTTGAACTTGAACTGCTGCAGTTTCTTTCCGAAAAATCAACAGATTTGAAAGTTCTAAATTCATATCCGACAGTAAAAGAACTTTTCATGAAATTTAACACAAGTTTGCCGACTAGTGCTCCTGTCGAAAGACCTTTTTACTTTGCAGGTATTATAAATGCTCCAAAAAGAAATTTACTAAGCGATAATCAGTTCGAAAAACTAGTTTTTTTGAAAGCAAATCATTCTTTTTCTAAATCATAGTGCTTAGAATAATTATACCATCTTTTAACAGTCCTTTTCATAATTTTTTTATTAAATTGCACACTGTTAAGTAAATTAATACAATGGCACACTTTTCTTTTGTAGTAATATATGAATGCATCTTGTGTTTGTGTGATTATTGCAACGCTACACTAGGGCAATCTGCTTGGAGAAAGCCTACAAAAACTCCAGACCGTTAAATCGACAGCTGTCCAATGGGACCCGAACCCGGGACCTTCACACTTCGGCCGTCTACCATTTTCAGCGACATAACCACTGAGCCATGGTAAGGCTATGAATGCATCTTAAAGTAGAAATATAATTTAACTCATCTTCGTTCAGAAATATATTTAATTTTATATTTCAACTAGCTGAAGTGCCCGTTCTTCGCACGGGAATATATTTTCATTAAAAACACAAATACAAAGAATGTTACTCTTATTATAAGTGCATGTAAACCGCCAGTGTTTAAACATCTCTGAAATATTTTTTTTTTTTGGAAATTTAAAATTTAACTTCGTAGATATACTTTATTTATATTGTAACTTTTCTATTCACTGTTTGATAATTTTTATATAATTTCAAACTTTATCTACTGGTGATACTGCTCGCTAATTCATACATTTTGTTTAGGCATTTATATACATTTCTTTCTCTGAGATAAGCGGGATTTAAAAATTAGTTTGTTTATTATGACATAATTCTGAATTATCATTTAATTTATTCAAACACAGCTGTAGAAACAAAATCATAAATACTTATGAAGTTAGACTTAACGCTATGCAAATAGTGAATATATTTTTGACATTGCCACACAAAATTTATAAATTGTTCAAACTCAGCTTTTGCTGCTGAATAATACCTACATATTTATGAGGTTAGACTTAATACTATGAAAATTGTGAATACTTTTGAATATATATTGTACAATAAAAAAACTCGGCTGTTCGAGCCTCGTCAGGGGTAGCCCCTGAACCCCCTTAATTTTTTAGTTTCATTATTGCCATATTAAAACGATATTAATTAACTTTGTCATTTTATCGCTCATCTTTCGCTCATCTTTCTTTCTCTTTTATCGCTCATCTTTCGACAATAGATACACACCTGATCCATTTTTCCAATCAATAAAGTTGGGTGTTCGTGATAATTAATTTCAGAACTGTATACAAATGCTTCTTTTTTCAGATTTTGAAAAGTACGCTGTCTAGAAGAGGAGGCCCTCGTTCGGGCATCATCTAGACGTGCTTTTGTCTGTTCTGCACTCTCACTTGCCCTGGAAGTAGAGGCCCTCGTTCGGGCATCATCTAGGCGTGCTTCTGTCTGTTCTGCACTCTCACTTGCCCTGGATGTAGATGCCCTCTTTCGGGCATCATCTAGGCGTGCTTCCGTCTGCTCCACACTCTCACTTGTCCTGGATGTAGATGCCCTCGTTCGGGCATCATCTAGGCGTGCTTCCGTCTGCTCTACACTCTCACTTGTCCTGGATGTAGATGCCCTCTTTCGGGCATCATCTAGGCGTGCTTCCGTCTGCTCTACACTCTCACTTGTCCTGGATGTAGATGCCCTCGTTCGGGCATCACCTAGGCGTGCTTCTGTCTGTTCTGCACTCTCACTTGCCCTGGATGTAGAGGCCCTCGTTCGGGCATCCTCTAGGCGTGCTTCTGTCTGTTCTACACTCTCACTTGCCCTAGCTAATCGCTTCCGTTTCGTTTCAGAAGAATATTTCCCAATTGATTTTCGCTTTTTTTTGAAGCATAATCTTAAAAAGCCAGTCTTCACTTGATTAAAGCAACTGAATTTAAGAAACTAAAATTTTGAAACTAAACCGAATTTTCGATAGTTGTGAAATACGAAAAAAATTGGAAACTAATTGGTCTGCTTTAGTCGCTAAAAGTCCTTCCCTTTGCTGTGGCGTTTTTTGGAAACATGGTGTCATAACAGATGCTTATTCATATCTTGAATTTTCACCGGAGGCCAGTACACGATGCTTTTTCGAAGATATAATTAAATTTGAAACACTCACAGAATAGAATATTAGGTTACACTTTTGATTTTGCGCCTTAAAAAAGATTCAGTAAAAATAAGATGAAATTCTAATTACAAAAATTCAAAGAAAAACTTACATTTAAGTATCTTTTTATCTGTTGAAACATTAAAACAAAAGTGAACGGCATGATAAGAGAAAAATAAAATGTTAAGAATATATCGAGCTGCTGTTAATTTTATATTTTAAAATGAGAAATTTAGATGTTGCCACATGTATAAGTTAGTTTTAAAATATTACTTTGGAGAACGTGTAAATAAAATTAAGATTTTCGCCTAACTCATTTTTAATCTCATGACGTCAAATTCGCGTCATTCTCAGTTGCAATGTCTAACATAAATTACTGAAAGAAGAAGAAAAAGGAAAAAAAAAACCCTAACGTTGTTTTACTTTTCTACAGCATGTGGTGGAAATTTATTAGTTAGCTCGTGGTGTTATTGTTTGTCAAAGCTTGAGCTAATTAAGATTTCTAATGCATTTATAAACTCGTGACATGAAAATGAAGTCATTTCATTTATGTTATAGATCGCCAGGATATAGATGGTATGTCACATGATCACTATTTTACACAATCGGAAACTGAAAGCGCTTTCTGAAGGCGAAAATTCTTCCGACAACGTTTAATCTATGACGTCACGTTCTGACCAGGGTAGTCGAATTTACTTATTTCACGCAAATCGGGACTTTGCCCAGAGCCCCGGCTCGAAATGGCCCCCAATTTCAAATGTTGTTCTTTTTTTATAACAAAATTTTATGAAAAATAAAACAAATTTCATAGATGGGGGGCCCCCAAATTCATCAATGCCCGGGGGCCCCTGTTGGTCATAATCAGGTCCTGTTTAACACCGCAATATATTTCCTGCGATTCGAAAACGTGTCCCGTTTAAAATCTCAATTGAAAATGAAAATAATGCTGGATAATTCACTGGTGAAGAAACAGCATTCAATTCTTTTTCTGACAACGTTAAATAAAATATAGAATTATTTCCTGCGTGGCGTATGTTTTGCTTGTGAGTTCGTTATTCTGATTGAGTTTCGAAAGGGGTTTTAAACTCATGACATCAAAATCACGCACAACATTCAACATGCGAAAACACAGTTATTTTAAAGTAATTTTATTTATTTTTTTCCAACTGGCAACTTTAATCATTGTTACTGTCTCCAAGACAACCAAACCGCAAGATAACATACCGACGTTTTTAAGCATCTGCTTTTGAAATAAAAATCCTTCTTTACATAAAAATTCGTAAAAAATCTCCTAATTAATATTTTCCTTTGGTTTCTCTTTTAAAAGAGGGCGAAATGTATGCTCCGTCATTTGACAAAATATAAAAAAGTTATGACGGATAGAATTCAAGATGCAGCAGTTTTAAAAATATTTTACGAAAGTCAGCGTGAAATTTAATTTTATTTGAAAAATCCCCAAAAATCTGCAAATTATGTTACACAGTCCGAACAAACTGTTTTGAAAAGCAAATTTTCTCCTCTATCCGATGATGTAAATATCGTTTTGTTGCGAGTGTAATTACTGGCGTTATTACGTATTAAGCGAAAAAAAATCGCCAAAAATCGGACAAAACATAAAATAAAACATTTTCTAATTCGAATTTCAAAAACATTGCTCCGAGGCGTGTTAGGATCTGTCCTAGTGAAGCCGTATGCAAAATTCGGTAGGTCTGCGACCAACCGTCTCGGCGCATGCTCACGAATTTGCTGAAATCGGACATTTGAGTAGCTTTCTGCCCTGAAAATTGCGAAAAATCGTTAAAAATTAGGGAACAGGTGGATTTTCAGAATTTTAAAGTAGCCTATGGCCTATTCTATGTCGTTTTACGTGTATGTGCAAAATTTGAAGCCGATCGGTCTGACGGTGTGGGAGGAGTTCCCGGACGAACAAACAAACAAACAGACAAACTTTCACATTTATATAATAGATTCCATTCATTATTACTAAAAAATAACGTTCAATAAATACTTGTCACAGTTTTGCTTTCATGCCTTATAAGATACAATTTATTCCAGGAAAAATTCATCTATATAAAAAATAGTAAATAGTTAGTATTACACTTGTTGGTTCATCTTAAAATACATAGGAATAAAATAAACTAGAAGTTTCCGTAGAAAATTTTACTTATTCTTATTTGAAGATTTAGACGTATTTTGTATTTTGTGTGTATTTTGAAAATACGTGTATTTTGTATTTTTTCAATTTAGAAAGTATTTTGTATTTTGTAATTTTCGTGTTTGAATAAATGTAATTTGTATTTTGTATGGAAAATATCTTGTTGCTTTGTGAAAGAAATCACCGAAAGTGATAACTAAAATGTTCAGAAATGGAGGTATGAGCCTAAGCCTCGTATACACCTCAAGTTGCTCTTTGCTTATCATTTACAAAATCTGTATAACAAAAATGTTTAAAGCAACCAATAACAAAATTTTAAGTAATAATACTTTCCAGAAGTAAGCAATTTTCTTGAAGAATAAAACACAGAATTTTTTAATTTAAAATTTGAAGCAAAAAGTAATAAAGCTTCAAAATACGAGCAACTGAAGAAATTAAAATTCTTGTTTTTGTCAAACTGAAAAGAAATTAAATTAAATTCAAATTCTTCTTTCTGGAACGTTGAAAAATATTTTATGGTTTGGAAAAAAATTTGTAGTTTAAAACTAAGAGCTACTATGAAAAAATGAATCCTTATTTATTGGAAAATATTTTTTAATTGATTATTTTACAAGATAATTTTCTAAATATCGATTGTTTATATATATTTGATTATTTGTCTAGTTCTATCTTAGATGATAAAGCTGTGGGTCCTTTTCAAAAAATGTTATAATTTAACCGTTCAGTGTGCGTTTTTTAAAAACAACTTTTACTTATTATTAGCCCGAAAACTAAATCTTCTAAAAATATATACTAAAGTTCAAGCACTTTTCTGGTTTTAAGTAACAAAATCTATTTTTTCTGCTTAATAGAAAGGTGAAAAATGTTCATTTGCTGTTACCAGATATTAAATTTCAAAACAACCTGAGGTAAAATCATCAATTTAGTGAATATACACAGATTTGGTAAAAAACAGGTATCATAAATGCCCCATGATATTTAAACAAATATATTTCTATTAATTACTTATTAATTCATGTCCTCTCTGTTACGTTTGATGCAGACAGTAGATTTTTCCTTTGAAAAAAAAAAAAAAATATGATGCGCACACCACATGACTACCTTTCACGTCTATTAAACCAAAAATATTTTCGGCGCACTTCATATAAACTTATTTTATTTGAAAGAGATAAAATGCTGCAATAATACTCAGATTTAGCGAATTCTAGCCAAATACTTCCGATATCGCCAAGCTTAGTTCAATTTGAAAGATTCGTTTTTGACACTTAATTTTGCAATATTTCGCCAAAAGCCGACAAGTTTGAGATAGTTTGCGAGACTTTAGGGATAGCCAAAGTAGTCATCGACCACAGACTTTCAATGAATTGAATGTATACATACACCTTAATGTACTTAAAGTCATTTGGATGACCCTGTAAATAAATTACGCAGTCGATTGCAATCAAAAGAGATATGCTTAGTTAGATGTTACAATAGTTCTTAATGCAAAATTTCATCATTCTACGGTTAAAAGTTTTAGAGTTATGGGAAATACAAAATTATTTTTGGCTCCAAATTTGGCAAAATTTCGGCAAAACTCTCAAAGGTCGATGACAAATGGCACGATTTTGGACATGGCCCAAACAATGACGGACTGCAGACGCCATATATTGAAGATGTCCATAGACATTAATGTATTGCAATTCTTTTGGGTGGTCCTGTAAATAAACTCTAAAGTAGATCGGAACCCAAAATTGAGATGCTCAACTAGATGTTACAACAATCTTATATATGAAATTTCAACATTATACGACTAATAGTTTTTGAGATATGAGAGTTAAATACGTACACATGTACACCAAAAGTCGCCAAGCTTCGCGACTTTTGGCGTAAATTTTTGGGAGGCATGTGACCGTGGTCCGACCATTACCTAACTATATGGTAGGACGGTATTGGGCTTAAAGTGGATGAATGTCTCTAAAACTGCCATTGACCGTAATGTGCTGAAATTCTTTTGAGTGTTCCTGTAGTAGAACTATGAAGGATACAGACATTATTTTGGATGGATTCTTAGTCGTCTGAAATAGCCTAATACCTCTAAATTGCGCTTTAATGAATTTCTTCCCATAGAGCATAATGCATTTAGAATCGTTTGGGCGGCCCTGTAGATAAACTCTATCTAGTGGCTTATTAGGTAAATAAACCACCCGAAAAGTGAAGGTGCACAACTAGATGTTACAACAATCCTAAATATAAAGTTAGTTTCAACACTCTACGACGCTTTTGAGATATGCGAGTTACATGCGTTATACACGTACGTACAGACGTCAGGGAAAAACTGGTGAAAATGGACTCGAGGCCGGTCAAAATGGGTTGTACATGCATTTATATGGAGTTGTATGCATGCGTACGAGATGAGATGCATTGCAAAATGTCTTAGAAATCAATTTAGACGTTGACAAAATCGGTATTTTTTTCATCAAAAATCTGGCTGCCGAAATTTTTCGCGATCACATTACTTCCTTACACTTCGTACAAAGAAGTAAAAAGATTGTTATTTTGCATATATATATTTATTGTGGTCGTAGTTACTAGATTTTAACAATGCATGTATGCTTTAAGTATCGCAAATCTAAAAGTTAAACTCTGGAAACATTTGCACATGCGATCACAGTGTGGATAAAAAAACTATTGTTTGGGGGTTTCTCATTTCGTTTATTCTATTTAGGTTTGACTTTTGTTTTATTATCATCAAGTTCTGTATGACTTTAAAAAAGTATTCAACATTAATGGCATAACAGTTAAAATAAACATAAAGAAAGTGCATCAATAGTAATCAATTTATTTTCTTCCATAAAAAAAGAACCATTCAAATTCATTTGCCAGCTATGGAATAAACTAATGGCAACATAATGTAACTAATAGAGCAGAGCCATATGTTGGGAAATTCAGCTTTGAAAAATTTGGTAACATAGTGAACATGAAATAAAATGGAAATTCTGAAGGACGAACTACAATATGCAGAAGAAAAAAATTTAAATATATTCCTTCCGAAAGTATAATCCTTCATTAGGCGTCCTATTAATATAAAATCGTTTTATTGTTTATGCTTTTATCACGGTTTGGTTTCTTTTTATTTATGTAGTAGTGCTGCAAAAGCACTAAATGTTATGTATATATTTCGGACGCTATTTGAATGATTTTTAATTTTGCAAATAAACCAGTTAGTATTATGAGACTATGAAACGGAATTACAAAATCTTTATGAGAAAGTTGAAGCAAAAAACAAAAGAAAATTGAATGACATTAAATTCAAAGGACATGATTTGATGCACTGCTTGAGAATGACCTGGAAAAAACATACAAGTCAATGTGGTACCTAATTAATTTATTAACACAATACCTGCAAAAAAATTATCATAAATTTTTGTTTGTATTTCATCATAAATAAAATCGAAAGAAATTCATACATTTTCCAGAAACGTTTGTTTCTGCAAGTTTATTTCTTCAGCTCTATATTCAATCAAATAACATTGAAATTTCTCAGAAAAGAAAATATTCTTATCAAAAATCTTCTTCCCATTTTCTATCCCCTCTCATTCAAGATTCTCGAAGAATTTAATCCAAAAATAACAAGCATGTTGTATCAGACACAATATTGGATAACACAAGGAATAAATTTCAATTTAGTATTCATACCAGACAATATCCACATGTTAAAATAAATCCCAGACCATATTTCATTGCATATCCCCCTGAGTTGTATAATATACCCGATAGAAAATGTAATATAAGAGGTACAAGATTAATCAAGTAGCATATCTTCAATTTTGCTACAAAAGAATACACTGGCTAAAATGAATCCGCTGAATTAAACATTAAGGGCGAGCTAGAAAACTCCAGAGATTAAAAAATAGAAAAAGGAATGTTCTTAACATAATGGTTTTCGTCTGCACTTTATAAAATAATGACTCTCTTTTTATATTAATACTAGCTGAAGTACCCGTTCTTCTCACGGGAATGAATGGACTTTTTGATATTAATATTTGTTGTGATTACTATTTATTGTAATAAAGAGATATAGCAAAATGGATATCGCGTTATATTGTGTTCAATAATCATGCATACTGAATTTCAAGGCAATCGTTTTTACGGTGCAGAAGGCGATGCGGCGTAGCACAATTTAGTGGCGAGTTTTAGCAAAACGGATACGGCAAAAATATTCTTCGCATTCAGATATCGATGTATACGAATTTTCATGACGATCGGCTGAATAGTCTTGAAGTTCATGTGTTGACGCGACATCTAGTGTCAAGTTATAGGAAAATGGATCGTGCCAAACTCTTCCCCGTGTTCAAATATCTATGTATACCTATTTTCATAGCGATTATTCGCACAGTCAAGAAGTGATACACTGCAGGGCCATCTAGTGGCTAATTAAAGTAATGATTTGCTACAGCGCCGTCATGTGGCGAGTTATAGCAAAATGTATAACGCCAAAATATTCTCATTTTTCAAATAGCTATGTATACTGATTTTCATAGCCACCGTTTGAATGGTCAAAAATTTGGCCTGCTGCAGCGTCATCTAGTGGCGAGTTAAAATAATAATGCATTGCAGTGCCATCTAGTGGTGAGTAACATCAAAAGTAACGCAGTTAGAATATATTCTTCGTTCTCAAATGTGTAAGTATAAAAAATTTTATGCCAACAGTCGAACGGTATAGAAGTTGATGCGTTGCAGCGCTATTTAGCGGTAAGTTACAGCAAACGGATAGTGAAAAATATTCTCCGTGTTCTAATATTCGCGTGTACCAAATTTCATCGAAATTTGTTGGACCATATTCGCATAGCAAACGGCTAAACGGAATAGAATTCGACGTTCTGCTGCGCCACCTAGTGAAAAGTTAGAGGAAAACGGATAGCATAAAAACCTTCTCCATGATAAAAGACTTAGGTGAACCAAATTTCATGGTGATCGGTGAAACGGTGCTGGAGTTTTTCAACCTCCTACACACATACCAACATTCATTTTTATCTATAACCAGTCTTATTATACGTATATACCAGTCTCAAGTAAAATCCAGTTTCAAATCTAAGCCTCGCCAAAGTGCCAGCATACGCCATTTTGCAAGAGTTTTTTCAGGGAATCATTCGAAGCATTGACTTAGCAGCAATCAAAATGGGAAATGGTTCGACCGCCAGGCATTTATTTGAAAAGTGGAATCCCTTAATACAGCCGCATTTTTTAAATTATCAACTATAACATGTTTTATTCATCGTTACCTCGATGTACTAAATGCGGAGATTTCAATTTTCTGAAATTTGGCGGATTTCCCCCAAGTTAAATCAATGTACTCAATTGGCGAGAATTCTGAAGCTACATCGCTTGAAATGTCCTAATAACTGCATTATTTCTGCACGGATAGTTAAAATTTAATGCTGTATTCTAAGAAAACCTAGACACTTGTTTTCAAAAATGCTATTCCCTTAAGCTCTCAGTAAATTGAGCCAAAAAGCCTAAAACTGTGCAAACCGCTAGAACTCACACTCTAAAAATCGGCCTATCAGCCATTTTATTTTTCGCCAAACTAAAAAAAATTACATATTAGTCTGGGATATCTTCGATCCTCATTGTTTTGCGTATAAAACATTTCATTCCTGCTCTCATTTCTTATGCGCACACGATATTATAATTAAAAAAATAACTAAAAAAATAAACTAAAAAAATCATTATTATTCTTTTATTTTTACTTTAAGAATTTAAAACATTTTATTCGGCAAAATCGCCACACATGGCAACCAAGATGCTTATTTCACACACTTTTTTCACTACAGGGGTTAATATTACGTAAAGCTTTCTGCGTGGAGAACATAAAAAATCTCTTAAATTCCGGGAACGGAAATTAAGGGAACCCTTCAGGAGGAAAACGTTTTTAAGTGGAGTTTCAAAGTTTTAAAGTGGACTATCATTTATTCTATATTATTTTACATATCTGTGTAAAATTTCAGGCTGACAGGTCCATTTTTGTGGAATTGTATACTACCCAAATCAACAAATTGACAAACATAATTTCATTTTTATTTATAAGATAACCTACGCTTGTTTTTAAAAATACCCTCTCATTAAATTGCGCCAAGCGCTAGAATCATAGAAAATCTGACACACTTTCAGATTTTTAAATACGCACTAAAGTGCTATATATAAAAAGAGTTATAATCCATGGGTCTTCCCTATTTTCGTTCCTTCTTTCATTAAGTTGGAAAGTGTATCATTATTCATGAGTGTGATTAAACAAAATTAAAATTGATATTTCTAACATCCTTTTTTCTGGATGTAATACATTAGATGCAGAAAAGCTGCTCTGAAAAATGCACAATTCCAACTGAATGAAAATTTCAAAAACTTATACGCAGGTGTATTCATAACCCAAATAGCAGACGATTAAATTACGATAAATAGCGCCAAGCGTTAGAATCTTCCTCAAAATCGCGAGAATGCTGAAGATAGATCGCTTGAAATCCCTTAATAACTGCATTATTTTCGCAGGGATCAATAAAATTTAACGCTGTATTCTAATAAAACCTTTGTACTTGTTTTCAAAAATCCGTTTCCTTAAGCTCTCAGTAAATTCGCCAAGCCGGAAACTGTGCAAACCGCTAGAACTCACTTTCTCGGCATTTGAGCCATTTTATTTTTTCGCCAAACTAAAAAATTTTAACATATTAGTCTCGGAAATCTTCAATTCTTATTGTTTTGCGTATAAAACATTTCATTCCTGCTCCGATTTCCCATGCACACGATATTATAATTAAAAAAATATAACCTTACGAATATAAACTAACAAAAAAAAATCATTATTATTCTTTTATTTTTACTTTGAGAATTTAAAACATCTTATTCGGCAAAATCGCCACATATGGCAACCACGATCCTTATTTCACACTTTTTTCACTACAGGGGTTACAATTACGTAAAGCTTTTTGCGTGGAGAACATAAAAAATCTCTTAAATTCCGGGAACGGGTGGACTTTCAAAATTTTAAAGTGGACTATGATTTATTCTATATTATTTTACATATGTATGCAAAATTTCAGGCTGATAGGTCCATTTTTGTGGATTTGTATACAACTCAAATCCACAAACAAACAAATAAACAAACAAACAAACAAACAAACAAACAAACAAACAAACAAACAGAATTTCATTTTTATTTATAAGATTTTTACTTTGAGAATTTAAAACATCTTATTCGGCAAAATCGCCACATATGGCAACCACGATCCTTATTTCACACTTTTTTCGCTACAGGGGTTACAATTACGTAAAGCTTTTTGCGTGGAGAACATAAAAAATCTCTTAAATTCCGGGAACGGGTGGACTTTCAAAATTTTAAAGTGGACTATGATTTATTCTATATTATTTTACATATGTATGCAAAATTTCAGGCTGATAGGTCCATTTTTGTGGATTTGTATACAACTCAAATCCACAAACAAACAAATAAACAAACAAACAAACAAACAAACAAACAAACAAACAAACAGAATTTCATTTTTATTTATAAGATAGACATGCTCAGAATTATCCTTGTTTAAATATTAATAACTTAATGATATTAATGAAATATTTTGGCAGTTTCTTTTTTCGTGGTTTTTATAAATTCATAATGAAAAAAAGTCAAATAGAGTGGGTATCATTTTTCTTGGACAATATAACTTTTCTTGGACTTCTTGTATCATAAAAATATCGAAAAAAAAATTTATGAATTCAGAACCACATTGTTTGAATGACTTTCATTTTTTCCAGAAGATCTTGTATAAAGTTTGTGCTACTGCTTAATAACGGAAACCGGTCATTTTAAACAGTATAGTAGCGTCAGATTCAACAAACATTTGATGTTATTTGCTAAGGTCTGTTACTTGTTATTAAAGCTGTTATTAAAGCTTGTGCTGGGCACATTTTAAAGACAATGCAGTTTAATCAATTTAAACTTGAGGAAATTCACCAGTTCTGAACGGACAGTCTGGCAGACTTTGATGAACCGAATCTTCTTGGTAGTCTCGTTCGAGCTGGATGCTAAAGTTTGAAAGAACCGAGTTCTATTCCAATCTTTTCAAGTATCGAAAGATCACAGTCGCTTATTAACTTGGTGAAATTTTCGGGCAATTCTGAGCAGCCAAAATTCCTCACTATAACAGTTTTCACAGGGGTCAATATCCCGTCCACTTCAGGCGAATGTCAAACTTAAGGAGTCATACCGATGCGGAAATATATAAGATTCCTAAGGACAAAGCACAGACATCTAATAAATCACAAAAAAAATATTCATTTAAATTATTGTTAGCCAAGTAAGATCATTTCTTGGGATGTAGTTGGGAAAGCCAAGTCCCGATAATCTGTTCTGTGTAAACTCCCGTGGAATATATTAATGTAGAATTACTTATAGTTTAAATAGTTGAAAGGTGTCCGTTAAAAAATTACGAATGTTAAACGTACACTTTTAAGTATACGCGAAATATATATTAACAAGGTTAAGTAAGCTTTAATCCGTACTATCGTAACAAAGCTGGATCAAAATTAGATTAAGTATTTTATTTCAAGATCCAACAAAAATTAGGCAGTGGTGCGGGGGGGGGGCTGAAATCCAAAAAATGACGTTCTTTAAAGCCGAAAGTTGACCAGGAGAAAGTTCCCCTGATCCTCTTAGACAAGGTGGTGAAATGTAGTAAAGCATCAAAAGAGAGGCCAAAAAGGTGACCAAATAAACAAA
The DNA here is from genome assembly GCA_038373885.1 of Cheiracanthium punctorium. Classification (NCBI taxonomy): domain Eukaryota; kingdom Metazoa; phylum Arthropoda; class Arachnida; order Araneae; family Cheiracanthiidae; genus Cheiracanthium; species Cheiracanthium punctorium. Next base: position 408,173 of record JAWZYV010007511.1, on the reverse strand, counting down.
GACTTGAAATTCAGGCTACGGAACGTTACTAATAGCGACGTATTATTATTATTTAACTCTTAGGCATGCCAATTAGATTCCTTACAATTATTGTGGTCTAGTAGGGACATGGAGGGGTGCCCATACGTAGCTGTAAAATTTTTCGTCGTTGATGAATAAAATTTTAATTATCAGGATTGAATAAATAAAAAAAGTGAGCAAGCAACGACCAAGAAAGCCGTTAAAGGCAAAGTAATAATAATAAATTCACAAAGATAGGTGGAAAAGTATAAAATGTTGACTATACAATTTAGAATTAGGAATGAAAAAGGCTTTTAAAAACATATCACTCTTAAAAAAATCGGTCTATAAACAAGAAATCTCAGGTAAACAAGGCTTCCATGTATTTTTTTAGTATTATTATTATTAATTAAAGTTCAGTACAGTCAATACACTTCTATTAATATACTTGACTTTCTTAAGTAATAATGCTAAGGAATCTCATGGAAGTTTTGATTTCTAGAGATTTTTTAGTAATCCGCAGAGTGCGGTTGACAGACTCGAAACAATTGTATTGTTTAAGTATCATTTTTATATGTGTTATTTTACAAAGTTTTTAATGAATTGACTGAATGTATACTGAATTGTTCAAATAATCAAATAATTGTTCAAATAATTGAACAATGTTCAAATAATTGAACAATGTTCAGTATTTTACTTGAACAATGTTCAAATAATTATTCAAGTAAAATACTGAATTGTCAACTAATAATAAAAATAATCTCCGACATTTCCTTTTATTTAGAAACTTGTTCCGAAAAGTTCTAAAAATCCTACTTAAGTTCCGAAACCAGTGAAAAGCATTCTTACATTATTTCCTAGACTCCATCCTTTTAATTATTACTCAGATTTGAATCTTTTTATTCCATTAAGCAGAAACGATCAATTAAGCAATTCAGCATTATAACCAAAACTACAAAGAGTTGTATTCAATGCGTAAAGATTTCCAATCAAATAATTTTCACCCAGGCAGTCGATGTTCACAAATTGTTAACGAAAATTCATTTTTCGATTCATTTAACTTTCGCATTTAAATGAATCTGAAGACTTTCCCCCTTAATAATTACTGAAAGGTTTATTTAATCCTAAAAATTCAAATACAATACGTTTAAAATAACCATGATTTTATCTCCTTTCATTTGCTGTTTGAGTTTAAAATCGTAATAGCTGTTTATTTTTTAATTTATTTACAAGAGAAATATTTTATTCTGTTGTCCATGTGTTGCTGCATTTAAACGTTGGTTTTATTATTATTTTAATTTCAAATTAATCAAGTGTTTCCAAAATTTTACGGTTACTATTTGCATTACAGTAATAATACTAACCAAATCCTTAACAGAAATTTCACCAATGTCGGTAAAATTCGGGAGTTAAAAAATTTTCCAAAGTTTTTTCTTTTGGTCAAAATTCCCACACAATTTTACATTAGACTTCCTAGTACTTTTCAATAAATAAAAGCAAGAATTATATTAGCACTTAGTATCGTTATTTGCTCATTTCAACTGATTGTCGCACTTGATAAAAAAAAAAAACTGTGAAAGACCGTAAAAAAACGAAAAAGGTCATTTTTGATTCTGTGTAATTTAACAGGATTTTACTACTGTTAACAAGATTTAATAAAGCATATTTTAAAACTAGTAGTGTATCATTCTAGGATTGTATTGTTGGGTAATACGATTTATATTATAGTTTAACAACTTCAATTGTTCATTTTTTCTTCAAAGTGTAATTATTATTTCTGTTTACAGTAAAATCTCATTATGACAATTTTCAAATTACTTGATATCAGATACGCATAGCTACCAACCTTCCGATTTTTTCAGGAGATTTTCCACCACTAATTTTTACCTAGCAGTTTATAATTAAAATAATGCCAGAAAATTAATGTAAAATAAAACTGTTTAAAAATTGTGGTGGAAAATCTCCTGAAGAATTCGGGAAGGTTGGCAGCTATGCATACGTAACACTGAGAAATTTATTATGCTGAAATTTCATCATAACTTTATTTGTACACTATGATTGTCTTTTGGTAGATATATTTTATTCGTTAACCTAAAATATCCGCAAAATTGAAGTTGGCCATAACTTGATTTTGCTGTATTTTAACTACAATGAACAGAATACATTTTTTAAAGTATTAATACAAAATTTCACGAAAAATGTGCTTGGAGAAAAGGGAAGCAAAGTTTTGAATGAAAATACATATTTTACAGAATTACAGTTATTTTCATGTATTGTTTTTTGTTTTCAAGAAATTTTTAAATAGTATTTCAAAGATCACATTTATGAATATTTTTATAAATTCCCTCAATCCCAGTTCGTTACACCTTCAACATTTTTGAACAATGGAACAATTTTAGCAATTAATTAGGTTTTTTTTCCCCAGAGTATTGGCTAAGTCTTCATTCTTAATTTGAGTATTAAAATTTCTACTAGCTGCCGTTTTATTTTGAATAAACTATTTTTCATTGACACAAAAAAAACATTAATACTAGATTAAATTTTGCTTAATCAAAAAGTGTGAGTGTTGAATACAATCGAAGCATCAATGCTAATGTTCGTTCTTTTTTGTTTTACTTTCATTTTAAAAAATATAATTTATACTAAAATTAAAAGCATATTTAAGCTGATATGTTGATAAAATAATTATACACTTGCATTAATTTGAATTTCAATATTTCAGCTACAACATCGCTAACATCCCTTTATGGCATGCAATGCTCTGTTTAATCTAAGTATGTTTAATCTTTTCGGCTATGTTTAATCTATCAAAGTATATTAATTTTCTGTTCAGGTTTCAAGTAAACTTAATACTACTTGATTCTGATAAAAGCAAGGATTCGAATGAAATGTATTTTCAATTTAATAATCGCTTATAAATGCAAATCGAGTTCTTCAAAGAATTTTCTAATGAGAGATAATTTTAATACAGCTTTTATTTGCTACCAATGTTTCAAATTACCTTGGTTTTAATTATTAATTAACTTCCTCGTTCATTCTCAATTAATTGTTAAATTGAAAAGATATCTTTTTGTTGGACATATTAACGGAAAAATCTCTTTCATTAGTGTCGTTTCTGCTTCTTAAAATTTCGTGTAAATATTGCTACAACCCTGTTCACACTCACAATATTAACTGAATTTAATTACTGCGTTGTTCATAAGTTATAATTAACTTTCACTTTTTGAAATGGCATTCTTTCTCATTTACGTGACAAGGGCTAAGTTTCTGTGCCGTAGTAATCATGCTGGATGAGAAATTATAAGCTTAGGAGACATTTGTTAAATATAATATGCGTTCATTTGCACATGACATAAGTCAAAGTGTAACCCTCCAAAAATCAAATATGTGTCATAAGAATTTCTATTTGCTTCCTGCATTTATTAATGCAATAGCTGGGAACTCATTCTTACAAATGACACGTCGCACACAGTGGTAGAACTGCATTGTTTTGATGTATTAACGATAAGTGTTAGCAATAAGTAAATGCTAGACCTGAGACTAAATCTCTTGAGAGAGTTACTGAAAGTAAAGCTGAATCTGAAAAACCAGGGCTTCGAACCGTAATTTTTTTTCGTTCCGGTTCAACTAAAAATAAATATATCGGTATAATAAATATATCGGTAATATAATAAATATATCGGTATAAATAAATATTTCGCTCCGCCAAAAATAATGGTTTTCAGTTTTCAGCTCAGCTCCGATTGAATAATTTTATTTTACGTATATTCTTATTTGTATAGAAAATAATTATATCATAAACAAAAAATGTAATTCTATCAAAGTTTAAAATATCTTATTATTTTTTAATAGGTAAGTTGGTTACCTATATTGGTTACAGTATACAGCATTGATAACCTGGTTACAGCAACAAAATGACTGAAGATATATCGAACCCAAGCAAACCGATATTTTTTTCAGATCAGTTCCAGTTTTCGTTCCGACCAAGATAACAATTTTTTCCGGTTTTCAGTTTCCGGTTCTGTTGTAGTTCGAAGTCCTGCGAAAAACTGAAAACTCGTTTTAAACGAATTTACATCGAAACAAAAAAAAAATCCGTTTCGTTCTTTTTTTCCCTCTTAAAAACGAAAAACAGTACCGTATCCCCCTCCCCCCCCCATGTATGATATATGATCTAGAAGTATGATATGTGATCTATATTTTCAGCCAATTTTTTTTCCTACGTCTTCATAAGTTTGCTTAACATATTTGTGGCACATCATTACTGATAGATCAAGCAGCGAATTGCTTTGATTGATGTCAGATTATATACGGATACTTTCTTCCCAATGGCGGGCACTTGCCGGTTATAGGCATTTTGCCACGACTAAGGCCGAAATTACTGGTCTCCTCTATTATGGAGGCATCTAATAAGTGGACCAGCGTTACCTCCTATGAAGCGACGGACGAAATATCACCCAAGCCCGTGCCGGGAATCGAACCCGGGCCCGCGGTGTGATGAAATGGCTCTGTAACCACTACACAACCCGATGTTGCGATGTGAAGATCTTAACAAACATATGCAGATAAATTACATTTGAATCCTCCATAGAAGGTGTGTCAAACCGCATGCTGCAACGTGTAACGATATCATCATGACTGCATGACTATAATCAAGTGCACTAGATTTAAATATCAAAATAGCCCTTTACACTTAGTCAATTTCGAATAGGCAAAAAAGCATTTTTTCTGAAGCAAAATAGCGTAATCTCTCAACACTATTCTGGACTTGCGACTTTTATAAGTCAAGCGTCAATTGAAATGTGAATGTCTTGACCTGTTTAAAAATCTTTTGAGTTTTCCATAGTTCCAGAAAATTTTCATAAAGATTTAACTCTATATTTCTAGTAAGCACCTTCCGAACTCATGGATATAACTTAATAGAGCTACTGAACCCCATTTATTAAATGCTTGAGTACTTTACTTGCATGTAACAAGCCATTACTATTATGAAGGAGAACTGCAAAATATAAACTATTAAGGTTTTAAAGCTAAAATTTTAGTGTTGCGTGTGTGCGTGTGTGTGTGTCTGCGTGGAGGGAGGGGAAACACACTTCAAAAATCTACCCAGGAACCAAATGATCTCAAGTGTGGTACTGATTCTTTTTAATTGCAAAAATCAGCAAAAAAATATTCGTTTATTAAATGTTCCTCTTTATTGATTGTTACGGAGCTGGATAACAGAGAGAATTAATGATCAGTTTGGAAAGATCATGATTAAAAATCCAGTATTTTTAAATAGATTGTCTAGTAAATCAAGTGCAGTTTCGTTTCATATGCACCAGTATAGTACAAGTTTCTCTTTCTTAGTTATTTAACATTCTCGTTTATTTAATAAAAGCTTAAAAAGGGGATGGCATTTAATTTTACTCTATCTTTAGATTTCCTTGTTCTGTTAGTAAAGAATAACTTATGCATACATTCTTTCTATTAATATTTAAATAAGGCTGCAACTATTCATTTCAAACAATTCTAAAACAACCAGCCTTTTTGTTATAAATACGATAGCATGTTCCAAAAAAGAACAAAGTTAAAAAGTAAAGTGCATGTAAAAGAAATTTCCTCATTTCTCTTTTGAGGAACATTGAACATGGGTTATGAAAACAAAAAATGTGTCTGATATTTTCGCTAATTAAGTGGTCATGCATCTATAATTAATTCCTTTAATTAAATAATGCGCCGCAGGTGGTGTTGATGAGGATCATCTAGCAAACTGCTTAAGAGTCGGAATTTTAACCTTTACATTAAGTGTTAGTAGATCAGTTTTATTGTTCTATGGCTGCTTGGAAATAAAGCAAAATGATGTAAAAGTACTTTATCCAACAATTAAGTGTTTTGTACTCACAAAAATAAGATTATTTTGTTTATAGAATTCTGAATTTATTCTTATTGTTTATAAACATCTACCGAAATGAGCAATAGCATAAACAATTTTGAAAGAAAATAGCAAATAAATACTTTTGTTGCTTATAGCGCAAAGTCGTTATATCACTAGTTGGTTACAATACAACCAGGGGCTGATTTTCCGAGTTGGGGGCCCTGGGCAAAAGCTTCATTGGGGGCCCCCTCTTTCCAAAACTTTTTTTCAAATTTTACAAATTTTTAAACTGAAAAAAAATGGGGGCCTGAGTGCTTACCCCGAATACCCTCCCGGCCCTGAGGGTCCTGAATACAACATACAACTTCCTGTACAACAGAATTTCACTGGTTTTTTAACCTTAGTTAAGATTTTAAACCATATTAGCAGTCAAGAACGTACCCAGGAGGTCCGGACCCGGAAAAAGGGCGCACTAAAAATGACCAGTGGAAAGAAGGCGGTGTTTACCTCGCGAGAGAAGAGAAAAAGAAAGATTCCTGCCCAAAGACCGAATACCGAAAGGTTATTTTGTGTGTGTTCTCTAATTTTGAGCGAGAAGCAAATGTCCTAGGCGACTGAAAAATATCTTCGAAAAATCTACCAATGCTCCTGACCAAAGAGGCTGTCATGGGTCAACTTGACCCGGTCGCAGCAATGCTGACTTGTAGCTGACGACCAAGACAAGAGCAGAGCAGTCATCATGTCCCTAGTGTTGTGAATGAGAGCGCAAGAAGGAACCACACAACAACGATCTCTAGACTGGTGTTGTACATACCGTTGGCTATCCCCAGACGAGTAACATCAATAACAAGGTATGACTTTTTATTTGAGTTGCATAAAACGAATCTCAGTCTCTCCCAGAACATGTTTCTCTGAGAACAGTCTACTAACATTATTATCTACTAACAATATTCTATAGAAAAATTCTCTCCTCTTCATACCAATTAAACAATACGCATCAATTTTCATGTCGATTTGTCGACAAATTAATAGTTGATTCAAAATGTTATTAAGACAGAAAATATTTTATCATTTTAATTTAAACAAGTGTAAGTACAGAGTAGATGAATAAAGCTGGATTGATCAGATATTTAGCGTGGTTGTTTAAAAAAGAAACAGTCGATCTCTTTCAGAAAAGTTCATTTTTTAGGAATGCAGAATTACAGCAGAAGTTCGCTGAAGGGCCGTAATTGGAGAGTTGTACTTACAAAGGTAGGTAAATTTGGTATTATTGCGGGCAACAACATCGTGATTAATTAAAAGAAAATGTTTGGAAATTAATTAAAAATAGATTTGAAATGCCACAACATGGTACTACCACACTGCATTACAACCCACCCACCGCCCGAAATTTCAGATTTGTTAACAAAATAATAACGATGAAGTATTTTTGTTTTATGAAAAATTCTGCCTTTTTCACCGTTTGGACCTCCCGAAATTTTTGGGCTCTCCCCTAATTTTTTTTCTGGGTACGTCCCTGTTAGTACTAACCTGCTGAAACTCGAACTCGATTGCTTTTGCTGCCCGAATTTTTGTGAATTATCTTTGCAATAGAGTGAATATGTCTCACGAAAAGTCTTGCAAAACATTGTATTTCTAGGTTTTTAAGTCTAGGTAAGCGCGGCCGTCGATCTAACGGTCTTTTGGACGGTTTACTGTAGATGTAACGTCAATACGGGTTATAACACCTTAAAAAGTAACCCATCGAAGTCATCACCCCCCCCCCTTAGCCGGATAGCATTCTCGTATCCTCGCTTTAACTAAAAGCCAAACCAAAAAGTGCTCGTATCACTGAAATTCAAATGACTACTTTCAAACGTATTCTTTGGTGACTTATTTCAGAGCAATTAATGAAATTTACTTATTTTACGAAAATAAACTTTTATGGTTTAAGTTGAATTCAAAAAATTAAAAATAGGTACTGAAATTCTATTAAAAAAATAGATTACTGATATCGTAGACACACATGTATGTATGTATTGTGTTAAAACAAACCTACATCTATCTGCGTAGTAGAGGACGTTGGGCGGAGGTCTTTTTAAGGTGATCTAACTCGTATTCACATTACATTTGGAGAAAGCATGTCAAAGTATAACTAATAATAAATGTGTATGTATGCGCTGATATTGTCAAAGCATGATCTATTGGCCAAAAAAAATTATCTTAATTAAATGTAATTTTATTGAATACGTAATGTATTTTACATTGTATAAAATACTGTGTGCAAATATGACAACTTTAAAATAAAATTCCATTCACACCATATCCATTTCATAATTACTTTTAATATCAGTAACAGCGATTGTTCACACCTTCCTATTCTTCTTATGCTTCACCTTACAATCGAATAAACATTTAATTGCATTTTACAAATGTTCCTATTCCTTTTTCCTATGCCTGTAAGCACTAATAAAGCAAAAATGTTGGAAAGTATTGTAGAATACTTTCGTCTTGAATAATTTATATTCATATTTCTTCTTTAACCTAATTTTTAAACTCGCTATCTCAAATTAAAATCTCTAAATACTGTTGAATATGTGCTAAGCAATTGTTTCAAATCAAATAAATTATAAATCAAAATTGTAGTATTTTGAAAACAAATATTTTGAAAACAAATAAAAATTAGCTATCTTAGAAATTCGTCTAAGAACGGTGACTTTAAATAGTTGCTGTCTTGAAAAGCATTCGCAAACTACTACATTGCCATACGCACACACGAAAAAGAAGTTCTGTTAGCTTTGCAAATTCAAGTAAAATAAATGTCTTCCACACTTTCCAGAATTCTTATTACTTCGAATTCCAACAAAGGAAAGGTGTCACTACTAAATCGTCTCACGTTCTGTGGGGAAACTGGTGTCCCATTCACCTGCAAATGTGTCTTTTCCGAACAATTGAAGTGTTTGCGGAACGACAGACAGAGTTTTTACAAAACATTTACTTATTTTTGAAGCCAGTGTTTGAGTGACAACAGAATCTTAATAGGTATTCACCAAACATTTCGATCTCAAAACTTTGTATTCTCTCCGCGAATTTTTCTGGGGGTCTTTTGTTCAAAAACTGAGGTTTCACAAACACTCGTATAAACAGATCCCGTCGAAAGGAAATTTGAATTTCAAATAGTTTATAAAGTTGTCATTTCTAGTTAGAGAGTACGGCATACTTAATTATAGCAAGGCTTTGCCGTAGAATATATATAAATTGAGGAATAGATAACTAAACAGAAAACATTAATTAATTTATCATTTTGTAGTGTCCCGGGCACGTGATTACCAAATCGACAAAGCCGCATTCAATATTTGAAGATCAAACAGATGGTCACATTTTTCCGAATCGGGTAATGCCTAAGTTTCCACGCTCTAGCCTGGATTCCAGCTGAAGATTCATGCTTGTTTCATTGATGAGCCTTATAAATCGAACACCTCTCCTTCAACTCCTAATAACACATCAAAGGAATTCGGCAGCGCAACTTGATCCTTGCTCAACTCAAGATGCACCATTTGTTGCACACAAATATTCGCAAAATGCGAAATACTGCAAAGCCCGCGATATGTGGCTAGCAAGTTCGTCACATGCGGCCTTCGGCTGAGTAGTTCGTGTGTACACGATAGACAGTAGATGCAGAGGTTTGAAAAAGAGTATCTTCCTTTCAGTTGAATAATAACTGAGCCGAGGAAGTTCTTGGTCCAAATTGATACAAAGAGACAGATTTGAGCACAATACAAAGTATATATGACGAATGCGCACGTTAAGAATGCTTTCCTACTTGGATGAGTATCAAAGGATCTTGATGGATGCTTATCATCGTGTTCTAGAAACCACTGAGGTATTCCGACCAAATCAAATTCCAGAATTCACAGAATTCTGTCGATATTCTTGTGGTTGTACAGTGAAATTCTTGTAATTGTTGAATGTTTTCAGTGATGTAGAGTACGCATTCATTTACGGAATTTTATGGACCATCAGATTCCAATTTGAGGGGAATAAATCCCCTCCCCAGAAAAAATTTAGTATTCTAAATGCTGTACGTAATGATATTTACTCTGTAAGGAGCTTGTTTAGTTGGGTCACTAAACTTATATCCTATTTGACTATCGCTTGAAGCAATGTGTAAGTATATTTACGAAACACAAAGCAATAAAAATATTACTCATAACAAATCATTAAGGTTTTCTCCTTGGGAGAAAAGCAACCAAATCGCTGTTTATTTCCCAATAACGTTCACAAGTAAGCAACCATTTCTTGCTTTGCCTCTCTGCGTGCTTCATGCACTGTTTATTTATGTTGCATATTAAAGAATCGTTTCCGTTTTAACTCAGAATAAGCGTAAGATAAAATCTCTTGAGGTATATATTTCTTATAATAACATCAGCTAAGTGTTTCCTTGCAAATGTTTCCTCTGGGGTTTTATTTCTTTAAATATATGTTAGGGACATCTAGGAAATTCTGTTCGTAAACTTGAGTTATGTTACCGTTAAAATGAGTAAATTTCAGCCTTGGAAGAACAGGAATAATTGATACGAATTCCATGGAAAAGGACTGTAGAATTCAGTAAAATGCTTCCCTCATATTTAAATGTTTATAAAGGAACTTTTAAAAGAATCTGTTATTTTAAATACGGACAGTTTTAGAAAGCTATTATATGTAAGTTTTCACACTTAGTGTTGAATGCTTTACTGATCTATCGTCAATTTCAAATCTGGAGTACAGCAATCAGGGCACGTGCTATGAGCACTTTAAAAGCAAAGCAAATAGACAGTGGATGAACCCAAAGAGGTGTTTCAGTTTATGTTTTCGGTACAGCATATTCTTGCCACTATCAACAGTATCGTTTTTATGTTTATAAAAAATTCATTGCAGTGGAGATAAAATCTATTTTTTGAGAGCGTTAGGAACCTTCACGCAAGAAGCCAACATAAGTCGTCATTATAATGGTTTTTAATGAATTAGTTACATGTATTCAAAAAAAGAAAAAGTTGGTAAAAGATCATTCTTACGAAACGAAAGAATAGGTACACACAGTACACATATAGTATACACCAGGGGTGACCAAATCGTGGCGCATACGCCAATCTTGGCGCATTGCATCCTTCTGCTTATTTATTGTTTTGAGACAGATTAAAGATTTTTTAAATATTTTTGCGCCCGGAAATATTTTATGTCTTATAATTTATGGTACTACATCAAAAGGAGGTATTTATATACTGCAAAAATTTAATTTTCTCTGGTCCCCTATCAAATATCCGAAAAATTAATTCTAGAATCCTTCATGAGAACAACAATTTCAATTTTATGTTTACACGTAATTACACTCATGTCCATAAATTAAGGATAATTCAGAATCACACAGAAATTGATCTCTAAAATAAAAATTTCACCTGTGGAATGATCACACACGTGTTGAAGAAGAATATGCAAATTACAGGAAACCACCAGATGGCGTGGATGGTACGTCACAATGACGAGAGTGTAAGAGAGGGGTATATAAGGAATGGTGGCAAAGAAGTAAAATTGTTCACAAGCGCTGTGAAAGCCTTTCAGTGCAAAAACCGCATAGTTATGGCACAAAGGAGGCATTTGGATGATGTTTTACGTGGCAGAATTATCGGACGAATGGAATGTGGACGTACCCAGCTGGAAGTATCCGAGGAACTTGGAATCGCCCAGAGTGTCATCTCCAGGCTTTGACAACGATTCCAAGATGATGGTAATGTGAGTAGACGTTGCAGCACAGGTCGCCCCCGAGTTACAACGCCGAATGAGGACCGCTATTTGGCAGTTACTGCCAAAAGAAACAGACGAAGTACAGCATCAGACCTGTCTCGTCAGCTCTCTTCAGCTACCGGTACGACAGTTTCAAGGCAGACCGTGTACAGACGCTTAGGGCACATTGGTCTATATGCTCGTAGGCCTGTCAGATGTGTTCCACTTACCGCAACTCACTGTCGCCTGCGATTAACCTGGAGTAGAGAGCATGCATTGTGGACACCGCAACAGTGGTCTTGTGTGATGTTTTCCGACGAGTCCAGGTTTAGTTTGGAGTCTGATTCTCGCCGGACATTCATCTGGAGAGCGCCAGGTACCCGTTACCACCAAGAGAACACCATTGAAAGACACCGTTACGGTGGTGCAGGATGGCTCGTTTGGGGAGGAATTATTCTTGGTTCCAGGACTGACCTGCCTGTTCAGAGTGTAACGATGACAGGCCACATCTATCGGGATGTCATTCTGGAACAACATGTACGTTTGTTTCGGGGCGCCATGGGTGCTGAATTTGTGTTTATGGATGACAACGCCCGTCCTCACCGTGCAAACATTGTAGACGAATGCCTTCAATCGGAGGATATCACCCGTATGCATTGGCCAGCATACTCACCGGACTTGAATCCAATAGAGCATGTGTGGGATATGCTTGGACGACGAATTGCAGCCCGTCAACCCCTCCCACCTGTCTACCGGAACTTCGGAGTGCATTGCTTGATGAGTGGTGTAATATTCCCCAAGATCAGATTGATCATTTGATACTCAGCATGCCTAGGCGTTGTCAGGCCTGTATTGCATCGTCCGGGAGAAATACTCCGTATTAACCATCCTACTAACCATGTTATACTGTTTTTTGTAAATAGGTTCTTTTTTGAAATTTTGTCAAGGGAGTAAAACTTGCAATTTTTATTAATTATGTCAAACATATAGCATCTTTTTTGCTCTTTACTTTTTGTTTAATAAATAGGCTTTACAAATAAGTCAAATTTGTTTTGCTTCTTTCTCTTTCTTTGCCTGAACTTCATTATCCTTAATTTATGGACATGAGTGTACTTTTCCCCTCCTAAATAAAGCCATATTCATATTTTTTCAGCTCGCATTTTCCAGCCCTATTCATATATTACTTCCTATTAACGTAAGGAAGTAAGAAAAAAAGGGCGCTTCAGTTATATGGCGCATCTGAACTTTTCCGTAAAGAAAACGGGCGCATGATATGCAAAAGATTGTTCACCTCTGGTATAGACAGTAGACACAAAACTAACCTTCATGAACGGCAGTCTATTGTTGAGACCGGTCGTACGAATTACCGCTTCAGCAAATTTTCTGACGAATCAGCTTACATTGAAACAAAGTAATTGGGACTTCCAAAGACAATTGTTCTTATAGAACAAGAGCCCGCGGCCGCCAGACCTTCGTCATAGTATAAAAGCTGAAACTTTCTCTGCGCATATTTCCCAATACAGGTAGGAACAATGGGCCACTATAAAGTTTGGTTGATCGTGGCTTTGGCAGGTAACAAGTGGCAAAGGTGTATAAAATTGCAGAAAATTTTCGTCATTTCATAAAGCTTCATTTTTTTATATGTTCTTCGCAGTACTAGAAATCACTTTATCCCTTGCCAGACACGTTTCCATCGTGGCAAACCCCCGCCAGACAATCTCAAAGTCATGGAAAACGTAATTCTATTACGAGCGCGCTGCAGCATCTTAAGAAAGTTCAGAAGTAGTAGTATAAAATGTGCTTGACACTTTGTGACAGCTTGACGTACTTCGTTGCGGGAGTTTACGAACACAACAGTTTTGCATGACTTTGAGATTGTCTGGCGGGGGTTTGCCACGATGGAAAAGTGTCTGGCAAGGGATAAAGTGATTTCTAGTATTGCGAAGAAGAACATATAAAAAAATTAAGCTTTATGAAATGACGAAAATATTCTGCAATTTTATACATCTTTGTCACCTGTTACCTGCCAAAGCCACGGTCATCCAAACTTTATAGAGACCGATTGTTCCTACCTCTGTTGGGAGGTATGCTCAGAGAAAGTTTCAGCTTTTATACTATGTCGAAGGTCTGGCGGTCGCTGGCTCTTAGACTATTATAGAAGAAACATTGTATGCATGGGCTATCGTTTTAAATAAGTTTTCGATTTCCAAACTAGTAAACTAGTTCTCTGCGGAAACAATATTAATAAAAAAGTTTTTTTTAAACATTGGACTGCAGTATTTTCAACTAAGAAAAACTCGTAACATTCATGGTTGGAACAAACAACAAAGCGACTTAATAACCAATTGCGTCAAACCAGGCTAGGTTGTTCTCACTTGCACTATGGCGACTCCCCTTCAACCTTTCCCAAACATGCAACAGTCGTACTCTGTCAGTAATGCCAGTTTTAAAGGAAAACCTGGACCCCTTTTTTTCGAGCGAAATTTACACGATAGGGTTGTTTTGTTTCCGTGCATTACGTCATATTTTCAAAACAGGACAAACAGGTATTTTTAAGGGTTAGCACTGGGGAAATTTTATTGATGTTGTGTTCCGTCAAAACTCAAAAACCCTTAAAGTGCACTATCAAAGAATCTTCTCGTGCTTTTAAATTAGTAAGAGTGCATAGCACTCGGACTCATGCGTGAATGAAAAAAAAAAATAAAATAAAATACAAATGTGCAGTCTTTGACCACAACTAGAAATTTCTAGAAGTTTCAACTGATAGCAAAATATACAGGGTGTCCGAAAAGTCAATGACACATTTCGGAAATTCACAGAAAAGCAACAAATTGTTGTAGGAATATGCAGTTTGCGCAATACTGCTCAAGAAATCAAGAATTTATTTTTCTATCTTAAAACAAATTACTTCCAAAATGTGTTCATAGATGGTGCTGCATCTCCAGTTTTCAGCAATGAGAGCCAATAGGGATTTTTTGTGAGTTTCAAACAGCATTGAAGGGGCGGGAATATTCCTTCTAGCTATGGCGACTGCAACTGAGAAAGCACATTGCGTAGGTTGGTATTTCGAATCAAAATCCGTAACTACAGTTCAGAGAAAGTTTTGTAACATGTTTAAGTAAAACCGCAGTCCATACTAGCTAGAAAATGGAATGAACTTGGGTACCGTTTGGATGTGGTTCGAGCAACAAAAGGTGCATACATTGAACTCTCGTAAGGAAAGGTATTGCTTTATGCTTAATAAAATGATTAAACACCTTTCATTACGTTTGTTTTTCTTACTGTGACGGTACAGAGCAATTTGCAAGCATTTTTTTACGATGTCAAAAAAAAAAAAAAAAAATCGTGAAGTACACTCATGTCCATAAATTAAGGATAATTCAGAATCACGCAGAAATTGATCTCTAAAATAAAAATTTCACCTGTGGAATGATCACACACATCTTGAAGAAGAATATGCAAATTACAGGAAACCACCAGATGGCGTGGATGGTACATCACAATGACGAGAGTGTAAGAGAGGGGTATATAAGGAATGGTGGCAAAGAAGTAAAATTGTTCACAAGCGCTGTGAAAGCCTTTCAGTGCAAAAACCGCATAGTTATGGCACAAGGGAGGCATTTGGATGATGTTTTACGTGGCAGAATTATCGGACGACTGGAATGTGGACGTACCCAGCTGGAAGAATCCGAGGAACTTGGAATCGCCCAGAGTGTCATCTCCAGGCTTTGGCAACGATTCCAAGATGATGGTAATGTGAGTAGACGTTACGGCACAGGTCGCCCCCGAGTTACAACGCCGAATGAGGACCGCTATTTGGCAGTTACTGCCAAAAGAAACAGACGGAGTACAGCATCAGACCTGTCTCGTCAGCTCTCTTCAGCTACCGGTACGACAGTTTCAAGGCAGACCGTGTACAGATGCTATGGGCACATTGGTCGATATGCTCGTAGGCCTGTCAGATGTGTTCCACTTACCGCAACTCACTGTCGCCTGCGATTAACCTGGAGTAGAGAGCATGCATTGTGGACACCGCAACAGTGGTCTTGTGTGATGTTTTCCGACGAGTCCAGGTTTAGTTTGGAGTCTGATTCTCGCCGGACATTCATCTGGAGAGCGCCAGGTACCCGTTACCACCAAGAGAACACCATTGAAAGACACCGTTACGGTGGTGCAGGATGGCTCGTTTGGGGAGGAATTATTCTTGGTTCCAGAACTGACCTGCATGTTCAGAGTGTAACGATGACAGGCCACATCTATCGGGATGTCATTCTGGAACAACATGTACGTTTGTTTCGGGGCGCCATGGGTGCTGAATTTGTGTTTGTGGATGACAACGCCCGTTCTCACCGTGCAAACATTGTAGACGAATGCCTTCAATCGGAGGATATCACCCGTATGCATTGACCAGCATACTCACCGGACTTGAATCCAATAGAGCATGTGTGGGATATGCTTGGCCGACGAATTGCAGCCCGTCAACCCCCTCCCACCTGTCTACCGGAACTTCGGAGTGCATTGCTTGATGAGTGGTGTAATATTCCCCAAGATCAGATTGATCATTTGATACTCAGCATGCCTAGGCGTTGTCAGGCCTGTATTGCATCGTCCGGGAGACATACTCCGTATTAACCATCCTACTAACCATGTTATACTGTTTTTTGTAAATAGGTTCTTTTTTGAAATTTGGTCAAGGGAGTAAAACTTGCAATTTTTATCAATTATGTCAAACATATAGCATCTTTTTTGCTCTTTACTTTTTGTTTAATAAATAGACTTTACAAATAAGTCAAATTTGTTTTGCTTCTTTCTCTTTCTTTGCCTGAACTTCATTATCCTTAATTTATAGACATGAGTGTATTATTGTGCAAACCGCATATTCATACGACAATTTGTTGCTTTTATGAATTTTTTAAATGTGTCGAGGACTTTTCGGACACCCGGTATAACTCTTGCGTTCAAGCGATGAATTTTAATTCCTTTAACGCTTTCCCAATTAATTTATAGCTTTTTATATCACCAATTGAGGCTAACAAAGCAGCTTTGATAAAAATCGTTCCAATCGATGATACGTGCTAATCTTAATCTAAGCTAATTTTAACATAGCTAGTATCATGTTATATAATATGCTGATCCTGATATCCGTATATCATTCTCCCCAAAGTCGAAGCGAAGACGTTCAGCTATAACATTTCGATAAAATGACATTTCAGTAAACCACATTTTACCTTGTCCTGTGCACCCCAAATGACTGCGTCTGATTCACGTAATAGATACATACAGCAATGCCACTGAGAGATGCGTCCGTGCAATTGTGTGATTTTAATATCATTTATCACTGGACCAGAGGCATGATGTGCTAATTAGACGGCCCTCTGATTTGTAATGGAAGATAAAAGAGATTTACCTGAAAACCATTGTTCAGAGATTATACTACTCAAAGGGACGCTCTAATAATGGCTTTACAAGCCAAATTTAGATTTCAACAATGATATTAAACGCATACTATCATAATTATTTCATTAAAAAAGATGAAAAACAAAGAAGAAGGAATAATTACATATATATAAGACAGTTCTTGGAGTGTATAAGAAAGTATAATTTGGAAATAGTATTCATTGCAAAGATTTTACTGTTTTAATAACTCAAGTTATGAGCCAGCATGACCATCCTAGGCTAGCTTTTCTTGCTGACGTGACTCCACTGTTCGAAGGGGAGTAGTCTCCTGTGTTCGAAAATAGGAATAGAAATGGAATGTTTTTGCTGTATTACATGTTTTCCTGGAAAAGGCACCCTATAAATTAACAGATATATCGAATACAGTGTTATAGAGGGTTAAATTTTGAGAAAAAGGAATATTTCTTTGGTATGATTTGTTCAGTTTTTAACAGCATCAAAGCGTATACGCTTAGCAAGGACGTAACCAGGCGGGTGGTCCAGGGGATCCGGACCCCCTTCGAAATTTCAGTTTTTGCTAACAAAATAATAATGATGAAGTCTTTTTGTGAAAAATTCTACTTTTTTCATCGTTCGGGCCCCGTCCGAAATTTTTGGACCCTCCCCGAAATTTTTTTCTGGGTACGTCCCTGACGCTTAGTTATATGGCTGCTGAACTGTCCCTTCGTCAAAATTCGCCGTGGTAACTTTTAGATTCAGTGATTTCTAGAAACCTGCAACAAATGCATGCGCATTGCGATAGCAAGAAGCTGCCAAACGAAAATGGTCTACAACACCATAGGTGCGGTATATGGGTGATTCTACAAATACGGAAATATTTTGGTTCTGTGTTGATAGTTGTTTTATTTGGAATGTTTAAAAAACCTGAGATATTTTTGAAATCCTTTAGCCCATAATTCTGGTTTTCAACTTTTCCAAAAATTAATTTTTCCTCATTAAAAATGAAATATTTCTATGAAATATCATCCACAAGTATAATTTCTACGTTCTAAGAAGTCTAGATTTTTTTTTTACTGACGTATTATCTCGGCGGTCCGCCAAAACGAGCGATTATTTCGTTCCATGATAAATGCAGGACACATGAAATTATTGATGTTTCGGAATACGATTGACTGCAGTTTGCCAGCACATTTGACGAAAAAAATAATTTGGCGGGAATGACCGCCGGCATAATACGTAATTACCTTTTTTAAGTAACGGACAAGACTGATTAGGCATTCGCCACTACAACGACCAGAAGATATTAACTATTTTATTATGGAGGCACACAGTGGGTGTCAACTTTACCCCCTATGACGGGGTGAACGAGTTAACGCCAAAGCCAGGAATCAAACCCGGACCCAATGAGTGACAGAGTGGTTCTTTATCCACTATGCCACCTCGGCGGCCTAGATTTAATATATATATATATATATATATATATATATATATATATATATATATATATATATATATATATATATATATATATATATATATAAGTGATTTCCTTTCCAGGGTTTTTTTTCTAGCATTGAATATATCTGTGTGAAGAATAATAATCACAGAAGTAGTGAAATTAAATTGAATTCACCACAAAAAATGATTTTAAAATTTTCCCTAAGATTTATCTGCCAACCACATGGTTAAAATGTACGGATTTTTTTTCCTCCGAGAAATTTCATTTTTTTTAAGTAACACCTCAAAAAAGAAACATTGCAAGTTGTTCTCTCTGACATAAAATGTATTTTGTAGTTCTTTGAATATTTTGTTATATGGATCAAGTTAAACTTTAATTTCAGGGTAAGCTTTTTTAATCCCCGTCATTAATATGCTTTTTAGAAAGCAAATAAATGTGAATTTAAATAAATTTTTAATGTTGTAGCATGATAAATTTTGTAGCTGTAATTTCTGGTTTATAATGAAATCTGAAATCTTCAGATGTGACTTTCTCAGAAAATGTTTAACTCTGTTTCTTTATCTACATGTACTTTTTTTTTTTTTTTTTTTTTTTGTCATTCACGTACCACAAACGGAAATCATTATTAAAAATGCTGAATAAAGTGTTTAAAATTTACCTTGCCATACTTAAGGTACCAGCTTTATAGTTAGTGAACTGCAGTGGTATCATTAGGTATCATTTACAACTGTATATATTTTTTTCTCACCCTTAATATTTATCATCATTAATTCTAGATACCGGTATTACTTTTCGAGATGTACAGCATGTTAACAAAACAGTAATTAAGATATATAAATAAGAATTCTGTAACAAGTAAATTTAAATTTTTATTCCGATACCTGCAACTATTATTTTTAATAAACACCTTCTTTTTCTAATGACAATGCAAAGCAAAACTATTCAAAGATACTTTAAAAGCAATTTATCAAATGTAGGAATTTTATTCACGCAAATAACAAAAGGATGAATAATTGTAAATAAACAAAGTTTTTGCAATAAAAATGGAGATGATGCTCAATAAATAAACAAATAAAACAGTTCTAAAAAATTAGTTAGAATTTAATCGATTTTAATTAATTGGGTTTTGTTCTGAAATTAAACACAGGGAAATGGTATTTGATAAAGCTTCTAGCTGAGAATAAATAAATTCTAAAGCCGTTTATCAAATAAATGACAATTTTATAAAAATGCCAAAAAATAAAACAAGTATTCAATTGCTTAGCAAACAAATTACTTTAATATTTTTATTTAATTACTTTACTCTTGGAAATAGACAGTAACATCATTTATAAACTCTTTCAGGGACGCATCCAACTTGACAGTAATTTAAAGTAAGTTTAATGTGCTTCTTCTTTGCGAAGAGATTAAAATAGTGTTTTTATTACGCAATTCAAGAACATGTGAATTAAAGTAGATTTATAGCAATCTGAAGTGCTTAGTTTAAGTTTATTATCAATGGCATATTCAAACGCTGTTTTTAATACATCTCGAGAAAATAATCTCAGTTTATTTAGCTGCGAGAGGTATTAATTCATTAACTAATCAAGAAGGAATTTCTTTCGGAAATTTTACTTCATGTCAAGAAGGTAAAGCATTTAAAATAGACACGTAAAAAGGATAGCTGTATGAATATATACATTTCTTAAGAATAAAACACCATATAATTGAGCTTGTGCAAATTACTCATTAAAATATAAAATGCAATATTAAGTGTGTTTGTCCTGTTTTCTTGCTTAACTGTTAACTTAAAGTGACTGTTTTTCTGGAATAAAACAATATGTGCTTTAAAAGCTGTTTGTGGTATAACTTCAAAGATATTTTTACATACTAATTTCAGATAATTCAATCGAATAAATTAATAAATTGCAACCGTTCGATTTATTCGGTTTATATTTAAGCTATATAAATATGAATTATTGGGAGAAATTAAATCGCCTAAAATTTGCAGTATTTTTAAGGGTTTCCGTCTCTCTTTTGAGAAAATATTAATTTTATTTTATTCGACTGAGCAGTTTAACGTTGATATGTGTGGAATTATAAAGTTTTAAAGCCTACTAAGCATTTTCTACTAAACTCATCCGTTACTCAGAAAACTCTAGTATCTGTGCCTGGAGAAGAAAAATACAAATAAATCGCTTGCGTAAGACCTTCAGGCATTTTCCTATTAGCTGTGTTGATACAGTTGACTTTCTTTAGTAATAACACTGAAGAGAATTCATGGAATCGTTGATTCGCAGAGATTTCTTGGTAATCAATCGTTTCTTCCAAGAGTGTGTGTTGGATATTTTTGAACATTTATTAATTCAGCATAATAAATCTCTTCCATTTCAAGTGGAGAATAAAAGCAATTAAGTTCAACAAAATCCATGATTGGATTACTTACTTTTTTTGTATCTCAATTATTAGTGTAAGCTCAAGAGTTTGATAGTTCATTCAGAACAAGATGTAGAGAGAAAAATACTAACGAAAGGGATTTCTTTTTTCAGTTTTCTTCTCTTCATTTCTTTTTCTTCTATTGTATATGACAAATCAATGTTATTTATATGCTAAATATAAGTTAAGAAATAGTGTTTCAAATGTTAATTATAAGTTAAGAAATCACGTTTTAAAAATTATGAATACATTTTAGATGTATATAATTAGTTATATGTTTAGTATGCTGTTGTCGTTACCCATAACAGAGAACAGACCATTAGGGTTTACTCCTGCAAACTCTCCTGGGGAAAGGTGTCCTCTAATACGGAACCAATTGCGGATGTTGATACCAGCACCTGGATAAGTATCATTTTGATATGGAGGATATTGACCCACGGACAAATTTTACGTGCACCAGATCCCCTTCGCGCACTTAGTCCCACAGCAGTTTGTCTAGTCCAGTTTAAGGAGGTTCCCAGCAAACACACACAGGTTCTCTGAACGTCTATTAACGTTCAGAAGACGTTTTCTGAACGTTAATAGGCGTTCAGAGAACCTGTGTGTGTTTGCTGGATTGTCATTCTCCTAAACGCTGAGGAAGCCAGCTTCACTTTTGCAGTTACTTCCACCAACTAAGCCACTGAAAGATGATTTAGTAAGTAGAAAATATAGTATTGATAGTGTACTGATAATATTATTATACTTGTTAGAATAATAATAACAGTAATAATAATACAACCTCGGGAGCTCAAAGCTGGGATACATCGGAATATTCAAAGATCTGTGCCTGCTTGGAAGCATCGATTTCACGCAGAAATGGAATCTCTGCCACCGTGTATTTAGAAAGAATGAATATGCTAACTTGTCACTACACAGAAGTGCATGCGCAAATAAAACTTGACTTGAAATTGTTTTATAACTAACGCGTTTGGCGTGATTTATCTTTCTTGTCTTGTTTTCTTTTTCCGTGCATCTCGATTTTCAAAACGAAACGGAAAAGGGGGAAAAAAACAGAAATGAAGATATACATACAAGGTGAGCCAATAAACCACAGGAAAAGATAAATCTCTCTCGTTCTCCTATACCTTAGAAACGCGAAAGATATAGCTTTAAAAAAAAGCTAAGAAAAACTCTTTCTAGGATGTTTCTCAAATATTATTTGAATAGATCCATTATGCTCCTGAGATGAAACATCGAGCTTATGAGAAAATAGTTGCTTTTGTCAGTATCTCCGAGGCGATATATCCCCTTTCAAGAAACGTAATATATCTCCTTCAAAATGCGCCTTAAAATAAAAGGGGTTAGTACATCAAGTATCTTGCTGATATATTTGAAACGGGACTCTTTTTGCACAATGTTTTCAAAACATTTTCTTCTATTGGCTGTATGGACAGGCAAAAACATTGCTTTAGGAAAAGTCCAATTTCCTTGTTTTAAACGGTCTAGTGCAAAGCTAACAATGGGAGTGAAAATAACTCCAACAGAAAAAAAAACTTTTCTTACTTTCAGGCAGATTACCACAAAACTGTAGTCCTTCTTTTGGAATATTTTTCTTTGTTTGAAGGTGTCTATTCGTTTTAAGCTGATCGAAAACTTTAACAATGCTTGTACTAAGAACAGTCCTGGATTATTCATTAGGCTCAGTAACCGCTAGTCCATGGGCCACGATCATTAAAGGCCCCTCGGAGACAAATTGAACAGGAAAAAAACTGCATAGCTGCAGTAAAACTTTTAACAACGATGAAATAATAGCTCTTACAGAATTCATGAAAATATTTTTAATTATGTTGTAAAGTAGACTTAAGTCACATACACAGAGAAAACAAAAATATTACTTTGGATGAATGATTTATAGCCATAAGTTTAAACTGATATCCATTTAAAAATGAATAAAATCAGCTGTAGTTTTAAATGCAATGACCGATGACATCATAACTAACTAACTATGTGTTCAATAGCGTATTTTGTTAATATAGTTTTCATGGAATGCAGTATCGACTTACAACATATTTTATTATATATTTAATGTTTGGAGGCCCATCAATTTTCTTGATGAAGTGATATTTTGAAAATTGCTGTCAGCTGTGGAAAAAATTCATATAGTACTTCCTATCGCCCAATCTTTATACATTTCAAAATATACCTTTTTAGTACTTGCAACAGAACATTTCAACTTATGCCAACATAAACAGCAGTAAACTTTCTCGGAACAACACGTTCTTTCTTCGTCGGGAGAAATTTCCTAATATTTTTATTTGAACCCATAAAAGTGTATTATACGAATGCATATTTCTTTTACAAAGGTAAATTTTTACCCAGTGTTTGCGTATTTATTTATATTAAAAATGTTTTTTAAAATAGTTATACTAACTCTATATAAGAAAGGAGAGATATTCTGTGGAGAAGGACACATTTTATTATAAATTATGAAGTCTCTCAATTTTCATAGCCTAGGACACCGGAAGTGTGTTTGAGTCCAAGTATCTAGTTCAAAATCTAGTATCTGGTATCTAGTTCAAAAACTGGGTCCCAAATCTATTTAGCAAATAGAACTTTGTATATTAATTAAATACATGTAAATACATGTTCATTAACTAAAAAACATAATTTAAAAATCTTACCCTAAGTGATATCTAAAGTTTTAAGTTTCACAGAAATAAAGTACTTGGACGTATGTTTATAATTCAGTGTATTTTTTATCTTAGTATGTAAATTTTTAACTTTTTAAGGAGCTAAGTAGTATTTAGTTTTGAAATTTTCCGAGTAAATCATTGTTTTCTATGGGTTCAACCGATTTTTTGAGCTTCGCTTATTCCAAATATCTTATTTCGTGGCTGTACCGTGAAAATTGGACGAGTAAGAGATAGGGAATTGCATCAATATTTAGCTCCGCTATTAGAAAGTTGAACAGGACAAGGCGCAGAGTGGTAATATATAACATTTTGTTTCTTAAAATTCAAGCTAAACTTTGATATTTTAAAAGTATTTGTCGAGATGGACAAAATTTATTTTCTAGTTTCGAAATATGATGTTCCTAATAAAAAAGTTTCTTTGCTTCAACTATTCTTACGTCTCCTGAAATAGTTAATTATTCATAATTAACATGGGAAAAATATAATTCATTAATAAAAACTTTTCTTCCTTTATCTTTTGGTTTTCATAAGTTATTTTCAAATTAAGTGTAAGGAAATGCATCGAATATTTTTGAAAATGTTTAAAAGTTTAAAATTTCTCTTTAACATTAGATGGGAAAGATTTCAATGTCTTTTAGCTCATACACTAGTTCTTAAAAATTTGCATTGTTTCCCGTTTTTAGAAATGCTAAATTCAAACTTCAAATAGAAAGACTCGGTCAGAGCTTCAAAACTTTTATTTTGTTTTAAAATGCAGATTAGGGCTGGACGCGACACCGTCATTAATCTCGTTCCGCACTGCGCTTTTGCGAGACGAGACCTTGGAGTCCGAAACCAGACCTCGAGACAAGACCTCAGGAAGCGAGACGACAGCTAATTCGATCTCCTCTCGCAGTCACGCAAAATTTTACAAAAAAAAAAAAAAAAAAACTAAGAAGAAGAAGAAGAAAAAGAAAGAAAAAAAACGCTTATTTGAATTAAGTAAACTATACAATAAAGCAAAATGTTACCCTAAAGCAATGCAAATCTTTTTTTTTTTGGGGGGGGGGGGGCTAATTTATTTAAAAACAAAACGTTTAACTTAAACGAAGTGTGCAGTTAAGCAAAATTTTATCCGTGAGTAATGTTTTTTGGGGGGTGGGGGTGGTGGTTGAACCCCATAGCCCCTCCACTGGATCCGCCACTGCTATTCATCATCCCTCCTTCTGAGCACATTTTAACCCTTTAACGCGCAGTGTTCCCCTTTCTGGGAACACCAAACTCTGACATTTTGACTGTCGCCAGTCACGAAGAATAGATTTGATTTCTATAAAAATAGTTGCGGGTGACATAGCTCCACGAGAATCATTTACTTTATAGCACGTCATTTCCCGTAAAAAAATGGTCACGATCATTTTTAACAGCACTGACATCTGCTGAAAAATGGAAGAATGCGAGAACAGCTGGATAGATTGCTCAATGCTGGGAAAAGGGCAACCGTTGCCATCGCTCGACTTAACTGCCAGCAAGATGGCGGACGATCGAAACGTTCATCGCGTGCCACAGATCTAGAGACCCTTTTTTGACGCAGCTGGCGGTGCGCGACCACAGCCAGCTGTCGTCAAAAAAGGGTCTCTAGATCTGTGGCACGCGATGAACGTTTCGATCGTCCGCCATCTTGCTGGTAGTTAAGTCGAGCGATAGCAACGGCTGTCCTTTTTCCAGCATTGGGAAAGGGTTGCGCCTCAAAGGGTTAACCTAAAAATGTGTTGAGTTGTTAGGAACTTTAACCCACCATTGAACAGTACTGTAAACTCAAATCACAGCATTACGAACAATTATAAATGTTATACTCTCTTCGATACAAGAACGGAGTCAAAATAAATAAAAATGCTATAATAAATAACAAAAATTTTTAAATATACTCTTGTGCATACATGAAATCGCAAAAATTTTTTTGATTTCTTAAAATATCTTGTTTAAAAATGATTAAGTGACTGAAAAAAACGATAAACAAAAACAGTACAGGTTAAATTATTGTTTTATAATAAATATCATCAACTTAAATATGTTGTTTGCATAAACCATTAATGTCTTTGTTTAAAAATAAAATTAAAAAGGCGGTATGATTGGAGTACGTTGAACCTCGAAGACCAAGAGAACATTTTCAGTCTTTCATAGATGATTATTAGTGAAAAAAAAAGAAAGCAAATTTTACAGAGTATTTGATGTCAATAACACTTTTGGAATGTTTAATTAAAAACATTTTACGTCTGAAGCAACTTTTATTAAGAATATATGATAATAATAATGATAATGATAATAATAATAATAATAATAATAATAATAATAATAATAATAATAATAATAATAATAATAATAATATATAATAATAATAATAATTCAGCTTTCTTTTATTCTTACTTCATTTCTACTCATTTAATTTTCAATTCCAGATTGTATTCAACATTTTTCTTCCTCTCTGTATTCCTCTGCATATTTTAACCTTTTATAAGAATGCATCTAACAAAAAGAATAAAAAGTAATTCTCATTTTTGCTTCTTTTCCCCCCAGTTTCTTCTTTCACCGTTTACCTTAAATTGGTTTGAGCTAGTTTGTTCTTCCTCCAGAAAAGTGGCTCTTCACAGTCCCATTAATATTTTATGACTATGACGGGACAAGTACGTGGAAAGTACGAAATGCCCAAAGACAAATTAAGATCATACATGACGGGGTGTATAGAACGCAACAGCAAAAAGTTTTTGGAAAGGTAAGGTGCATCAAAATTACCTGGAAACACATAAAACTACAGCGCGGCGGGCGTTGACTTTGTGCATCCGGTAAGACTGCAGCCTTCAGTCTCCGAGACAGAACAGTTTTGCTCAGTAGGTTCTAGTGTCCGATCGTTTCAAAAATCCGAAAAATGCTCCCTCAAAAAGATTTTTTTTTAAACAGCTAATCAAGGAGAAAAACTATTTCAGCTAATCAGAACCTTACATAGAATCTATGTATATATAAATACGCTAAGGAAAACCTTTGTGTCCCTTTTGCAGCACATGGCGCGAACGGATGAGCGTAAAATTCGGCACAGTTAAAGTTCGAATGGACGTGGTTGTGCGAATGTTAAAATTTTTGAGTAATATACTAAAGCATCGTAAAAAAATTAGAGAAGTAATTTGGCAGGCAGTATTTCTCACCGATCAGGCGATGATTCCATTGTTGTGTCAGTTTTGAAATAACAACACTAAGTTTCAGCAGCATTATAGGGTTTAGTATTCAGGGCCGTAGCTATTCCGTTTTTATAGAGGAGGCTCCAAATTTTCCAGGGGGGGGGGCTTTCATATATACACACGTAGACATTTATAACACACGCATATATCAGTGCATGTATATATATATATATATATATATCTGTGTAACATATCAACTTATGATTTTAAAGACTTATTCAATAGTATACCACTAGACGACTTATACAATGTAATATTGAATCTATTTATATTTAGTAATAATAATATAACTCTGCCTTCTTACACAGATACTATGTATTTCGAAAATCTTTTAAAGTTCATAGTCTATAATAATTACATTCTACATAATAATAAATTATATAAGCAAGTTATAGGAATACCACAAGGTGGTTCTAATTCTAGTTACCTAGCAGACCTATATTAGTTTAATTATGAAAAAAATTACAATAATCCTTCTCTTATAATATATAGGTACATAGATGACATAATAACAATAGCTACTGACAATACTTATAGTGATACTGACCACCTACCAATAGCTTACCATTCAGCCCTAGAATTAATAAAAAATCCTTATGAAAATACATTAATAAATTTTTTAGACTTACAAATTAGAATTAATGATAAGAGTCTATCCTTTAATATATTTAATAAAAGAAATGACTTTAATTTTCAGGTTAATGCTTTCACTCATTTTACTTCATGTATGCACACTTCTGCATTTAGAAATATTATCTCCGTAAATATAGAATAGAGTCACTATGTACCAATAGTTTTAAGGCCAATAACTTAACAGACCTACATAAAACTGCTCTAAAATACAATTATCCAGGTAAATTTCTAACTTCAATAATATATCCTTTATGTAATTAAAAAAAAACTGTATGTCCTAATCAGAATATTGGTTGGTGAGGATGGGGTTGGTTGTTGGTTCTTTCTATAAATTAAATTAAAATTTTAAAAAATCATAAAAATCATAAAATATGTATCTATATATTTTATACAAAAAAAGTATAATTAAGAATAGTTGATTACTGGTACTTTTTTCTTTTTATGAGTCTGTAACTAATATAGCCATACTAAGTACTTATTTACCTTTATATCTTACAATAATATTAGCATACTTATTTACCCTTATATCTTAAAATAATATTAGCATTAATAGCAATTAATAAATGTGTAATATTAATATAATTATTATCATTATCATTACTATTATAATTAATTTCTGCAGTTTTTCTCCTTTTCCACAACTTCACCTAAGTACTTCTTAGCTACTGCAGCTTGTACTACGTTAAACATAAGTTAGCTAAACAAGTGTTATATTTATTTTATTATTTATTCATTTAATTATTACTTTTTTTTTCTTTTCTTTCCATACTTCCAGATTATTTTTTTCCCCACTCCATCGCAATACTTGTCTAATGATTGCATTTAGTTTTCTCTGATGGCATTATGGACTAGTACTGCCTCCATAACTGAGCTTCGATCTTCATGTCTGGTTCACTACCTCGTTGTTTATTTCTAATAGCTATAGTCGCCCCCCCAGGTTACAAAATGACCCTATTTTTGATCAGGTAACTTGCAGAAACCTAGCTATTATTGTTTTTTCGATTAAATTGAAATGTGTGTGCGGTGGCGCCTGATGATAGAGCACACCATTTCAATTTTCCATTTCATATCCGAATCATGTGGATACATGTGGTTAGGCTTAAAGCCCACTTGGTCTCATTTGGCGCATTATATCCAAATTTTCCAAACTTTCATTGGCTTTGAAGGCTCTATTTATACACTTTTTTCGGTTTAAGTTTGTTAATTGGCAACATGTGCTATCTGTTTTTTTCACTTTATCAATGGATTATCTTGGGATTCCACATTACGTAAGTTAGCTATTCTATATATATATATATATATATATATATATATATATATATATATATTATATATATATACTACAATTCAGTAGTTACAGAGATGCCCATAGAGCGTAATGTATTAGAATTATTTTGAGTGTTCCAGTAAAAGAACTATTTATGCATAAATTTTAACTTATGTTACTCAAGACAGGGTAGATTTCTAATAGTGACAAAATTTTTAGACTCGGTTCAGTGGTTACAGAGATGGCGATCAAGAATAATGTAATTCTTATGAGTGTCCCTGTAAAATTGTGATATGTACTAGAAAGGTAGCCTATATTACTCAAGAATAGTGTACCTTTTTGTCAGCGAAAATGTTTTAGAACGGTTCTGTCATTACAGAGATACAAATGGAGCTTAATGTAATTCTTATGAGTGTTCCTGTAAAAGAACTATTTATGATGTATGCATAAAAGGTAACCTATAATACTCTGAAATAGTGTAGCTTTCAATCAGTGAAAAAGTTTATGAACCCGTCTAGTAGTTGCAGAGATACCGATACAGAATGATGGATTAGAATTATTTTAAGTGTCCCTGGAAAAGAGCTATATTTATGTTATATGGATTAAAATTAGCCTACAATACTCAGGAATAGAGCAGCTTTCTATCAGTGAAGAAAGTTTTCGGCTGGGTTCAATAGTTACAGAGATGCCCTTAGAACGTAATGTAATTCTATGAGTCTCCCTGTAAAACAGCTATTTATGCACTATGCATTAAAAGTAGCCTGTACTACTCAGGAATAGTGTAGATTTCCATCAGTGAAAAAAGTTGTAGAAACAGCTCAGTAATTTCAAAGGTGCCCATGGAACGTAATGTAATTCTTATGAGTGACCCTGTAAAAAAACTGTGATATATGTATGAAAGGTAGCATATATTACGCAGGAATAATACAGTTTTCTATCAGTGAAAAAATTTTAGAATCGTTTCAGTAGTTACTGGGACGCCCGTAGAGCGTAATGCATTATAATAATTTTAAGTGCCTCTCTAAAAGAACTATTTGTGCTGTATACATGAAAGGTAGCCTCTAATACTCAGGAATAGTGCAGTTTTCCCATCACTGGAACTTTTAGAATCGGTTAGTTAATTCCAGAGATCCTAATGTAATTCGTATGAGTATCCCTGTAGAAGAATTAGTTGTGATATATTGTTTCGAATTTTTGTGGCTGTTCTGGGTTTTAAAGTAGTTTAAAATTCGTATTCTACGTGTCAAATAATTAAATTTTGCATTTTGTTGCATCAAAATTGGTTAACTAGAACGGAAGATAAGAAATTTTGGGGTTCCTTATTGGTTAACATAGGGTTTTGTAAATCTCGAGAAATATTGGTTCTAGGGCTTAGCTGACCTCACTCTTCGGGTTATTTTTGGTGCCAAATTCGGCGATATTTTCCAAAAAGTCGCCAAGCTTGGCCACATTTCGGATATTTAGCGGGATTTTTCCAATGGGTAAAAGTTTGTTTAAAAGTATATAAAGTTTGTTTTCTTGCATTAATTATACGTAATAGCCTAGCGATTCAACTGCATTTCTATGACGTACTCAAAATTGGCTCTGTATAGGGATCCTTCGAGAAATTTCTCCTAGCTTCTGCGACAGCTATAAAAGGACAGCACATTGTCCCAGTTGGGTTTCAGTTTGCTCCTGTCTCCTGATGAGAATATTTTTAGAATCGGTTCAGTATTTACTGAGATGCCCGTCTAAAGTTATGTATTAGAATGATTTTGAGTGTCCCCGTAAATAAACTATTTGTGTTATATGCATGGAAGATAGCCTATAATACTCAGGAATAGTGTAGCTTTCTATCAGAAATAGTATTGTGTGAAAAAAATTTTAGAATTGATTCAGTAGTTAGACATACACACAGATTGCAGTGTAATTCGTATGAGTGTTCTTGTAAAGGAATTATTTATGATATATGCCATCAATTTTAGTTTATGTTACTCAGGAATAGTGTAGCTTTCCGTCAGTGAAAAAATCTGATGTGTCCAACACATGACTTCCTTGCACGTCCATTAGGTCAAAAATATTTTCGACGCACTTCCTCTAAATTTATTTGTTTGAAAGAGATAAAATATCAATAATAGTAAGGTTTAGCGATTTCTAGCCAAATATTTCGATATCGCCAAGCTGAGTTCAATTTGAAAGATTTCCTTCTGACACTTTATTTGGCGATATTTCACCAAAAGCCGACAAACTTGAGATAGTCAGCGAGATCTTGGGGATAGCCAAAGTAGTCATTGACCACAGACTTTCAATGAATTGAATGCATCCATACACCTTAATGTATTTAAAGTCATTTGGCTCACCCTCTAAATAAATTCCCAGTCGATTGCTGTCAAAAAAGATATTGAAAACAGTTGGATATTATAATATAGTTCTAAAGACAAAAGTTCAAAATTCTACGGGTTAAAGTTTTAGAGTTATACAAAATACGAAATAATTTTGGCGGCCAAATTTGGCGATATTTCGGCGAAACTCGTCAATGTCGACGACATTTGGCGAGATTTTAAGCATGGACCAAAAAAGACAGATTATCGCCAAATTTGGCGATATTTCGCCAAAACTCGCCAAGAATGATGACAAATGGCGATACTTTAGGCATGGACCAAATGACTGACTATCGCCAAATTTGGCGATATTTCGCCAAAACTCGCCAAGGTCGAGGACAGACGGCGAGATTTTGGGCATGTACCAAACAATGACTGTCTACAGTTGTATTATATTGAAGATGTCCATAGACATTAAGGTACTGAAATTCTTTTCGGTGGTCCTGTAAATAAACTCTCCAGTAGATTGGAACCAAAAATCGAGATGCACAACTAGATGTTACAACATTCTTATATATGAAATTTCATAATAGTTTTTGAGATTTGAGAGTTAAATATGCACACACGTACACCAAAAGTCGCCAAGCTTGGCGGCTTTTGGCATAGTTCTTGAGGGAGGCACGTGACCGTGGTCGGACCATTACCTAACTTATGTGGTAGGACGATATTGTGCTTGAAATGGATGAATGCCCCTAAAATTGCCATTGACCGTAATGTATTGGAAATCTTTTGAGTGTTCCTGTAGCAGAACTACAAATGATAAAGACACTTTTTTTAATGGAGAAATTCATTTTCTAACTCTTTACAGCATACATCACTTCTGAGTCGTTTGAAATAGCCCAATACCTCTAAAAAACGCTTTGATGAATTTCGGCCCATAGAGCGTAATGTATTTCGAATCTTTTGGGCGGTTCTGTAGATAAACTATTCAGTCGAATGGAATCGAAAGGGGAGGTGCACAACTAGATGTTACAACAATCCTAAATATAAAGTTTCAACAATCTACGCCTAACAGTTTTTGAGATATGCGAGTTTAATGAGTTTCGGCCCATTGAGCGTAATGTATTTCGAATGTTTTGGGCAGTCCTGTAGATAAACTATCCAGTCGAATGGAACCAAAAGGGGAGGTGCACAACTAGATGTTACAACTATCCAAAATATGAAGTTTCGACATTCTACGCCTAATAGCTTTTGAGTTAGGCGAGTTTAATGAATTTCGGCCCATAGAGCGTAATGTATTTCGAATCTTTTGGGCGGTCCTGTACATAAACTATCCATTCGATTGCCACCAAAAGGGGAGGTGCACAACTAGATCATAGAAGAATCCTAAATATCAAATCTCAACATTCTACGACCAATAGTTTTTGAGATATGCGAGTTACATACATACGTACGTACGTACGTACAGACGGCATGGAAAAACTGGCCACAGCAGACTCGCCGCTGGTCAAAATGAGTTGCAGACGCGTTAATATGATCGTGCATGCTAGCCTACGATAGGATGCATCGAAAAAAATTTTAAAATTAAATTTAGAGGTAGTCAAAATCGGTTTTTTTGTCGAAATTTGGCCCCCAAAATTTTTCGGGATCACATTACTTCCTTATACTACGTACAAGGAAGTAAAAATCTCATGTGGACAACACATGACTTCCTTGTACATCTATTAAATCAAAAATATTTTCGGCCCACTTCATCTAAACATATTTTGTTTGAAAGAGATAAAATACTGCAGTAATAGTAAGGTTTCGCGAATTCTACCCAAATATTTCCGATATCGCCAAGCTGGGTTCAATTTGAAAGATTTCCTTCTGACATTCAATTTGCCGATATTTCACCAAAAGCCAAGTTTAATATAGTTTTCGAGATTTTGGGGAATAGCCAAGGTCAGGGCCGTAGCCAGAAATTTTTCATGGGGGGGGGGGGGGTTATGACTACTGCAACTCATATATACGTATACATATGTGTGATAATGTAGTGAAGAATATACATTTTGTATGGCAAAAAATTTCTCATGCGGGGGTTCTGACCCCCCTAACCCCCCCCTTGGCTACGCCCCTGGCCAAGGTGGTCATTGACCACAGACTTTCAATGAATTGAATGTATCCATGCGCCTTAATGTATTATAAGTCCTTTGGCAGACCCTGTAAATAAATTACCCAGTGGATTGCAGTCAAAAAAGAGATGCACAGTTAAATGTTACGATAGTTCTAAATACAAAATTTCAAAATTCTACGGGTAAAAGTTTTCGAGTTATCCAAAATACGTATCGCCAAATTTAGCGATATTTCACCAAAACTCGCCAAGGACGATGACAAATGCCGATATTTTGGGCATGGACCAAATGACTGACTATCGTCAATTTGGCGATATTTGAGCAAAACTCCCCAAGGTCGACGACAGACGGCGAGATTTTGGGCATGGACCGAACAATGACTGTCTAAAGATCTAATATATTGAAGATGTCCATAGACATTCATGTACTGAAATTCTTTTCGGTGGTCCTGTAAATAATCTCTCCAGTAGATTGGAACCAAAAACGAGATGCAAAACTAAATGTTACAACAATCTTATATATGAAATTTCAACATTCTACGACTAATAGTTTTTGAGATTTTAGAGTTAAATACATACACATGTACACCAAAAGTCGCCAAGCTTGGCGAGTTTTGGTGTATTTCTTGAGGGAGGCACGTAACCGCGGTCGGACCATTACCTAACTATATGGTTGGACGGTATCGTGCTTGAAATGGATCAAAAATGTCCTTAAAATTGCCATTGACCGTAATGTATTGGAAATCTTTCGAGTGTTCCTGTAGCAGAACTATAAATGATAAAGACACTTTTTTCGATGGAGAAATTCATTTTGTAACTCTTAACAGCATATATCACTTCTGAGTCGTTTGAAGTAGCCTAATATCTCTAAAATGCGCTTTAATTTATATCTCCCCATAGAGCGTAATGTATTTAAAATTTTTTAGCGGCCCTGTAGATAAACTATCCAGTTGAATGGGGCCGAAAGGGGAGGTGTACTGTACAACTAGATATTACAACAATCCTAAATACAAAATTTCATCATTCTACGACCAATAGTTTTTGGGATATGCGAGTTACATGCAGACGTGCGCACAGATAGCGTAGAAAAACTCGTCAAAGTAGACTCACCGTTGGTCAAAATGGGTTGCAGACACATTTATATGATCCTGCATGCTAGCTTATGATGAGATGCATCGAAAAAATTCTTAAAATTAAATTAAGCGGTAGTCAAAATCGGTTTTTTCGTCGAAATTTTGCCCCCGAAATGATTCGGGATCACATTACTTCCTTATACTCCGTACGGAAGTAAAAAATTTTAGAATCGGTTCATTAGTTCCAGAGATCGTAATGTAAATCGAATGAGTATCTCTGTAAAAGACCTATTTGTGTTTATGCATGAAAGGTAGCCATAATACTCCGGACCAGTGCCGGATCTAGGGGTTTGCAAGCCGGGGCCCCTGCCCCGGGCGCTGCTTGCAGAGGGGCGTCAAATCGTCTCCGAGACAAAGAAAACTTGACAAAAAATTGGATGGAGGGCGCCAAAAAGGTATGTTGCCCCGGGCGCCAGTTCTGCTCGGTCCGCCACTGCTCCGGACTAGTGTAGCTTTCTATCAGAGAAAAAAGATTTAGAATCGGTTCAGAAGTTAAAGAAATACCCATACAGCTTAATGTATTACAATTATTTTATGTGTCCCTGTAAAAGAACTATCTCTGCTATATCCATGAAACTTAGCCTTTAATACTCCGAAATAGAAGCTTTATATTATCGAAAAAAGTTTTTGATTCGGTTCTCTAGTTACAGAGATACCCATAGAGCATAATGCAATACTTACCTGTCCTTCTAAAAGAATTATTTGTGATACATTCATAAAAAGGCAGTCTAAAATACTCAGTGGCTTTCTATATGTGAGAAAAGTTTTAGAATTGGTTCAGTAGTTAGAGAGATAACCATAGAGTGTAAATGTATAATAATTGTTTTGAGTGTCCCTGTAAAAGAATTATTTACGCTGCATACATTGAATGCAGCCTATAAATCAAGAATATTGTATCTTTCTATTAGTAAAAAAAGTTTAAGAATCAGTTCTGTAGTTACACAGATGGCTACAGAGCGTAATATAATTCTTATGAGTGTCTCTGAAAAAAAATTAAGTATATATATATATATATATATATATATATATATACAGATACCAGCATGAAAGGCAGTGTATAATTTTCAGGAATAGTGTAGCTTTTTGTTGGTGAGAAAAGTTTGTGAATCGGTTCAGTAGTTAGAGAGATACCCATAGTGGGTATTGCATTTAAATTATTTTGACAATTCCTGTAAAAGAAATATTTATGCTATATGCATGAACTTTAGCTTATAATAATCAGGAATAGTGCAGCTTTCTACCTGAGAAATATTTTTAGAATCTGGTCAATGGTTACAATTATGCCAATTTTATGTATTTCTTATGAGAGCCCCTGTAAAATTGTTATATATGTTGCCGAGATACAGTATATATCAGTATATATATGCCAGAGTATTATCATTAATACTCTGCTTGCTTCCGGGTTACGTCGTTCTAAAGTCTAGTTGGTGTAGAAAGTTCTAGTAAAAAGTCCACTGGTCAGGATGGAACACAACTTTATTGCTTCTAGAAATTCGTTGAACAATCAGCTGTACAAAATTCACAAACACAATTAAAAAGTAATGTGCTTTTAACAGTCCGCTTAGATCAGAAGCTATCACAAATGCTGTATTTCTCACACAAAATAAAACACTTTCACTGGCAAAAATTCAGTAAAAATATATGAGATAACACTAACAGTCTCTCAAGACTCTGCAATCAAGAATTTACACACAGCACTTCAATTCAAAGCTTCATTAACAGCGCGAAACACCGCTTCTATCACAGAGCAAAGCAAGCGTACTCACTCTCTCAAAGCTTGATCAACACTGAACTGGGGCTTCAGAAACACGCTTATATTTATACCTGACGCAGTACAAGAATTTTCGAGAAAAGTCTATTTCTCGAGGATTCCACATAAAGCGGGAATGGTTATTACGTCATAGAAGAGAAATAGGTTATTATGCGTTTTTAATGCGGAAAAACCAACTTTCAGAGCCCATTGGGAAAATCGCGCCAAATAACCAAAATGTCGCCAAGCTTGGCGACTTTTGGCGAAATGTCGCCAAATTTGGCGCCAAAAATAAGTCCCCAAAAAAGAAGAGATCGAAGCCATAGGACCCATATTTCTCGAGATTTCTAGAAACCCATAGAAAAACAATGGGGAAACCGTAACCTCCGTATCTCCCGTTCTAGTTGACCGATTTTGATGCAACAAAAAGCAAAATTTAACTATTGGACGCGTAAAATACTAATATTGAACTATTTTAAGCCCCAGAACAGCGGGTTGCCCCGAAAATTCGTAACAATATGTATGAAAGGTACTCATATTACTCAGGAGTAGCATAGCTCTCTATCAGTGAAAAAAAATTTCAGTTCAGTTCTGTGGTTACAGAGACTGTAATGAATTAGAATTGTTTTGAGTGTCCTTGTAGAACTATTTAAGCTAATACATGAAAAGTTTTCTATAAGTTAATCCAGTGTATAAGCACTTTAACCTATACTTTTACATATATTTGAAACAATAACTTCCATTTGTTTAATTTTATTCTTTAAAAATTTAGCCCATTGTTTAGAAATATATTATTGACGGATTTTTAAAAAAGCATAGTTGTACGGTATATTTTTGCCTTAAGTCTAACGATAATGTCCCTTTGTTCAAAGGCATTTTTAATATAACACTTTGATTCTATGTCCATTATTGACACACATTATAAACAGCATTGTTATACCGTGTATTTCTGCATTATTTCCAACAATGAACGCTCCTTTGTTGAAAGTCATTTTAAATAAAGGTTCAGTCCACTGTTTCAAAGTATATTATTGACACACATTTTTAAAGAGCATTGTTATACCGTGTATTTTTCCATCATTTCCAACAATTACGTCCCTTTGTTGAAAGTCATTTTAAATAAAGGTTTAGTCCACTGTTTCAAAGTATATTATTGACACACATTCTTAAAGACCATTGTTATATCCTGTATTTTTGCCTTATTTCTAACAATTAACGTCCCTTTGTTGAAAGTCATTTTTAATAAATGTTTAGTGCACTGTTTCAAATTATATTATTGGCGCATATTTTTAAAGAGCATTGCTATATCGTGTATTTTTGCCTTTCTAATAATTACGCCCCTTTGTTGAAAGTCATTTAAATAAAGGTTTAGTCCACTGTTTTTACGTATATTATTGATACACTTCTTAAAGACCATTGTTATATCCTGTATTATTGCATTATTACCAACAATTACGTCCCTTTGTTAAAGTCATTTTAAATAAAGGTTCATTCCACTATTTCAAAGTATGACACAAATTTTTAAAGAGCATTGTTATACCGAGTATTTTTGCCTTATTTCCAACAGTTACGCCTCTTTGTTGAAATTCATTTTAATTAAAGGTTTAGTCCATTGTTTCAAAGTATATTATTGACAAACTTTCTTACATAGCCAACAATTAACGTCCCTTTGTTGAAAGTCATTTTTAATAAATGTTTAGTCCACTGTTTTAACGTATATTATTTACACACATTTTTCAAGAGCATTGTTATATCCTGTATTTTTGCCTTATTTCCAACAATTACGCCCTTTTGTTGAGAGCCATTTTAAATAAATGTTTAGTGCACTGTTTCAAAGTATATTATTGACACACATTTGTAAAGAGCATTGTTATATCATGTATTTTTGCCTTTCTAACAATTACGCCCCTTTGTTGAAAGTCATTTTAAATAAAGTTTTAGTCGACAGTTTCAAAGCATATTATTGATGCACATTTTTAAAGACCATTGTTATATCCAATACTTTTGCCTTATTTACAACAATTACGTTCCTTTGTTGAAAGTCATTTTAAATAAAGGTTTAGTCTACTGTTTCAAAGTACATTATTGACACACATTTTAAAAGGGCGTTGTTACACTGAGTATTTTTGCATTATTACCAACAATTACGCCCTTTGTTGAAAGTTATTTTAAATAAAGTTTTAGTCCACAGTTTCAAAGCATATTATTGATGCACATTTTTAAAGACCATTGTTATATCCTATATTTTTGCCTTATTTTCAACAATTACGTTCCTTTGTTGAAAGTCATTTTAAATAAAGGTTCAGTCCACTGTTTCAAAGTATATTATTGACACACATTTTTAAAGAGCATTGTTATACCGTGTATTTTTCCATTATTTCCAACAATTACGTCCCTTTGTTGAAAATCATTTTAAATAAAAGTTTAGTCCACTGTTTCAAAGTATATTATTGACACACATTCTTAAAGAGCATTGTTATATCCTGTATTTTTGCCTTATTTCCAACAATTACGTTCCCTTCGTTGAAAGTCATTTTAAATAAAGGTTTAGTCCACTGTTTCAAAGTATATTATTGACACACATTCTTAAAGAGCATTGTTATACCGTGTATTTCTGCCTTATTTCCAACAATTACGTCCCTTTGTTGAAAGTCATTTTTAATAAATGTTTAGTGCACTGTTTCAAAGTATATTATTGACGCACATTTTTAAAGAGCATTGTTATATCGTGTATTTTTGCCTTATTTCCAACAATTACGCCCCTTTGTTGAAAGTCATTTTAAATAAAGGTTTAGTCCACTGTTTCAAAGTATATTATTGACGCACATTCTTAGGGACCATTGTTATATCCTGTATTTTTGCATTATTTCCAACAATTACGTCCCTTTGTTGAAAGTCATTTTAAATAAAGGTTCAGTCCACTGTTTCAAAGTATGACACAATTTTTAAAGAGCATTGTTATACCGAGTATTTTTGCTTATTTCCAACAGTTACGTCCTTTGTTGAAAGTCATTTTAATAAAGTTTAGTCCACTGTTTCAAAGTATATTATTGACAAACTTATTTACATATCCAACAATTAACGTCCCTTTGTTGAAAGTCATTTTTAATAAATGTTTAGTCCACTGTTTCAAATTATATTATTGACACACATTTTTAAAGAGCATTGTTATATCGTGTATTTTTGCCTTATTTCCAACAATTACGCCCCTTTGTTGAAAGTCATTTTAAATAAAGGTTTAGTCCACTGTTTCAAAGTATATTATTGACACACATTCTTAAAGACCATTGTTATATCCTGTATTTTTGCATTATTTCCAACAATTACGTCCCTTTGTTGAAAGTCATTTTAAATAAAGGTTTAGTCCACTGTTTCAAAGTATATTATTGACACACATTTTTAAAGTGCATTGTTATATCCTGTATTTTTGCCTTATTTCCAACAATTACGCCCTTTGTTGAAAGTCATTTTAAATAAAGATTTAGTCCACTGTTTCAAAGTATATTATTGACACACATTTCTTAAAGAGCATTGTTATACCTTGTATTTTTGCATTATTTCCAACAATTAACGTCCCTTTGTTGAAAGTCATTTTTAATAAAGGTTTAGTGCACTGTTTTAACGTATATTATTGACACACATTCTTAAAGAGCATTGTTATACCGTACATATTTTAATTGATTCTAACGGTTACGCACCTTTGTTAAAAGCGATTTTTAATAAAGGTATAGTCTATTGTTCCAAAGTATATTATAGCCACATTTTTAAAAAGCATTATTATACCGTATTTTATAGCATTGATTTAAAAAAATTATGTCTCTTTATTGAAAGTTATTCTACTAATATGATAAATGTAAAAGTTCGCATTTTTGTGTGTGTGAGTGTTTTTGACTCAATCACGCAAAAGCCGTAGAAAGGATTTGCGTAAAATTTGGACTGAAAATAGCTTACGCCCTGTATTAATATGCAGTCTACCTTTTGTGCATATAGCATAAATAGTTCTTTGACAGGAACGCTCAAAATAATTCTAATACATTACGTTCTATGTACATCCCTGTAAAAACTGTACAAGTTCTAAAACTTTCTCCCCTAATAGAAAGCTACACCATACCTGTATTTTATAGACTACCTTTTATGCATATTTCACAAATAATTTTTTTGCAGGGAGACTCATAAGAATTGGATTACTCTCAATGGCATCTCGGTAAATGTTGAACCGATTCTCAAACATTTTTCATGTTCAGAAAGCTACAATATTCCCGTGTATTATAAGGTACCTTTATCCATTATATCATATAGTACTTTTGCAGCGACACTCATAAGAATTACATTACGCTCTGAAGGCACCTCTAATACTAAACGGTATATATTGTTAAGAATTTTCGGTTTGTTCTGCCTCCCAGATATTAAAATTATTCTAACATTCGTACCCTACGAGTTAAATAATTAAATTTTGCTATTTGTTGTATCAAAATCGGTTAACTAGAACGCGACGTACGGAGTTTTGGGTTTGCCCATTGGTTAACATAGGGCTTTCTAGAAATCTCGAGAAATATTGATGCTAGAGCTTTGGTGATTTGACTTATGGGAACTTATTTTTTCGCCAAATTTGGCGATATTTCGCCAAAAAGTCGCCAAGCTTGGCGACATTTCGGTCATTTGGCGCGCTTTTACCAATGCGGCCAGTAAATGCTTGTTTTCTTGCATTAATATTGCACTGTAGCTTAGTATTACTAA
Organism: Cheiracanthium punctorium; assembly: GCA_038373885.1. Taxonomy (NCBI): domain Eukaryota; kingdom Metazoa; phylum Arthropoda; class Arachnida; order Araneae; family Cheiracanthiidae; genus Cheiracanthium; species Cheiracanthium punctorium. The sequence continues at coordinate 367,489 of JAWZYV010007511.1, read as the reverse complement.
TTTCCATTTTCATGACATAATCAAAATTCGAGCTTTATGCGGGTTCTTCGAGAAATAGCTCCTACCAGAATTTTCGCTTAGCTTCTGCGACACCTATAAATACAGACAGGCGGCTCAAAGTCATGGAAAACGTAATTCTATTACGAGCGTATCGTAAGAAAGTTCAGAAGTAGCAGTATAAAATGTGCTTGCACTTTGTGACAGCTTGACGTACTTCGTCGCGGGAGTTTACGAACACAATAGTTTTCCATGACTTTGAGGTTGTCTGGCGGGGGTTTGCCACGATGGAAAAGTGTCTGGCAAAGGATAAAGTGATTTCTAGTATTGCTGAGAAGAACATATAAAAAAATTAAGCTTTATGAAATGACGAAAATAGTCTGCAATTTTATACACCTTTGCTACCTGTTACCTGCCAAAGCCACGGTCATCCAAACTTTATAGTGGTCGATTGTTCCTCCGCAAGCTTGTTCTGATATCTCCTTCGAAACCGTGAGGCTTTGAGTTTCGACGAAGGTGTCCACGAATTCGGAAAATTCTGGGGAAGCCAATAAGTTGATTTAAATTTCGAAATTCGAATTATTGTAGAAGATATTAATAAAAAAAACTGAAAAAATAAGCATAATGTTTGCCAGGCTGTCTAGGCAATTTTCGCCAGCCTAAAATCATTCATGCCTTTGCAACAAAGCAATTCCAAGTGTGTAGAATCACGTGAAACTGACAAACATGAAGTAGAATGACACCAATTGTATGCCAAATTTAAAAGTTTGTGACATAAATAAGTCAAAGTGTGTTACACAATTTTCCCTTAGATAACAGGAGTTTAGAATTACCGATTATTCGTTTTTCCAAAACAGAATAACTAATTTTAGCTGATTTAAAAAGCGCCCTTTTGGCATCCGGTACAGGTACGATCTGGCAAAAGACTATCTCTCCAAGCAGGGTAACTCTAAAACGCTTTTTTCAAAATGTTAGCACCCAGTATTTTGAAAATGAAAAATAATGAAAATGTAGATTATAGTAAAGCCAGTTAGATTCCGCTTATTTGCTACAGTAAAAATGTTTGGCGGCGTTGACCATGCCATTATACCAGTTACACTACAGCTTGGATATTTGTCAGCGCGGCGAGATGATATATTTCGTGCTGCTAAATACGCCAGTCTGCAAAGAATTATGTATATGAATACATGGATAACGATTTACACGTTAACCTTACATGAGCAGTAATTATTGGTTATGAGTTTGTGTAAATCGCCAAATAATGAAAGCTAAGCAAAAGACAGCGCGATGCTTTCTTGCGCTGCCCTAACTCAAATGGCAATGGACACTAGCGCGTCGGAGTGCGAAACATTAGACAGACTTATTCCTATTTGCAAATTGGAATTCATTTGATCTCTCAGAAAAAACTGCCCCGACAGCGAACATCTATCTGTCTTTGTATTTCTCAGACACAGAGAAGTACTCAACAAATCTCATGAACACATGACTTCCTTGAATGTCTATTAAATCAAAAATATTTTCGGCGCACTTCATCTAAACTTATTTTGTTTGAAAGAGATAAAATACTGCAGTAATAGTAAGGTTTAGCACATTCTACCCAAATATTTCCGATATTCCAAGTTTTGTTCAATTTGAAAGATTTCCTTCTGACATTTAATTTGCTGATATTTCACCAAAAGCCGACAAGCTTGAGATAGTTTCCGAGATTTTGGGGATAGCCAAGGTAGTCATCGACCACAGACTTTCAATGAATTGAATGCATCCATGCACCTTAGTGTATTTTAAGTCATTTGGCAGACCCTGTAAATAAATTACCCAGTGGATTGCAATCAAAAAAGAGATGCACAGTTAGATGTTACAATAGTTCTAAATACAAAATTTCAAAATTCTACGGGTAAAAGTTTTCGAGTTATGCAAACTACGTAATAATTTTTGTCCCCAAATTTGGCGATATTTCGGAAGAACTCTCCGACAAATGGCGAGATTTTAGGCATGGACCAAACAATGACTATCGCCAAATTTGGCGATATTTCACCAAAACTCGCCAAGGACGAATGACAAATGGCGATAGTTTGGGCATGGACCAAATGGCTGACTATCGCCAATTTGGCGATATTTTGGCAAAACTCGAAAAGGTCGATGACAGACGGCGAGATTTGGTTACTTCCCACACATCGGCACGCCAAGAGATCGCCAACAATTTCACCCCCTTTTCAAGAACGATCAGTGCGTGACCCTGCAGATCTAGACTCACGGAAAATATCACGAGGATGGCCCCCATTCTAAAGTGGGGATGGCAAAAGCGGGAAGATAGCAACCCATAAATTACTCCAGCCAGTGTCATTCGGAGATGTCTAGCAAGGGTATAATAAGAGTTCCTTTATCAGCAGCAATAATTAAAACTTGTCTTTAGAAAAATATTTTAAAACGCTAGAAGCATCGCACTTACTATCGCTTATTTTGAAAAAAAAAATATTAATATTTTATTCTTTTTTTTTCACGATTTTAAAATACGCTAATTTTAATTTAAAATGCGTGCGCTCACTGTCTCAGGAAGGAAGGAAAAAAAGAAAAGAAGGGAAATTTGAAGGAAGAAAATTGCATTAACTATTTACATATATTTACCTCAAAATTTACTTATTCGTTTTAGTTGTGGACGCAGGATCTTATTTTAGGCTGGGTATTCGGAGCACGTGACATGGCGCTTCCATTTTATAGTTGTCCTAGAAACTGCACAGATAGTATCAAAACACGTACTAAAATAATCTTTCACACATTATGAAGGTTTAATTTCTACCTGAAAATTAAAGTAAATTATCTGAATATTTTAATTGAATCCAACAAATTATTCGAAGAGTTTAGTTTCATAAATTGACATTTATTTTCCTATTTTATAAAGATAGTTGCAAGTTATGCATAAATGTATAAATTTAATAATATCTGATGCTAATAACTAATAAATAGATCGGCAAAATCCTCCTAGAGGATTTTGTCGATCTATAAAGTTTTAGACATTCTAAAATTTAAACTTTTGGTCCGAGAAAAGAGAAAATTAGATTTTTTTTTTTTTCGGAAACATATATCGTAATTTAATGTGTTCTCTTGAGTATTTGTAGAGCCTGAAATATTTGACCCATTAACCGTATATAGAACATTGTAAAAGTGTAAAAAACAAAACAAAAAAAAAACCTGTTAAATTCTTTTTAAAAGCATTTTCTTAAATTCATGTTAAATATTTTTTGCAATTCCTCTAAAGAACTCTTGAGCAATGTGACAGAGGCGTTTAAAAGTTTCATGTTAAGAAAATCTTCACGGGTGATTTGTGAAACGTAAATTAATTTCATTTAAGTAATATTCCACAACAATTTTTTTTTCGGGTTTTCCCGCAAGTACCCTACAGAGGGTGTTCACACATTTTTGTAACGATTTTGCAAAGATATATTTAGAAATAAATATAAGAATTTTATTTTCTAATGTGTTCAGTCTGATAGCCCTTTCTTTGAACCATCATATTGCATCTTGATTTCAAAGATGAAAGTCCTTTTCTTAAAACATCAAGGCTGATATTGTTCCACTCCTCCATCATAATCTTCTAGTAATATAATCTTTTGTAGTAATATATGAATGTATCTTGTGTTTGCGTGATTATGGCAACGCTATACTAGGGCAATCTGCCAAGGATGGGAAGGTGCCTAGGTAGGAGAACTTTCTAAGGGGTTCTAAAGCGTATTCACGTTACATCTGGAAAAAACCTACCAAAAAACCAGACTGTTAGATCGACAGCTGCTCGATGGGACCCGATCCCGGGACCTTCACTCTTCGGCAGTCTACCATTTTCAGTGACATAACTACTGTGCGATGGTAAGGCTATAAATATATCTTAAAGTAGAAATAAAATTCAACTCATCTTCGTTTAGAAATATATTTAATTTTATATTTCAATTCCATTCATTATCACTGAAAAATAACGTTCAATAAATACTTGTCACACATTTTTGCTTTCATGCCTTTTAAGATGCAATTTATTCCAGGAAAAACTCATGTATATGTAAAAAAAAAAAAAAAAAAAAAAAAAAAAAAAAAAAAAAGTTACTATTACATTTGTTTGTTCATCTTAAAATACACTGGAATAAAATAAACTAGAAGTTTCTGTAGAAAATTTTACTTAATTGAAGTTTTAGACGTATTTCGTATTTGTATGTATTAAGAAAATAAATGTATTTTGTATTTTTTCAATTTAGAAAGCATTTTGTATTTTGTAATTTTTTGTGTTTGAATAAATGTAATTTGTATTTTGCATCGAAAATACATTTTTTTATGTATTTTGCCCAACTCTGCTTCTGTAGCTGCTTTCAAAGACCATTGCCGAGCAAGCAGTAATTATTTTTATTTCCAACGGAGGGAGAGTATGAGGGAGCGTCCTCTAAGTGAAACTGTACTCCCCCTCTCTAAACAACGGGGGATGAGGGGGAGAAAAGCAATAAACTTTAGGTTTACCATTGCCGATCTCTGGGAAGATAGGGCGAGATTTTAGGCATGGACCGAATAATGACTGTCTGCAAATGTAATATATTGAAGATGTCCATAGACATTAATGTACTGAAATTCTTTTGGGTGGTCCTGCAAATGAACTCTCCAGTAGATTGGAACCAAAAATCGAGATGCAAAACTAGATGTTACAGCAGTCTTATATATGAAATTTCAACATTCTGCGACTAATAGTTTTTGAGATTTGAGAGTTAAATACATACACATGCACACCAAAAGTCGCCAAGCTTGGGGAGTTTTGGTGTATTTCTTGAGGGAGGCACATGACTGCGGTCGGACCATTACCTAACTAATGGTTGGACGGTATTGTGCTTGAAATGGATCAAAAATGTTCTTAAAATTGCCATTGACCGTAATGTATTGGAAATCTTTCGAGTGTTCCTGCAGCAGAACTATAAATGATAAAGACACTTTTTTCGATGGAGAAATTCATTTTTTAACCCTTAACAGCATATATCACTTCTGAGTCGTTTGAAGTAGCCTAATACCTTTAAAATGCGCTTTAATTAATTGAAAGCAGCAAAGGAATTGGCGTACTGAATTTCGTGATTTCTAACGATGGACATTTTTTTTTAATCACCAGTATATTAAGAGTGCACCTTTTGTAGACGAAATTTTTTTAGTGTTATTATCACGCACACACACACACACTCACACATTTTTCATCCGCTCCCACACACACCTACGCACATAGTAGATATATATTTCCTTTCCCGGAACAGACTACATTTTCTTTGTTTGAAAAAACTGTGTTTGTCTGTTTTCTTCCTCTCTATTCCAACTTATTGCTCAGCAAAACACCGCAAAATTTTTTTAAATCATTATCAGCAAAAAATAGTAAAACTCGGTTTCGCTATTTTTTGCTGATAATGATTACGCACGAAAACGCACGAATAAACGCACGAAATTCACTACGAGGTTTGTTTGCAAGGCAAGTTCACGGCTTGTACACAGTATGAGAAAGAGAGAAAGAATAAAGTCAATAAATAAATGTTAAGTTCTGTTATTCAATAACTAAACAATTCTTCGCTTATAATAAATCTTGAAAATGGTTAAAATAAGCAGTTGACTTTGAAGTTTAACAATCGAAACAATCTCTCACTCCAAATACCACAAGTAAACTTCCTTAAAAATCAAGTTTTGACTTTATTGGTCCCAACTTTCAACACCTCCTTAGCATCTGATAAACATCTCCACTCTTTCAGTGGGACAACCTAATAATAACCTCTCGCTCCAGAGTGCCTAATTTATTGCCCACAAAAGCCACTCTGAACTTAAAAGGGGTGTAAAATAGTTCCAAGCTCGACATTTTCGGTAATTAAGACGGAAATGCAACCATTTGTCACAGAAACTATTTATCTGCTGCGGCAGCTCGCCGAAAATCTGGAAGTCTCAGTATAAGAATTTCGTGAGTAATAAACACGCTCTTAGATCAATATGGGAAAACTCAAGCATGCAGCTTCATAATGCTGGAGGTTTCGTGAAAACACTGATATTCTTATAATAAGCGTAGGGATACGGGTGGGAAAATTAAGTGTTTAGCTAAATGTGGTACTGAAAAATCAAAACTATGTATTTTAATACTCGCATGAAGGACATACTGATTTCAAAATTACGTATCTCGAAAACAATTGCTTTGTTTTAAGGCAAAACTATTCGAGGCAGTGGCTTGAGCACTTGAGCACCTGAACCACCAAAGAAAAAACTAAAAAATTAAACTTATTAACAAATTAAATATTTAAAAACATTATGTACACTTCTAGATTTTGCGAATTTAAAACATGAGTTTTACTCCCATACAGCTCGCATAGGTTCTCTGAACGTTAACAGACGTTCAGATAACCTATGCGTGCCGTGATAAATGGGCTATTATTAAATACGCTTATAGCTAACGCACCATTTTGTAGGTTACTACACCACAGTATTTTCTCCGCTCGCACGTACGAGCGGAAATAATTCCCTTCTGAGCCGGTCTCTGAGATCAGAAGCGGACAGTTCCGGCAGAAAGGCGGCTGCTGATATCATTCTGTGCGCATTTTGATTGTGCACACGGGAAATTTTTTTTGTGGTTATCTCTTCCGGATTCTCCCTTGGTTTGTTATGTTCGGTTAGTTATGTTTTTGTAAGTTCATTTTCTTATTATTTTCTTTATTTTTAGCATTTTTCACTACAATATTTCTTAAAAACTTATGTAATTAATTAAGATGGGAGTAAAATAAGTGTTCCGGAGCTAAAGCAATGGCATTTTTCAATATTATCTTTTGAAAATAATTGAAATAAAATTAATCAAGACAACACCTTTGCTTGGTGACGAAATGTAAGACCAACGCTTACTTGTGTTCTTTCAGCTGCATCCATTGTTTTCCTTTTACGGCTGGAAACGCAAATATATTTCAACGTGTAAGTTGCGTCATATCTGCATACTTAATTTTCGAAATTTATTTTGTGAACCTCCATTGAAATAACCAATGAGCCACCATGACTCGAGGATTATCCTTCTAAGGAGAGGTGCCTTGAGTGGAGGCTTTTTTATAGGGTTCAAACGCGTATTCATGTTACATCTGGAGAAAACCGCCCGAAACTCCAGGAAGTTTCATCGAAGGCCGCGCGATAGTCCCGAACCCGGAATCTTTCAACTTCAGCCATCTAACATGTTCAGTGTCTTTATCCACTAAGGACAATAGAAGAATGCAGCAGACGGTATGTTTATTGTGTAACTTGTATATGCATATGTATCTGTTATAGATTCTTTTTTAACTGTTTTCACTGTGGGTTTTTTTTTGTTGTTGTTGTTGTTTTTAGTTATTGTTGCTGTTTTGTTTTGTTTTTTAAACTGGTGTTTCTGAAGGCTATCTGCTGTAAAGCTATCAATAAAGCGGGGGGAAATAGTTCCAAAAGCTACAGATAGGAGAGAAAGCAGCGTGTTTTAGTTTGCGCAATGGAGAATTGGCATACATGCCAATAAAGCATCAAAACACTAATCTACGTAGAGAACAAAAGCGTCAGTGATTCCAGTGTTTAAAAAAAAATGAAATTAAAAAAAATAGTACATTGAATATTAGCCCTAAAAGAGTTCGACGTGTACCTCACATTATATCAATAAATATTACTTTCAAAAGTGTTTTTTAATATTTTTCGCCAATTCTAACACTGCGAAAACACGGCGCACACTCCGCTCTTCGTAAGTATAGAAGCCATAGTAAGCAGGGCCGGTTTTGAGCAAAAATGCTGGATGTGTAAAGTCAAAATTTGCCGACAGTATATACCAATATGCCTTCAAAAATATATACCAATTTTACCTGTCATTTTCACTTTAACGAATACATATAAAATAGGCTGTGGTATTCAATTTCATTACGATCAAAGTGTAAACTGTGAATAATCACTTTTCAAACACCTCAAACTTCTTCAATGCATCCTGCTAACAAATTACTTACACCGCTACACATATTTTTTATTGATCAAATTAGTATTTGGTTTTATTATAAACACTATTTTTTTTATTCAGACATTACAAATTACTTCAATCTTGGTTAAATGACGCTTTTTAGACTTGATGCTTGCATCAGAAAGTCAATTTTTTTGTAATGTACATGAATTCAAGTGCATTCTAGAAAAAATGTTCTAATTTAATAAAAAAAATGATCTAATTCAAACTTATCTAATTTTCTTAAATGATCTCTGGACCCATTAATGGCCAAGTGGTTAAAATCACATGGGTTATGGTTGAAGTGGACGTCCAGGATTCTGGACTCTCGCTCATGCTTAATTCTAACAAATTCTGGGGTTTTGGGTCGTTTTCTCCAGATGTAGCGTGGATACGCATTAGATCCCCTTAAAAAGTCTTTCGCCTGAGGCACCCCCACCCCAAGCAGATACCCAATATGCGGGTTTGCCTTAAATACACACTACATTACACTGAATGGAATGAAGTTGACTTGATGGGACAAAGGCGGCTTGAATCCTGGCACGTAAATCACTAAATGAAAATGAAAATCGTCACAAGAGTACGTTCCTGATACAGTAAAACTTATAATAAACTGGTAATTTACACACTGAACACTTAACAGATTGGTGGTTAAAGCTCAAGATTGTGGGCAGTCCTTTGGCAACTGACGATTTTGCCGACAAAATTACTTTTTCATGAAGTTTTGGGGGGTTGAAGTTTGGGGGGTTGATTATTAATTTAATAGCAGTTGAATGCAGTGTACAGTTTTACATAGATAATTTCATGTTTCGAGAAAATAAAATGTTTGTTCAGCCGATAGATAAAGAAATGTGATAGATAAATCATGTGTATTGCATTTCTCATGAAACATTTTCTAGTGTCACGCATGCTTGTTTGAGTTTTTACGCTTTTTGCTAGTGTAAAATAAAGCTATTACTGCTTATGTAATATACATTTGATAATTTCTATAATGAAAAAAAAAAAACATTTTTCAAAAGATAGTATTGGGGAGACTGAGGACGGACTAATGAGAAAGCTGAAGTTACTACATGAAATAATGAGTTCAGAATTTCATCTGCAGGTTGTAGTACCAGTCTTACACCAAATGACGTAATGAAACTTTTTTTTTTTAATTAACAGTTTGTTAGAACAAGAAACAAAAGCTTTTTAAGCTTCAAGGTGAGTGTTTCCCCCCCCCCCATATAAATTATGTGCTTGTTTTGATCCCCTGATATTTTTTCAAACAAAAATTTCTGTTATTATGAAGCCTTAAACAAATGTTTTTCATTATAAACTATTATTTTGTGTCAGTGGTCAATAATTAACTTTCAGTAAAGCTAAAGGAATGATATGTAGTATAAGGCCAAATGGTGCATTTCATATGGCTAGTAATGGGATGTCATTAAGTATAAAAACTGCAATATTGTTGATTAAAAAATATTTATTTTAAATGGTATATTGCGTGTATAAGCAGTGGCGTAGCCAGAATTTTTTCAAGGGGGGAGGGGTTCATTTTTCCGTTTACTTATATACAAACATACACGCACATACATGTATATAATATATATTATACAATCAACTCCAGATATAGTGAACTTTCGGCTATATTGAATGCAAACCATTAGTCCCGATTCACATACAGTACCTCTGATCACTATAGGGACACTTCGGTTTTAGTGAACTTCGGATTTAGTGGATGAAATTTGCTGGTCCCCAGAGGTTCACTATAACTGGTGTTGGCAGTAAATATATATATATATACACACGCACATGTGGGAGCAAGATTCAATCACCCAAGTTCACACTTTTCCATAACAAATTACTTTTCTAAACTAAACTATTTTCAATCGATGCATTTATGGATCTACGGGAGGTGGGGGGTAGGCACATGTTTTTGTGCACTCGCAAAGAGGACCACATTCACTCTTCCAAAAGTTTGCTTACCGGGAAAAGCAGCTTATGTGATAAATGAGTCCTAAGGGCAAGATTATTTTCATGAGTTTTTATCATGATGAGTAATGAAAAAAAAGTTAGTTGTAATTTTAAACAGCTTCGTAGAGAAAAGATTCTGTTTGTTATGCACACTTTTCCCCCCAAAATATGTGAGAAAAGGTGTAATGAACAGCCTAATTTTCCTTATCACACTTAGTGTCAAGGGGGAGTGGGAGGGTTATACCCCCCCCCCCTTGGATACGCCACTGTGTACAAGTTATTTAATGCGAATCGTTCTTTTATTTGTATTAACTTTATACCATTTTAAAAGTTTGCTTTCAACAAAAGCCCAAGATAATTATGATCTCGAAATTCAATTGTTTAGTTTTACAAAGGTACAGAAAAATTAATTTTTAAATTGAGATGTTATAATTAATTTATAACACTGCTGATATAACATCAAGAAGGAAGTGGGGAAAACTTCAGGATCCTTACAGATACAGTGGGGGGGAGAATCAAAAGGAATTTTGAAAAGTGTTTTGAAAATTTTTCAAAGAAGCTAACTCAGAAAATATCTAAGAAACAAAAGAGAAAAGACAGTAACACAGGAAACAGTGACATCATGTCTCAACATGACTTATCACATGAAGAGAATTTTTATTTTAACATCAATCTAAATCCGTGTTTCTCAAACTGCTTCGCAAAAAAATATTTTACTGCTTTAGCCTCTATTCACTAATCTCAAATTTATATCAGATGTTCTGCCAATACCCTCGAAGTTCTCCACTGAGAAAAAAAAAGCTTCAAAACTCTTAACTAAATGATTTTGTGTTAATACAGTTTGTTAAGGAACGAACTCCTGATTCTATTTTCAAAAAAAAAAAAAAAAAAAATGACTGTATAAAATTTGTATACCCAGAAAAAGTAGATGATCTTTGGTTGACTTGGATGATGTTGAAACTATTTTAACATCATTACATAATGACTGTTTTGCTAACTGAAGAACATCTTGCGTAATTTCCCTTGATAATATTGCAGGATATAATATAAAATACTGTCTTTTGTGGTAATATTTTGAAGTTAAGCAACAAATGTTAAGTTAGTGGTATATAGAAATGTTTAATTAATTTGTTTCATTAAACCCTTGTCAAGTTCCATTAGACCCAAGAGGGGGAGTCTCAAGGGACAACACGATTTCACAAACTAAAACTCCCTCTTAATAATTAAACCATCACTTAATTTTTTTATCCAATAGCAGAATATTATTTGAATTAACTGTCTGAAAAAAAAAAAAGGAGAATTCTGTAAATGTGTCCTATTAGCCCCCAGTCTCCCTACTGTATTATCATAAGTAAATATTTATTCTGAGACATAAATCTTTATCTGTGCCATGAATACCACTGAAAACAAAAACAAAATTATGAGACTCCATTAATATTCCATAATACCAATAGTGTTATCAAACCATTTTTTTTACTGGGGGGGGGGGAGGCGATGCTTATCATAATTGAGAGAAAAGGTACATTCATTCCAGTTAATGAAATAAACCTGTTGATAGTCTTGCAGTAATCTAGTGACTAAGCTCCGTTCTCATAAGAACACAGAAAGCAAAGCAGCACTGGCTTTGCACAATGCTTGGGAAGGTGAACTCCTCTTTCGGCTGGACTGCTGTGGGACCATATACGCTAATGGGGGCTTGTACACTTTTACTGGTAATGAGGGTTGAGTAAGTCTGTTTGTGGCTCCATTGTCCTCCATATTCAAACGATGCCTCTGGAGTTGCCGATTTCAGGAACTAGGTCTCTCATCTGACATTGGTTAAAAATTAGGAGACCCCAGTAGGCCTTTCTCCCACTGAGATTCATTAAAATGGAAGCTGCTCCCTTTCACCCTCCTATATGGAATATCTGGCACCCCTCCACAGCTGCCAGTGGGCATTTAAAACATCAACAAACTTGTTGATGATCGAATGAATGGCATCAGATTCTCTTGATGCCATTTCAATTTATGATAGTATGCATGAAACATTCTCTAGCTTTAGACATGGAGCTTAAGAAGCTCAGACACCTAACAAGTTTGATGTCTATTTTCCCAGTTACATCATGTTGTTTTTGTTTGACCTCATGATTTACTGAAGAAATATTGTTAACAGATCCTTAATAGATCAGTTGAAAAGAAATGAATATGCAACACAAGCAAAATATGAAACATTTTATTCATTTAAAATGTAAAATTTACAAAAATATGAGTGTCATTCAATTTATATATCATTAACAAATAAAATCACATTGTCAAAAAATATTTCTAAAATCATCTCAGACAGTAAAAACTAACATATAATTATTTTTTATTTGGCAAAACATACATCAAAAAATAAATTGATTTTCAAAAACAATTTTTAACTGACTAGAGACAAGTAATTTTCTAAAAGCACAACAATAATATTGCCATCAACAATGTTTGCACCTTATTTTGATTATGAAAAATAAATAAATAAGTATAGTTTTGTGTTCATTAGAAAGCCATGCAATTTTGATGCTAAAATCAGTATGATAGCATTCCACAGGCATCACAAAATTTAAATTCAAATTAAGAGATTCCTACCAATGTTTTAAAACTTCATCAAAATTGGGGAGGGCGGGTGAATGTCTGTTAACTCATTTCTGCTAAAGATGTATAGATAATTTTGCTTTCCTGATTATTTTGTGTTATCAATTAATATTGCAGTCAGTATTTAATTTGTACCACTCAATGAATAAAAGATATTTTCTCATAAAATCGGATACAAGGCTGACATACTTATATAATGTTTGACAAATTAGGTGAGTGATCTCAAGTTCTGATTATTTTAATCCTTTAGTGCCCGTATTTTTTCTAGAAATATCAATAGTTAGTACATCCACTTAAAAAAATATTCGAGTGTGAGAGAAATTTCTTATATTAATTTTCTAACTGATTAATTTTTGATAAAAGCATGCAGCTAATAAGAAACATTAGATGTTTTTATTATATAACACATAATCTACTTTCTATAAAGAACAACACTTTACAATAAATCGACATAGGAAAATTGACTTGCATTCAAATACTTTTCGAAAGGGTGTTTTGATACGCATCTTTGACCATGTGCAGAATTGCGCAATAAAGGGTGCACTAAATGGTGTTTTCATGTTTTACTGACCTATACCATTTATCTATTTTAAACAATTTTCTTATTTTTGCAAATTTTTTGTTGAATTCAACAGTAAATACTTAATCTCACGACAACCAATTGAAAAGTTTAAGAATGTAAATAATCTACCCATTACATGATTTTTTGAAATTCTTTGAAAATGTATTAATACCAATGGATTAACTGGTTGCAACTATATTGAAGAGAAAGATGCATGTTCTGCTACCTACTTAGAAAGCTACAACATTCAACAATCAAAAGTGAAAGTGGCTACTTTTCAGAGTAATAAAAATAATTGGATATTTTAAAACTTGCATATTTGACATTTCACTATAGTCATTAATTAAGAGAACTAGACATGAAATATAATGGCTAATGGAGGAGAAAAACAGAAATATGGAAAAAACATTATAATTTACATTTTAATTTTGGCCATGACTTTAATGATAAATATTTATTGAAAATATGTTTATTGAAATCTTTAATTTTTCACTAAGTGTAAAAGAAAAACAAAATCAATTGCTGAATCACTTTCATGAAATTAAAACATGTCTTACGACTGTGCTTCACTGCATTTACTGTATAGCAAAGTTAAAACTCTTTGGAATTTTTGATATCGCTCATCTGCACAAACTACTGAGCCTCTAAAGCCCCATAATATACGTAGGTGAAATTCTGTGGAAAACATATCAAGCAAAATGTGTTCATACTTGACATTTTGCAATGTTATTTTTCCATTCTGTCTAAATACTGGAAACTGTTGCATAATATAACGTCCTACTTCAAGATGATTTTCCAGAAGCTGAAGTCCAAAATCAGAAGAATTACTGCTGCCAATATTAAAATCAAGAATATTTTCACTAATCAATTCAGATTCCAATGGTTTATCATCAATTAGATCCATAACTTCTTTATACTTTTGTAAAATTAAAATAAGGGATAAAATGTAGGGCAAACATGTATTTGGAGCTTCTAATCCATTTGCTTGTTCCAGAGCTTTATAAGTTGGTCGTAATTTAGTTTCAAATATAAATGCTGAATCAGTATGAACATGGCGCAAGGCAAGCCATGTTGAGTGTAACCCCAAAATCTATAAATAAATAAAATATACTTTAATTTAAAGAGAAGTTTGGACATTTTAAACTTTCTTCAAGTAATATATAAAATCATTCATATTAATACAGATATTTTTAACAATAATAAAATTATTCTAAAAATCCATTTCAGGTTTACACAATACAGTTTTATCAACACATATTTTTAGCCATTGAATATTTAAAAAATCCAGTTTTAAAGTGAAAACCTTTACAGTTACTACAATACAAATTCAAAACAGATTAATCCTCTAAATCAACTTATCAAAATCTGTCAATAAATTTTGTTACATGAGGAGAACATTACTTTTTCAGATGCAACATAATTCTTGATTTTGTTTAACAACAATGAAAAGCCTGCATTGCATTTTCAAAGTTTTTTTTTTCCGATGTTACAAGTACAGAACTTGCTTAACCTGTGTATCTTTTTTTTTTTTCTTTTTTTTTTCCAGAATGAAGAGTCTTTTGTATTTCTCCAAGTAATGATAGCACTATATACTTATAAAAAAATATTTTAACACTCAAATTATGTTAATTTAAATTCATTCTAGTTTTTGAATGAACTGTTTTTCATTCATTTGTTTACCAGTATGTTTCTTTTTTTTTTTTTTTTCTTTTAAGATTATAAAGCTAAATCATTTTACAGAAGATTTATTAAATTTTAAATAAGCTGATTAGCATACTTATAAATTTGCATTCATTAAGAAAGGTGGTAATTCCATTCAAATTTTATGCTATCACTGATTAATAGGCGATTGTATATATCCTAAAGAAATCATGCAAATATTAAGATATTATACAAAATCAGTATAAAACTGATTGGTTAAAGATAGGCAGAGCAAAAGATTTTTTAAAAATACACAAATCACCCTTTTTTCTCTTTTAAGAAGGGAAGAATTGTATTTATTTTCTAACTATTTACATAATCTACAGTGCCTGACATTGCAGATATTATATTTTTTATCAGGGCACATAACTATTAAATTAAGAAACTAGATAGTTATGAAAACAAGATTTTTTTTATCACATTTTGCAAATTATTGATGAACTCTAGAGTTAATCTTGTAATATGCATTTATCCCAATTACTTAGCGTTTTCTTAGTCACCAATTTAAAAATCATATTTTATCATATGCACATATGAAAACTTTAAACTCTTGCTTCAGACTGGTAGACACAAATGCTGCAGAACATCAACTGTGGGAGTGAAATGCTATATTTTCATAAATTAGGGGTCGACCCAGGAATTTTTTCCAGGGTCCCATTTTTGAGAAAATTGCTTATTTTTGGGGAATTTTCATACTAATTTTTAGTAAAAGTCACTTTTTTTGTTAAAACAACTGATAAAACACATTAAAATGTAGGGTAAAATGCTAATGAAGGGCCTTTTTAATCGATTGTATATTTGTGAAGGGGCCTTTCTAATCGATTTGCAATTTTATGAAGGGGTCGCAAAATGGACCCAATTTTTGTCTGCATTGACCCCTGTAAATAATTATGATTTCCTGATTTAAAATTTAAAAAAATCCAATTATTGTACTAGTTTTTGTTGAACTGACATTTATGTACCTAGATATATAATCAGTTATTATTTATGTGTTAAATGCAATTTAATTATGTATTTGAAAATTTAGCATAATTGTTTGTTGTTTAAATTACTCCTTCAGAAAAGAAAATTCTCTTCTAAAAAGGTTAAGGAGTATTTTTATTCTGAAAAAATCCTAGATAGATCACTGCCAATGCATGTACCATAAGGATTATGGTACACTTTGGAATATAAGAAATCAAGGAAGAAAAATAGGGCCAAAGCATGGATAATAATGCACTTTCCAACATAATGAAACAAGAAAGACAAATACGGACAATGCATGGATTGTGCTATGTTTTTAATATACAGCACTTTACTGTGTGTTTAAAATTTGAAAATGTTCCACATTTTTTTTATTATAATTATTATACATACATACTTTTATGGGTGAGAAAACTTAAATAAAATTTATATTCAGTATTTATTTTGAAAAGCTTCCCAAATTATAGGCTTAACCCATTAATAATCAGAAGCAATAAAAAACTACCTCAGGTAATGTTAATCCAAGCATTATGGAGGTAAAACCAAATAGATTTCCAACACTAGTTTTAGTTTCAATTGCTATTTCTATCCATTTATTAAGCAGTTCAACTCTATCATCTCTATCTGGAGTAGTGAGAATTGTAATGGCTATCAGTAGTTTCATGCATTCAGTCCTAAAAAGAAGATAGTTGAAAATTAATGTTATGAAAATAAAGTATGGTAATAATCTGAAGAATACATTACACAGAAATGCAATTGAAATTATCTACTAGCAGGGAGGAGGCACGGCCTTGGGTAAACAGATTTCAATGATCCTTGGCACAGTGGTAGTATACCATATGAATATACTACATGTAAAATACTAAGACGCAATACTGAAATACATTCGAGAAAAATTAATATTAATTTTCGAACCCCTTCACCAAAACTTTAAATATAAGTTACATGCAAATCAGATTGAGCGCCGTGGTGAAATGGTTAGAACAATGGTCTTCTACTCTAGGTTCCCGGGTTCGAATCTCGTGCTGCACTAGCTTTTTTTTCTGCTCACTCTTTCTTTAAATACATCAATACTGCTAATGAATTCATTTTTTAGTCAAGTGAATAATTTAATTATTTTTTTATTCGTTAATTATTTATTTTTAGTACCAACTTATTGATCTTTTTATTATTATTTAAATTTTATTTATACTTGCAAAATCTTTACTTTGGAATCAGAATTTTACACATTCAAAATAATTCACTTTTAACACTTGCAAAACTCAATGTTTATTTAAGGTACATTTCTTTTTGTCACAATCGTAAGACAGACTTCTTTTCTAATATTCACCCGTTCGTGATGCCACAGCAATAGCATTATTTATTTTAATCATCAGTCATCTGTTAATGGGTTATCAAATTTAAAATATCACGTGAAAATTTCGAATAGACGTATTTAAGCAGTGAAACTTATTTTGAAGAATTATATTACAGTTACAAATATGCCACCAGGCCAAACAAGTTCTTATTGTTGTGATGATAAAGCTACTGATAGTTCTACATACAGTGATGTTTTGAAGCAGTGACTAAAATATGCAGTAGCATATTATGAAATTCACTTCTCAAAAAAAATTTAATTGCAACGCCAGCTTCTGATACACTGCCTGAAGAAGTTATGATGATAGGCAGACAATTGTACAATAATACTTTGGATGTGTGCATAATAAAAAGAAGTTTGTCATGTAATGACAAATCTTCCTATTGCTGTAATGCCTTAATATTTGGATAAGACAATTTTGAACAAAAGTAATTATGATAATTAAGTAAGTAATCCAATATTGATGACAAGTACTTCTGTTTTTCTTTTCTGCATTATCTTAAACATGTTAAAAGCCCCAATTTCTAAATATAAGTGTGTGGCTGTTGAACTTCATTCAAAATCACAAAATCGCAGTGAGTTAATCCATCTCTCGTTTTTATCTCATAACGACTTTACTTGGCAACGTATATATTGCATTTTATGTGGAAAGGCCAGATTGCTTTTTATAAGCGCCGTTGCATCAGCCATGTTTTGATTCATCCTTGCAGCAGGCACATGCATTGGGGCGGCTCTCATATCCCACAAACACGCCGATGACGCAATACCCCTGCACCTACACATTGTAGAGCAAAAACACTCACAAAGTTTTTAACTGATGAGAAATTGATCCATGCTCAAAAAGAGTGTATAGAAGAAAGTTTCGAATCAGTTAAAGATAACTCATCTGATGACTGTGTACCAGATGGGGAGAAAAAAATAAATTCAATTAGTCATAACTATATTATTGATTATAATTATTCTATTCAAATAATCATAACTATAATCAATTGTAAAAATAGACTTCGAATAGTATAAATAAAATTTTAAAAATATGTAAATAAGTAATAAAAAAATTCAATAAGTAGTAAAAATAAATAAATGAAATAGTAAATAAATATTTACTGGACTGAAAAAAAATTCATTAGCAGTATTGTATTTAAAAAACGAGTGAGCGGGGGAAAAAAACGCTTGCACAGAACGAGATTTGAACCTGGGACCCCAGGGTAGAAGACCACCGTTCTAACCATTTCACCACAATGCTCAACCTGATTTGTGTGTAACTTATATTTAAAGTTTTAGTGAAGTGGTTCAAAAATAAATATTAATTTTTCTCGACTGTATTTGAGTATTGCATCTTAGTATTTTGCACGTAGTATATTCACATGGTTTACTACCACTGTGCCAAAGATTATTGAAATCCATTTCTCGGAAGCCGTGCCTCCTCCTTGTAAGTTTGAACTAGGTATCAATTTCATTCATTTTTAATGAGTAAACGATTACATTAAAGCAAATTGATTTTCTTTACAATTTGACAACAAATTAAACTACTTCTCTTCAAAAATTAAACTCAAAAACATATTATAAAGCTTTTCAACTTTAAAAGGGATATAAATTTTACAACTTTGAATAATGTACAAAAGTATGTTAGGAATTTATTAAACAGGCTATATAAAACTAAAAAATTAATAAGTAAAAGTTACAAAAAGCTACAGACTCTCAACCTCATGAAAGGGCCAAAATAACACTGCAATTTTTATTTTATTTTTTTAATTAATATTATTTTACATACATTACCACTACAAAGCATACTTTGTACAGTAAACATTTTGCTATAAAGTGACTCTTCTTAAATAAATTTAAATAAGTTAATGCATTTCTTTTAACTATAAATTAAATATTTTTATCATCAGAAATAATAAACTTTTTCCTCTTAAAAATCAGCATCGTAAATGAAAATTTGCTTTTTAAAACATACATGTAATAACACTGTGAATTGAATCTAGATACAAATTAAATTCCTGTTTATATAGCATCAAGATCAAGCAAAAGTATTTTAGTTTAGGTATAGTGTTTTTGTCTAGACAATACATTTTTAATCACTAATATTTTACAAGATGACAAAAGTGAGCAAACAAGTTTAATTTAAATGAAAGAAAATTGTGATGATCATCATTAATATAGAATAATACAGCAATTAAAAAATACTCTTCACATTAAAATACTGTTTAAATTTACAAAACACTATTGTCAATGGGGTTTTTGTGATTTTCATACTCACTAATATCCATTATTTGTTATTCTGATAAATTTTAAATAAGAAAATTGTGATGATCATCATTAATATAAAATAATACAGCAATTAAAAAATACTCTTCACATTAAAATACTGTTTAAATTTACAAAACACTATTGTCAATGGGGTTTTTGCCATTTTCATACTCACTAATATCCATTATTTGTTATTCTGAAGTAAAATTTTGGTTAATTATTGCAGTATTTTCTTTTTAAAAGAGAAAACACGTCCTGTAGAATTTAATTTGTAAATCTGGCCCGATTCTTTTTTTTTTAATATAACAATTTTTTATGATTATATGCACAATTATTTTTAATATAGCTATTTTTTACGATTTATCTTTTTTTATTTATTTTTAATGTAAAATACTATTAAGTACAAATATTACTGCATAAATCTGTTTTCCTGATAAATTTTAAATAATAATGATAACTGAAATTGCTGCTACATTGAATTTTTTAAGATAATTTAAAAAATGGGAAAAAAAATTGTTTGGATTATATTCAAAATGTATTTTTAGCAATGGGCACTCTTTTGGCATGAGCATTGGTTGTACTGCCATTTTAATTGCTAACAAAGAATTTTGACAATTTAATTACTAAATGAGATTTTTTAGTGTTGCTATCATACCTTTCTAACAAATCTTTCTGCAACTGCTGACCTTGAGGTAAGAAAAAAAGTTCCAATCCACTAGTTACACCAAGCCCTAAATCAACTTCTTTTAAGTTCCTTGCTACTTCAAGATCCATCCATGTCATGTGAAATGCTAAAATTTTAGATGGCGTTGACAGGATCATCCCTTTTACTTGAGAAAGGACATTCCCTTCCAAAGGAGCATTTTGGGGACTGATTAGCTGAGATTTAAAATTTTGTGGGTCAAACATTGATGGAGGATTAGTTGAAGGTATAGAAAAAAGTGGAATATCAAGGCTGCCTTCAGAGCCATCATCTGATACACTTGGTCGATCTAAAAATGAAAATCTTGTTTCTGATATTTGTCGTTCAAAAAGAGGATGGGCAATAGAAATACCCGGCATTTTTATTGAATTCTCAGGGATTATCTCAGAGTCACTATCAACTGAAACTGCACGGGCTCTTTTTAAAACAAGTGGTCTCTGAGCACACTTTTTTGATGGTACACGACTAGGTTTAGGAGGAGGTTTATCTTCTGGTTTTAAAGACATTAAATTGATTTCTGTTGAAAAATTGCCTGAATTTGGTCTGTGCTCTAGCTTTTTTCTCTCTGTGCTTGGACTAAGCATAGGATCACTGCCGACTCTTATTAAATTAAAAGCTGGACTAAGACTGGACTTGGCTTGAGAATTTCTAACACATTCATACTTATCAGTAACTGGACTTTCGTGTACATCTGATGTTGAATTATTTTCAGGAAAAGGCACTTTTGTGGGACTGTTGTCAGGTAACATATTTTCGAGTTTCTTTGCAGCATAATGCACTTGGCACTGAATGCTGTATCGAGATGTATAATACGTCAAAGGCATTGTGCGATTTATTGGCCGGCTAATGATAGCACCAGAGCTCTCAGATAATGGGCATTTACTGCCAACATAATATGTGATAAAATCAGGAATACTATCAAAGCTTTCCTTTTCAAAACGATACTGGATTCTTTCATACAGGGTATCAGGTTGTAATATAACCTTGAAATAAGAAAAGAAAAATAAATGCTCAAATAATAAAAATAAAAAGCAAACAATAACAAATTACAGCACTAAAAAATACATAAAAATCAAATTAAATGAAATACAGCTTAAAGATTGAATATTATTAATCAAGAATATTAAAACTATCTTTAACTCTAGGAAGATCAAACTATTTCGGGTATCCAAAATAAGAAAGAAATGAACTTAAAAAAATTATGCAACATAAGCAAATTTTAATCTTGAAGGTTTTTTTTTTTGAGGAGGTGAGGGATGGTGCAACAGCTCCACATGTGGACAAGACCTGCAAGGTACACCTTTGTGACCATAGCTCTGGGAAGAATATGCTTCAGTCAGGTGGTCAGCTTCACGCAAAGCCTCCAGTGCTTAACTCCCAAGCAAGCCTGACCTCATTTTAATGACCCACTCAAGGGATGAAAGGCTGAGTCACCCTTGCCCAGCCCGGGAATTGAACCCTGTACTGTGGCATGACAGCACAATGCCCTAACTGTTACACCACTGGGTTTTATATTACATCTGTTTTATGCTCACAGTTAATTTCTTTTTTTAACTCTTATGTTCTATTTAAATTTTTGTAACCAACACTTTAGATATCTTCTACAATACTTATGTGATTTACCTGAACTCAATTTGTGAGCTTCGGATTTTAAGATAAAGTAATGCTATAATGGACTTGTTGGTTTGGAGCCTTTTCAAAGTCTTTCCACCAACTGCTTTCTTGTATCTGACTGGTATCAAGAACCCTCCTTGTGTGAAGCTCAATTTACCCAGTTTGGAAAGTCTAATTTCAAGAACTCCTTTCAACAGATAGTGGCCATTTTCAGAGAAGGTAATGGTGATTTGCATTTTGAGGAATTTACATTTCTCGTATACATCATTCTTTTCTCCATCACCCTGACTAGTGATTCTTATGGCCTTGCAACTGATTCATCATGAACTTGTCTTTTTCTTAGGGCCCCTGGTCCCTACATCTCAATGAAACTAGAACTTCAACGCAAAAATTTTCTATCCACTCAAGGTTATTTTATTTGCTTTGCTAATATGGCTCAAATTACGGAGCTCCACCAAACATCTACTACAGTTCAGTTCAAGTCTTATAGATTTTCAAAAACAAACCAAAATTTTTTATCCTCAAATCCTCTTTATACTTTTGTGGCAATTTGCTAACTGACTGTCACTTCACCTTCTCGGCATTCGTGCACATATGCATTCCCTCCATTTTCCCAGTTCAGAAGAAAAATTGAAATAAAGTAGACCTCTATTCTTTCTCCCAATCCTAAATATTAATTGAGCATTCAGCATTAAGTGCTCGCTTGCTGTCAATCTATATAAATAAAACAAAGTGTAAACTGTCCGTTTGTCTGTCTGTCTGTGTCTCGCGTAGCTCTGAAACGGGTGATCGTAGACCTACCAAATTTTGTACGGAAATTCTCCAAGACGGGTCTCAACACACCTCGAAGCGATTTTTTCGAAATTCCAATTACAAAATTTTTTATTTTATGTTTTGTCCGATTTTTAGCGATTTTTCTTGCGTAATACATAATAACGCCGGTCATTGCACTCGCAAGAAAACGATATTTACATCATCGTATAGAGGAGAAAATTTTCTTTTAAAAACTGTTTGTTCGGACTGTGTAACATAATTTGCAGATTTTTGGGAATTTTTCAAATAAAATTAAATTTGACGCTGACTTTCGTAAAATATTTTTAAAACTGCTGCATCTTGAATTCTATCTGTGATAACTTTTTTATATTTGGGCAAAAGACGGAGCACACAATTCGCCCACTTTTAAAAGAAGAACGGAGGAAAAATATAAATTAGGAAAATTTTTACGAATTTTTAAGTAAAGAAGGATTTTCATTTCAGTAGCACCTGCTTATGAGTTCCGATTTGATATCTTGCGGTTTGGTTGTCATGGATACAGTAACAATGATTAAAATTGCCAGTTGAAAAAAATAAATAAAAACGGGTCCCGCGAGCAGACGATTTCTTTGCTTGGCTCGATTTCCTTTTATAAATACTGGATTTATTTGTGAGAAGAAAATTAAACGGCACAATCTAGAAAAACAATTTTAAAGCCCTTATAAATAGCGCAGTCTTATTTCTTATCTCTTTTCTTTTTGTAAAGGGTTCCAAGAGAGGGTGACGTATTTTTAAAATAAAAAAAATGTCCATTTCATGTAGTGTCTGAGGTATTTAACGCTAAAACGTGAACCTAAAAGACAGCATGTCTGCGGAAATAAGACATTTTGAAAGTGAGAAGTTCACTGCAAACGGTCCATTTTTACTTTTTTGATACCGAATGACGTTGACATAGTTTTTTTTTTTTTTGTGTGTGTGTGTCATTATATTGCAGTGATCTCAGGTTATTACATATATGACGCAAATTTTAAGTCAAGAGTGGAATAATTTTGCTTTTTCTAGATTCCACATCACTGGAATTATTCGAATTACACATGTGAGGAAATTTTTTGTTTCCTACCGGGCGAAGAACGGGCACGCAGCTAGTTTAACATAAAGTACAGGAATATCAGCACTGCACTCTATATATTAAAAATTTTCAGGAGTTGTACACTACTGGCCAAAAGTACTGCAAGTTTCAGAAATCTAACCCTTTTCAAGATTAAGCCACCTCTCCCACTGTCAAAATTAAAAATCAATATAATAGATATTTTTTAATGTCAACATGTTAAATTAATAACTTCAAAGATGGGATTAGGTTAAAGAACAAAAATAATTATTTAATTTATTGAAAAAATAGCATAAAAAATATATAGGTTTTTATAGAAATTATAATCCATTTTGGCTAGCCGGAATAAAATTAAATAAAGAATTAATTTCAAGGTTATTCTGCAAAAAGAGAATAATAATGAAGAGAATATATGCAATTGAACTAAAGATCATTTATTATGTTGCTGAGCAGCCTTGACTTTGATCACAACAACCACTCTTTTAAATATGGAATCCACAATGTTTTACAATACTTCATTCGGTTCATGGTGCCAACTTAAATTATTGGTTCCAGAAGCTCTCATTTTGTTTTTTGGTGATTTTCAGATGTATTCTTTCCAATTATACTACATAAATTCTCAAAAATATTAAATCTGGCAAATTTCCTGTCCATTTTTTCTGGGCTTATTCTTGAAACCATGGTTAGATTTCTCAAACTTGCAATACTTTTGGCCAGTAGTGTACATCAAAATCAAGGGTAGAATAACAGAATTTCTCTAATGTTTTAAGCAAAAAAATTTTAGGTAAGTCAGGAGGCACCTGCCACCCCTCTATTCTATGCCTGCATACATGAATAAATTTAGAAAGAAAATAATCAAGCATTGAAAACATATTTTTAACATGCATCAAATGATTTTTTAAAGTAAGCCTGAAAGTTTAAAAAATGGAAGGTATTACAATAATAATAATCTACATAGTTAAAAATTACCTTCTTTATAATAAAGTGTAATGGTGAATTTCTCCAACAACATGTTATGACAAAATCACCAGGCTGTGAAATACAATCCCTTACAAGAAAATCTCCATCATACGAGACTAACTCTTCAGCTCTTTGTCGCAAAATAGTTCCATGGTACCACGCATAGCTCCGTAAGTCTGAACTATCTAAGCTTAGTTCTTTTTCTAAAGCTCGCTTTAATTCCTCAGCTGTAGCTTCTGTACCACAACCTTCCTAAAAAATTTAGAAGAGGAAATCACACTGAGGTTTTTTTTTTTTTTTAAAGTCATTTCAAAGCATAAGGCATTTTTTTCAACAAAGAAATATTCATCTAAATGTTTTGAAGATATTACTGCTAGGCCATTAACTGTGGATTCATTTAGTTTCTTTTTATTTTGTCTCTAAGCAATGACCATTGGGATACTATAATAAAAATTCTGACAGTTATACAGAGAAATATTATAGGGGAAATACCTTACACAAATTATAGTTAACTATAAAGAAATAAAATACTTCTCACCTATAATGATTTTTAACCAAAAAGTCAAAGATATTTTTAGCAAAGATACAAAATTTGCAATTTTTCCTTTTCTCATGTTAATAAAATTTGTTTTCTTTTTCTTTTTTTTTTTAAGTACTTTTTTTTCACTGTGTTAAGGCAGAAATAAAATCTGCCAATAAAGACTATGTACTTTACATATCATTCTTTCTCAAAATTTGAGTGCTTTTATCTTTAGCACAAATTATAAAAACTGGAAAAATAAATTTATTTTATAATCTTTTATTTTAAATCTTATTTTAAAAAAATGCTATTTTCTAAGTCAGAAAAACATGTGAATTGCTGAAATTGCAAATCATATAACAATAAAAAATAAAAGTTTTGCTTCTGAAGTGGATGAATATTTTTTCAGAAATGAAAAAATTTATTGCAATACAAAATAAACAGATTTCCATTTCTTGGGGTTTATATTTTTCTTTCTCTTAACAATTCAAATATTCGATAATTTTAATACTGTACAAAAGTAGTATCATGTAGTTACAACTCAACAACACATTCAAAGATTTTAACACTAGAATTATGGCATAGGTCATTTGATCACAAGTGCAATATTTTCTTCAATTGAGCATCAAAATTCCTAATTTTAGTGCTACACAAATAAAATTCTGTATATGTGTTACATTTTAAAGCTCCATACAAAAAATATATCCACACATATATGAGCTTTTTGATTGCTTTCCTAGTTACACGCGTTTTAATAAATTCATAAATATGCAGCTTATGCCCCAGACCCCGCAGTCAATCATTTTCAAAACTTTTTACATGAAAAGTTAAATAATACAATCAATTTTAATTTTCTTTGATACTTATAGCAATGAAGAGTGTCATCCCAGTCTGTCAGATTTACATTCAGTTAATAGCAAATTCTGCTAATGTTTAGAAAAACTTTTCCAGCATATCTGTTTAACTATTCATTGCAATTTTTAAAAACCATTCAGCTTACCATACTTGATCTTGGGCTGGAATGTTTTGTGTTGTAGGAGCTGGAAGAAACACTAGAAGGCCAACTACGTACACCTGGCTGGGGCTTCTCTAGACTCATTCTAACAGGCGACAGGCTTGAAAGTAAGTATATATAAATCAGATAATTAAAACAATAAAATTTAGATGTGCTCAATAGCTCAAATACAAAAAAAAAAAAAAAAGAAAGAAAGAAAGAAAGACTGCATACACATAAGATATGATTTAAATATATACACCCACCAAAGCAGGCAGTTTACAAAAGAAATTACTGCAATATAAGGAATCTAAAAAAAAAGTCATATTATTCTAAACTTTGCTACAGCAATGTATCTTAAATATGACATGTTCAGGCTACAAGTATGTTTAAGCTGTAATTTTTACAGTCAGTAATGAGTTTTGTCTATCTGTAGCAATACTTTAACAATTACAAGACAAACTTAATGATAAGAAATGCAGGAATATGACTAAGGAAACATACTGCCCTTTTCCAGTACGAGCCATAAATATACTGTAATTCTCATTAGTATACATATATATACATTAGAAGTCAAAGCCTGTTGTGGACACAATTACAAAGGGTGCTAGAAAAAACATTTAACTATGTCTATTCTTAATCTATTTAACCTTCATTCACTTAAAATAAATAACATCATATTCAATTTTTATTATATACCTAAATCGAATTTCATGCTCTTCTGGAAATGCGTGGAAACTTTTTCCAGAAGAAGAGTCCAGAAGATTCTGTATTCGAACAATTTCATTTTGTGTACACAGCCCCTCTTATATCAATGCTTCATGCACTGATAATTTTTTAATAAAAAAAATAAACTATGTTACCTGATAAAACTGTTTAAAAGAAACTGAAATCACAATTTTCCCTTTAAAGCCTGATGACAGTGACTTCAAATATAACATTATTTTCACTTGAAACAGCTAATTGTGTCATGCAAATGATTAACAATTTTTTACTCTAAAATATCAGGGGTGCAAATAGGATCCAAATATTTAGTGGCACTGAGAAAAATTAGTCACACATACTGATTCTTTGGTCAGACCGTACAACCCCTTATTTGCATACCTGATATATAGAGAGAACAAGTTATTTGCAACTAGTTCGTTTCATTGATCACAAATGGTTTTTTACATACTTTTATTTACACTTGTTATATCGAAGAAAGATATGAAAGACAGGCATTAGACTTAAATAAATATATATATTACCTTGAAAATGATTTGTTTCCATTACTAGGTCTTAACTTGCTCCTATCCACAGTAAAAAATTGATCATCTCTAGATACTATTAAAAAGAAAAAAAAACAGTATTGAAATATTGTACAAAATATAATTCTCTGTAAGCATAACAAACTTCTGTATTTTTCCCCCTTTCTCTCTCTATATAGTTAAGTGTAAATATGACAATCTGTGCAAATCAAATATCAAGATGAAATACTGTAATCCTCCACAAATGTAGATCATTCTAAGTATCCATATGTTTTTTTATATTGTGAATAACAAAACATTAAACCTGTCACCCACATGGATGTGCATGCAGTGCTATAAAGCTTACATAATGGGTGTGGCAATGAAACAAGTTATTTTAAAACCTCAACCAGTGATATAAAAGAAGTATAATATAAATTTATAATGATTGTAATTTGCGAGGGATGTCTCTAAAGAACTTGCACAGACATGTAAACTACAAAATGTGCATCACTTATGGCAAGGCAGTTGCATACCTGTTGCTGTTTTTGTAAAATGCCTTCAAGGCAAAAGTGTGTTGTTCATTGGCTTATAACACCTTCCTGACTGAACACAGATATCAGGGTCAATGGCAAAGGTTTGTTGTCCGGATGACACCACTTGTTTTTTGATTACTTACATAACTTGCCATTTACAAACATAGCAAGTAGAGCAACAATACTTCACTGACAAAACAAATATCTATAATTATGTATGTCAATGGGAGAAACTCAGTTTTCAACAACAAGAAACTCTATTAAATTCACAATGAGGTGGATTGCATTTATTAAACAAAACTTTGAATCTGATCTTCCAGTGGCATTCTATGTAATAACAGATAATTTCAGTTGGTATTTTTAATACTGTTTTTTTGTATCTAATATAGTAATAGAAATACAAGTACAGCTGGTTGTCACTCAAGAAATGTATGTGTAATGCTATTATATTGCATTGAAAAGTTCAACAACAACATTTTTTTTTCTCTCCTTTAAATTATTCTATTGTAAATTTAGATCAATGACCAGTAGTAGGATCTTCAAAAATGACCTTAAATGTATAAGACTTCTGTATCATACCTCTAAATAACTATATAGTTTCATTTTGCTATCAACTCTGTAGTGATTGTAGGGTTTATAAACTTTCCAGGAGTGGTTAATTATACTGAGACAACTGGAAATCATATTTCTCTCTGTTTTTTCAGATAAAGAAATTAAAAATCACTGGCAAAATTTGTTAATTTGTAAAACTGCTAGAGGTGTTTATATATGTATATATATATATATATATATATATATATATAACTGAGAGCCCAATTTGTGTATTACATTTGAGAAGGGAATCAGCATTTTTTTTCATCTAAGTTAAGAGGGGAAATGGTTTGCGAGTGAAATGCAATTCTGTTGTTACAGAAATCATGGGAAACACTCTTAACTATGATGCCAATTTGCAAGAGCTTTTTACCACTTGTAACTTTATTTATGAGAGTTGCAAATGGTGGGAAAGAATTTGACAATCATGCAATCTGATGCTTGACAGACACCTTAGAAATCCTTGTTGCATCTCTTCTGTAACATCTGAACTACGCAAAAACCTTCGCACACATCTTGTAAGAATTTCTCAATTTACGAACATTATCCTTTGGATAGTTTTCCTTCATAAAGCGTAACACATGAATTAAGTTCTAAGTGCAACACAATTTAAATTCAAAGACCAAAATTAAGATCTTTGCACAAGCAAAACCAATGCATTGACAGCTACATACAACACTCATGAAATTTAGGAAATGAAAACTGTTTGAACACTGTCAGAGCTTATTTATGAGAACAAAGATAATCACACCATTATGTAAAATAAAGTTGTAAAACATGTCCTTAATAACTATAGATCATGCAATTTTATTATCATAAATAATTCTACCAGCACTACACTTGCTACTACAATTACAATGAAAAATGTACTAGGCTATGTCAAAAAATAGGACATGTGGACAAATGAGAAATTTAGAATTTAATTTCACTTTCATTATGGCTAATGCATTTTACCTTATTAGTAATTTATACCTGACTATCAATATGTGGGATTCTATGTGAGTGTAACAACACAATACCATTGCCACATCCAGGTATAAAAGGAGAAGTTTTTGGTTCTGCACATATTTTTCTGTAGGACTATCATATTGTTTGCCAATAAGTTTTGATAGGCGTCATCTAATTCCAATACATATTGTTGCAGAAAACTCTGTTTAGCATTTGGACTCATAGCTCAAAGTCCAGTGTATATGGAAAGTTCTAGAAAACAGTTCAGTTGACAGGATGAAACAGAAATTTTATTAGTTCTAGAAATTTAGCAAACTATCTTCAGTTCACAGAAATTATTTGTAAGCAATAGCACATTTTATCACAATCAGCTTATCACAGATGCTTTCTCATATGCTGTATTTTGCATATAATAAAATCCTTCCACAGTCTAAAAATTAGGTAGAAACTCCTGAGGAAAACTCTCATTACACAAAAATGAAGAATTCACATACAGCTTTAAAAACAAGCATCGAGAAACATACAAAAGTTTCACAGCAAAATAATAATTCTGAGCAATATGGCACCGCTTACTCAGAACTGAATTGAACTGTTTGAAGCAAGCTATCCTTTTATATCTTTCATGCATGGATTAAGAACGTTCAACTAATTGTCACATTATTTTAATTCATTGACATTTCCTATTGGCCTAATACATTGATGATATATTACTAATGCTTTAATGTTATGTCAATGCAGGAAAGTAAATAATACAGGCCTTAATAATAAATTGTGCCCAATTCAAACAAGCTTGGTCCCTTTTTGGCAAAATATTGCCAAATTAAGTGACAAAAATAAGTCTCCAAAACTGAAATCAGCTAAGCAATATCACCAATATTTAGCGAGAAACTGCCAAACACTGTGTTAAACAATGGGGAAAACAAAAATTCAATATCTCTTATTCCAGTCGAGTGATTTATAAGGAACAAAATACAAACTTTAATTATTTGACATATAGAATACGAATTTTAGACTAAAGTTAACCCCCAAAGAGCAGGTCATTCGTACCAATATCTATGATGTAAAGTAAACAAAATGGACAAAAACATCTTGGAAACATCTTTTTAAAGATTCAAAGCAACAAGTAATAATTAATCAAAAGAAATTTGAATTCATTTATGCAATTATTAGAACTCATGGCACATCATGTCAGGAAATATTTTACTTACTTCTATCATATTTTTCTTTTAAAATTGTCAAAGAGGAACTCATTCGAGCTCTATGGCTGCCATTTTTTACCCCAATATTCTTTAAGTCTCTTTCAGTCATCCATAATATATCCTTCAAAAAAATAAATAAATAAGTTTTGAAAGCTGCAACTAAGATTTATATAGTAAAAATAATGTTATTTTACTTTTTTTATGCAGAAATATATGCATATAAATAGGGTGTCCAGTGCTAACAGTGCCCTGTGGTGTTTCCTAAACTGTTTGTCAGAGACACATAGTTCCAGTTACAAAAATGCTTTAAATTATAAAGTCTATTATATCAGAATCACACACAATCAAAGTCAATAAATCAATTCCTGTAAAAATTATAAAATTTAAATTTTTATATGGTCCCCCATTCCTATGAGTTATATTTTTAAAATATTTCATTTACACAATTTCATTGTTCAGTTATATTTTTTTTTAATTTCATTTACGCAATTTCATGCACAGTAAAAAAAAAAAAAAAAAAAAAAAAATCGTCCTTCTCCAACCAAAATTCACTGAGTTACAGCTGCTTAAAGTTAGAGCACTTTTCGAGCTGTGGAATAGGGGTTGTATACAAAAGGAATTTGAGAAAAATTAATGTACATGGTTTTGAGCCTTGTAATATTTATTAGCGATTTCATTAACTATTTTATGATTGTAGATTGCAATAAAGAAGATTATTGTTTAACTATGTATATCCAATAAATTAACATAAAAATATAGCTTATACTAAAAATAGAATTTTTTAAAGAGTTTTTAAAATGAACTGGTGTTAAATAACTTAAAATAAAAAAGCATGAGAATAAAACACTTCACTAAACATTAAATTAGAAAATGAAACATTTTAAAGCAAGAATATATGCATTTTAAAAACTTGAAATATTATTACAAATCCTGTTAGCATAACATTTGCTCAAAGTAGCTTCCTTCGGCTACAATGTAGAAAACTCTTCCTGTAATTTGTGTCACATACTTAGTGTTACATATCTGCATGCTACACATATAGGATTTAGTAAGTCTGACCCTGGATGGATTTTTATAGAGCCTGACTATAACCTTCTGCTTAAAGATTATTATTCTAAAATTAATTTTGCTCCTTTCTCCACATTATGCCAGAAAATGTAATTAAAACCTATCATTTAAAATTTCAATATTTATATGGTCTCTTAATGGTTTACCGTAACACATTTTTAAAAGTGGAAAAGAGACTTAGTCAAAATATTTGCTGCTTCATAACTCAGACAATTTTGGTTGTAAAAGGACGATTTTTTTTTTTTTAATTGTGCAGGAAATTGTATAAAGAAAATTTTTCTAAATATAACTGATTGGACTGGGGGACTGTATAAAAATGTAAATTTCGTATTTGCATAGGAATTAATTTACTGACTTTGATTGTTTGAATTGTTGTAAAAGATTATACAATTTAAAGCACTTTTGCAATTGGAACTACGTATCTCTGACTATGGATTAAGAAATAGCCATTGGGCACTGTTAGCACTGGACACACTGTATATTATTTAAGGTTTACCATGAAGTGTTTTAGAAATTTATAGATTGATAACATTTTGTTGTGTTTAGTAAGTTTATTGTGCTTAAAAAGAAATCAATATTAAGTTTCTTTTACACATTTTACAAAACAAAACCTAGTAATTAATAGTTGCATAAGATAAACACTTATATGCATTACCTCTACTGCAGAGTAGTCTTTTAGTAAACATCTATAAACAGAAAGGTCCAATTTTTCTAGCCAGTCCTCAATACTTAAGTGAGGCTTAGTAGCAGACATCTTTAATCTAAAATGCAGATAAATTTAGAGAGTAAGATCACAGCACAGAAAATTTGATTTTAAAAGAAGAAGGGGAAAAACTTAAATAGAATAAATCATTCAATTCACTTGACTGCTTTCATAGAAACATGGAACTTCTTACCGAAGCAATTGTGTATATGCATGTTTCTCTAGAAGAAACAGCAGAAAAGCCTTAAAACAAAACACAATACAATTTGAAAAGTAAAACATCAATAAAATTTAAAAAATCTGAAAATTGGCATATTACAGACAACAGGTGTGCAAAAGTACTCTGCAAAAAATACAGTCAAAATTATTAAAATTGAAGGTGGTATTAAATGTTTATGCGAAAAATGAAATTACATATTTTTAAATCCACAATTTTACAGAAATTTTACCAGTATTTTCTCTTTATAAATATATGCAAGTAAATAAAGGAGTGGTGTAACAAACGAGGGCAGAGGGGTGGCCATCACCTTCCTGAGAAAAGAGAAATTAAATTTAAAATGTAAGTGATCCTAGTTTACTGCCATAAAATGGACATAAATTTCAACCAGCTGCTCCCACCCACAGTTGCATTAATCTATCTCAGAGTTCCGAGTGGTGTTCAGCTTTTGAAAATTGCCAGAGTGCAGAGTTATCTAATACTTAACCCTTTCGCTACCACAGAATGTTTCAAATGACCCTGCTGGATAAATATGCTTTGTAATTACTAATATGAATGCATGTTCTACTGGTATTTCTTGGTATAACTGATAACTGAGTGTGATTCTTCATTTTTTAAGTATTGCATCGATATTTGTATTCTAATTGATGTATATGTACTTTATTTCATTTTTATCTCATGAAACAAAAATTCGTTGTGAAAGGGTTAACAATAATTTTAGGTATTTTCACAAAAAATCACCAAAATTTAGACAACCAAAATATGAATTTTTTAATCATACATGCACAAAGTGACAGTTTTGACCAGTAGATGATTGTTTACAATTAGAAAGGCAAACAGAAATACACAATAATGTGTTGAGTAAAACCATTACTCAAATGTAAACAAAATTGGTGAATACATAAAATATTTCAACCAGTGACCTACTTTTTACAGCCTTCATTCAATCACAGCAAAGAAGGAATGCAATTGTAAAATTATACATACTATCACACATTATCCCTTTTTCTGTTTTTTTAAAGCATCTATTTTAATTTACTGCAATTAAAATGTGCACATATAAAAAATGGAAACTTTTAATTCATGATGTATAACTGTAGTGTAAAATGGAAAATTTTATGTAAAAGCTTTTGTTTATTTAAATGTTTTTTTGGTTGTTTAAATTTTATGTACAGGTCACTGTTTAAATAAGCATTTTTATTGTTCAACAAATCAATAGTTAAATAAACCTTATCATATGTTGTGTAATTTTTGCGAATTGTTGCTAGAATTAATTGTGTTGGAAAACTAGAAACTTTAAAGTTTTAAGATGGAGCATCCTGTTCGTGTCAAGCTTAACTAAGTAACTTGACGTACATGCTTTTCTGTATTGAAATGGTCTTTCATGGTTTAACTTTGTGTTAAAGAATGCTAAAATATTTTCAAGCAGCTACACTGAGAGTTTCTAAATGCTGTGAAGTTTTTTTAGGTTAAGCAAAGACCACTGGTTTTTGATATTACAGTTTGTTATATAAGGAATTGTTGAAATCATGGAAGTTTATTTAGGTTGAATTGGTTAGGAACCAATGAATACGGATTTTTGAATTGTTCTGAAGTGAGTTTGGATTTTATTCTATTTTTACTAGTGTAATTTAAGCTATTATCATCCATCCCAACACCAAGTTAAGGGGGGGGGGGATAGAAATTCATGATAGTCAAAAAAATGCTACAATACTTACATGTATTTTTGTCGCTTTGAATTGATTTATGGGCATAAGAAGTAAGAAGGGTGGGAAGTGGAATTTTTCCTGTCTCTGATCCACTTTTTTTCCTCAATTCATAGAAACTTTGAAAAACAACAATGCAAAAGAAAAAAAAAAGGCTGTAGCAACTGGCACATATTGTGCATTCTTGACTTTCAAAAATGCAGTCATCAAGTGGCGACCACTAATTTTTTAGCTTTACTTTGAAGGTCCATCTTTTATTTGGGACTATATTCCGTATGCGATGCTGTTTACGTTTTGATGTTTGTTTACATGTTTGCTTTGGCGTTGGTTCTGGCGCCATCATGGGCGATGCTCAGTGGGAGTGACATACCCTGCTGATGGTTGTTTAGGCTGGCAACCATAAAAAAACGTGTACATCATCAGTTTGGTAATTTGAAATTGTTTCATGTTATGGATGGAAGGGAATGAAATGTGTTATGTTATTGTATGAAAAGAAAGTGTGTGTGTGTTTGTTAGAAATATGGTGTGAATATAAAGCTAAATAAAAGAAAGCATGTTGGTTTTACGTTATTGGCCCTCTTCTGTGTTTGTTAAAAATGCAGTGTCAATATAAAAGTAAATAAAAGAAAGCATGCTGGTGTTACATTATAAGTCGGACATATGTTAGGAACATTTCTGCGTGGTTAATAAAAAAAATAAAGGTAAGTGCTTTTTTTTAACAAATCTTTGCAATTTTTAAGGCTTTTAATGTGAATTTTAAATTGATATTTGATGTTTTTATGTTATCGTAAGTGCTATTTATGTGCTTTTCTAATCATACTGACTTTATATGAGGTGCACAGCTAGGATGTTTACGCCAACAATGTTTTTTCTTTTTCAAGTTGAAAACGGGCCAGTGTTTGTCCAATTTACATTAGCGTACAACTAGGTAGCTTAATCCACGGTAGTTCTTTTGGTAAAATCATACAAGCCGGTGCGCACCCCATGTAAACACGGCGACAGCCGCTGGAGCTTCGCAACCGCCAAGCTCCAGCGACTGTCGCCAACCATTTTGCACCATCAGCAAAGTATTTTAACACATTAAAATTGCACATATATTCCACTTACAAAAACATTAAAACAAAATACAATGTCCATATTTAACCAAAAGAACGTCTGCAAATTCAGTAACAGGCAATTTAAAATGAGCAAACAGTGGACCGTTTTTAACTAAAAAAAACCCTCAGTGGATTCAGCAACCTAGTTGTACAGCTATGTAAACTATGCAACCAGTGGATCGTTTTTAACTAAAAAAACCTCAGTAGATTCAGCTACCTAGTTGTACAGCTATGTAAACTATGCAACCAGTGGACCGTTTTTAACTAAAAAACCTCAGTGGATTCAGCAACCTAGTTGTACAGCTATGTAAAGTTAGTATCCACAAATTGGTAACTGGCAGGTAACTTCACTTTGGCGGTGCATCGCTCATTCTAGCCTCAGAGTGTTCGCCAAGGATTTGTAAACAAAAACATCGATATGTAAACAATGCACCGTATACGGAATATAGTCCGTTCTTTTAGTTAAAAAACGGTCGACTGTTTGCTCATTTTAAATTGCCTGTTACTGAATTTGCTGATGTTTTTTAGCTTAAATATGGACGGTGTATTTTGTTTTAATGTTTTTTTTACTGGAATATATGTTCAATTTTAATGTGTTAAAATACTTGACCTTGCTGATGATGCAAAATGGTTGGCGAGAGTCACTGGTGCTTGGCAACCGCCAAGCTCCAGCAACTCTCACCGTGTTTACATGGGGTGCCCACCAGCTTGTATGATTTTACCTTTATTTGCACTGGACCCACAGTAAAGGATTAATGAAAGTACTTTTTTATAAGCTCAACTGTTATTTTGGATACTATTTCCACTGCTGAAAATATACACATTATTTTAAACATTTATGCATTAAGAAATCAGTTGTTAAAATGAGGGCAAATATCTTTATCTTTTTATCACCAAACAATATTGTGCTTTTCAGCATTTCAAATCTTCATTATTAATAGTCTGGCTGTGCTAGCGCCATCACAGTTAAATCTTATTTTGATTTAAATCTTCAAGTTATGCCTGTATGCATTTTTATTGATTGTTGCATTTATATTAAATAGATTGAGAAACCTAGGACCTGGGTGCCAATCCAGGGACTAGGTCTCTCATCTGGAATTGGTTTAAAAATTAGGAGACCACTGTTAGGGGTCAACGTTGGTCTGCCTACTAGGCGCCCCCATAGTGAAACGAACAATAACTCCTGCCCCTTCGGAACAATCGAGACGACAGCCTCCTGGCTGAGGATCTCAATTAACCAACCTCTCAAATCAAATCCAAAATCAAACTCTAGCCCTCGTAGTCTACAAGTAGGCCGCTTATACGGCCATTTGAAAGGAGAAAAAAGAATATATGAAATAGATTCTGAGCATGTGTGTAGAAAATTTATATTTAAAGTGTCTGAATTCTCAAGGTATAAAAAAAGAGAAGATAAATGAAGAATAAAAAAAATTAAGCATTCATCAACCTTCAAAACTGCTTCAAAATATCAAACGAAGTCAACTTCGAGATCCTTTTTTTAGAGTAAATCATTTTTACGCTGAGTTTTCCCGTTACATTTTAAAAGGCTCAATTACAAGACATTTGCTTCAAAATAAAATATAAATACAAAAATTGGATTAAAAATCAATTTTGACTAACCATATACAACCCCTACAGATCTGATCGCGCATCACCGGTCCTAAATCAAATAATTATAATTAAATAAAATGACACATTATCAGTAAACAAACATATGCAACTGTTTTCTCTTGGCACTTGCATTGGCTACGTGTATAGAAACAGCTTCTTAATTTAAAAATCAAAGATGGCAAATGTAGCACACTTTATTTTTATTATAATTCTATTTCACTCAAAATTTATTTTAAAAGTCAAAACAAGGTTTATCATGAACCAAGATAAAAAATATATATATACATATATTTATTTGTTTATTTATTATTCTGACGTCACATCGCACATCTCCTCCAACGCAACACTCTTTTCGGCCTGCGTTGCGTGATGTGGCAGCTTGCACTCTTTTCAGTCTAGTATCAAGACCTGATGAAAAACTGGATCATTTTGATGGTGTACACGTGTGCATGCATTTAAAATTTAAATTATATGAAATTTAATTCACACGTTTACGTAAGAGTATAAAACCACAGTCACTTAAATCTATATTTCGTGCAATAATTTAAGTTTACTAGTATTTGATCCCAGATCAAGATGGGAAGTAAGTAAAGAAGTAAACTTACGATATATGTCGGTATTTGCAATATGTAATGCTAAATTCTATTTAAGAATCAAGTTTTCTTTAATGTTTTAATTCTTGTATTTAAAATTATTATTTTTTTTTTCGTTTATTTTCAAGCAATCGTAGTTATTTATTTCAGTTACCATGCATATGACTCACTCGTTGCAATTTGCATTATTGGAAAGAAAGAATTATTTCATTAATGTTCTTTATAATGTGTATATATGCATAATTTTAACTATTTTTTTCGTTTAAAACCGTGTTAAGAGTCACGAAAAATGCTTCCAGACAATATGTGTTGTTGTACTTATGTATTGTATTAACCAATTTCCTTCATCTTTAAATTCTTACAAAGCACGATAAAATAACCAAAAATTTATTAAAATTGATTGTGGTTACTGAATTCAAATTCATCGGTAATCAAATTTTTATAAAAGTATAGTTTAATTTTGGTTTAAAGTAATCAATCGCTAAATTTTTTGATGTCCTATTTTAAACAAATTTAGTCATCAGGTTATAAACTTTTGACCATCTGTATTTTTTAAATAAAAACAAGTTCTCGCTGTATTTATAAGTTTTGCTTATCTAATGATTTGATTTAGAAAAAAAAATAATTTTGATACTTTAGTTTATTGAAGAAATTTTTCTGTTCTTAAAATTGTGTTGCCTTTACTAATAAATGAAGAGTACTTGTGTTAGACTAGTCTAACATAAAGTGTATTAATCTATTAAAGTAGAAAATTGCCATTTGGAATTTACTATAATTAAGTAAAATAATTTTTACTATTAAAAAATTACTATTTTAAAATAAAATTGTGCTGCGTGACCTAGTGCCCCTCAGTTAATCTTCTGTGCCTTGTTGGACCACAGTCTCCTACCGGCCTAAATAAAGTTCTCCTAAGCAAAGAGATACAGCTTTTTAGTGAGTCATTGCTATCTTTGTTTATAAACTAATGATTTCTTTAAAAAAGTTTTGGTGTATTTTTAATATAGGCAGAGATATTGCTATGAATTTTTTCAAGGAGTGAAAATACTCTTTGACTCATTTTGAAGAACAAAATTTAATTTCAGAGGTGTAAATTCATCAGTTTAAAGAATAGAAAAAACAGACAAACATAAAGTGACTAATAATATAAAAAGAGCTAAACTGAAGATAATTGGGGTCATTCCGTGTCAAATCAACACAATTTTCAGCAAAAATTTACCTTACCCTCATAGATTTTGATGAAATTTGGCATACAGTTACCCTTCATATAGACATAAAAAAAAATACCAAATATTATTGAAAAATATCAACCCGTTTTGAAAATGTAGCCCTTTAAATGTTAAAAAAATCAGCCAAAAAAACCTTTACTTACCAAGTTATACCACATATTTTTCAATAAAATTTGGTATTTTTTTATATCTATATGCGAGGTAACTGTGTGCCAAATTTCATTCAAATCTGAAATGGTCAAGTAAAATCGCTGTGTAGAATTGGCATGGGATGTAATTTAAAAAGTATGCTCTATCTTATTTAAAAATACAAAGAGTAAAAATAAACATTTTCAATTTGGAGTAATTTTGATTTCTAATATGGGAGATACACTTGTAGAGGCATTAAAAATATCTCTGAATGTAGTATTACGTTTCTGCATAACAGTAATGTTTTTTTTTATTCCTTCACAAAAGTTCACTCTATTAAAAATGAACTTCATTAGCATTTTAATCTGTTTTATCAATCATTTTAACAAAAAAAAAAGGTTATTTTATTAAAAATTGGTTTGAAAATTAGCAAAAATAAATTTTGAAATTCACAAAAATGGGATTCTGGAAAAAATTCCTTGATCAATCGCTGAAATGTATTTCTGTATATAACTTGACTGTTTGATAACCTTTGATATTCATGTTTTCCTTTTCTAAGAATTTTTTTTTTTTTTTTTTTTTTGCAGTTAAATTTCTAGAAGTTATAAAACCCTTTTGTGGGATTTTACCAGAAGTTGCCAAACCTGAACGAAAAGTAAGTGACACTCTACTGTAAATGAAATGTTACTCATATTTTACTCTAAAATTATAAGTTTTTAAATGACGTTTGTTATTTTCTATTTAGATCCAGTTTAGAGAGAAAGTATTATGGACAGCAATAACATTATTCATTTTCCTTGTATGCTGCCAAGTATGTTTATCACTTTTTTCTTTTTTTACAACATTTTATTTTTATTTAAATGCAGTTTGTAAATCAAATGTGAAAATTATCATTTTTGTTAAAGAATGTGGCTGTAAAAGAAGAAATCACCAATATTTTTTAGATGTTTACTGGAGTATTTTAACTTTCTTAAACTATTATACTTTATTATTTTCACTTTATCAAACTTACCATGATTTAGGGCAAAGGTGTCTTTGTTCAGAAAATCTTAAAGTTGTTTATTATTTAAAAAATAAATAAAAATTAATGTTTCTCTACTAACTGCATAGGTGGTAAACTTAGAATTATCAAATATTCAGAGGGGAAGAGCAAGTGATTTGACCACATTTTCAAATCTTTTGAATAAAATTTTGTCTTGCCTTAAAGTTTGTAAAAGTCACATTAAATTTAAATAGAATTTGCCTTTGGTAATTTAGAAACCTAGTAAACTACACAAAATAGTTTGGGAACTATGCAATAAAAATTAGCATTGATTGAAATATCTGTTAAACTTGTAAATTATATATAGAAATTGTGTATTAATGGTGGTTTTGTAAATAGCTTGATCCCCCCCCCCATAAAATTTTGAAGGGAAAAGGAAATTGTCAAATCTAAGCTAAAATTATCAGGTTTGGTTAGTCAGCTTTAAAGTACCCAAAAGTTTCTTCAGAAAAATAAACTTAAACATCAGCAGGTATTATGGCATTTTCCTTGCTCACAAACAATATAAACTTTCTATTCTGAAATTAAATATCTTATAATATCAAAGACCACTTTTAAAGGATTTGCAAACTATTATAGCTTGTATCTTTTCAATAAATATAGTATAGAGTTGTTAGTTGTATTTAGTATTACTAATATTGAATCTTATTATTTTTTTTTTTTAGATTCCTTTGTTTGGTATAATGTCATCAGATTCAGCCGATCCTTTTTACTGGATGAGGGTTATTCTTGCGTCTAATAGAGGGACATTGATGGAGCTGGGTATTTCTCCAATTGTAACATCTGGCCTCATCATGCAACTTCTTGCTGGAGCTAAAATCATAGAAGTTGGTGATTCTCCAAAAGATCGGGCATTATTCAATGGAGCCCAAAAATGTAATTTCATTTCTGACATTCATTCTATTCAAGTTTTTTATTTACTTAATTACGATGAAGTAATACGTGGAATACAGTGGGGGAATAAATCAATTGGCAGAAATAAATTACAGTGAAAAATACTTAATACAAAACTGAGCGGGCAGAAATATTTTTTCATGTTAACAGAATTTCATCCTAAAGGATGCATGTAAAAATAGAAATCACCAACATTTTCATCAGTTTATTAGTTCGATTACCTTCTTAAATTTATAATTAATAGACAGTGCCGTTTTTAAAGGTCTTTAGGGGTACTTTTCATTTTATCTGTAAAAAAAAAAAAAAAAAAAAAAAAAAACTGTTTGATTATTTATATTTGCACTACAAAACTTTCAAAATGCGTAGGTTTTGGGGTATGCCTATCCCTAGAAAGAAATTGGTAAATAAATCAGCTTAAAAGTACATGCGTTGAAAGTCGGCCTATGCAACCCACCATATTTTTTATTTATTTTTTTTTGCCAGGAGAGAATTGGTTTTTTTTTTTTTTTTTTTATTGTCCTTGAAAGTCGTTGATTTTTTTTTTCTTTAAAAAAACATCCTGGAAAATTATAACATGCTATGTCTCTTTTTTTTTTTTTTTTAAATATAGCTATGTTATATAGCCATATATGATGGAGCAGAATTGGTTATAATCGTAATAATGTTAATATTAAGTAAAATTCCCTCCTCTACTCTTCCTTCTAATAAATACGCTTATTTAGTTGTAAATTATTAGCTTTTTTTTTTTTTATCAATTTGTTGATGCGTGTGTATATATATATATAGTTTAATAACTCATGTGAGGCATTATGTAATATGTAATTTAAATAGACAATGCTGTTATTGCTCTGCACTTTTGTTTTCTTTCCTTTTGATCAGGGAAAGTACAGGTAATTTCATTTTAGGATTTGAGTAGCAATCCTGTAAGGGATTTACATTTAAAAAATTGAGCATTTCAAAAACTCTAATTATGAAGTTTTTGAAAAGAATTCTTGTGTGAAATATTTCCTTTGCATTTTGAAAGATATTTAATTACTGATTTCTCTTTATTTTAGTGTTTGGTATGGTGATAACTATTGGTCAAGCAATTGTGTATGTAATGACTGGAATGTATGGTGATCCCGTGGATATTGGAGCAGGAGTTTGCATTCTTATTATTATACAGGTTTGTAATATGCTCTTTTTCTGTTGATGTTCTCATTGCTGAGAATTTTTTATAAATCTTTATATTCATATATATAATACAAAATCTTGCATTGTTTTAAAATCAAATTTAAAAGTAATCGCCAATCATTAATTTTCACTCTTTTAGTTAAGTCAGATTTTTCAACTTTATTGTGTTTAAATAAGATAGGAGAGTAAACATTTATCACAGAAAGTTCCGATTTTAATTAGGAATGTAACAAATAGCTGTTTGGCCAATTTTTTCAGGCATATTTTTAATTTTTCAATTTCACTGTATGGGAATTCTGACATTTTGTTTTCAAGTTACAGGATCAGGTGTGGGGAAATGGTGGGAAAATCATGCATTTTTTTTAAAAAGTCCTACAATCAAGCAGTTGAATTTATGTTAATTAAATTATTGGCATATGTTACATACATTGGACTTAATTAGATTGAAAATATAGCATCAATTAATAATATAGCATTAATGGTATCATAATACTTTTTGGCAGTATCATTTTTTAGTTAGGCAAGTATTGATACCCCATTTTCCCCCATGGTGGAGGAAAATGGGAGCAGCAAAAAAGTACCTGTATATTTTTAATAAAAATCATGTTAATCCTACGAATGAAAGAAAGGGCACTCAATTCAATGTATCTTAACATACTTCAAGAAAAAGATGAATAGACAGGGTGTCTACCGCTCCGGAAAGTCAGGAAAAAAACCGGGAAATTGGAAAATGGGTCCGGAAAGTCTGGAAAAAAACGAGAAATTGGATAATGGGTCCGGAAAATTCACCAAAATAATCTCTTTTTTTTTTTTTTTTTTTTTTTTTTTCCCCGTGAGCATGCATTTTTCGGATAGAGAAAGCATCAAGCAATGTGTTTGTATAAGGAGGGAAAAATGGGGGCTCATCAA
The DNA here is from genome assembly GCA_038373885.1 of Cheiracanthium punctorium. Lineage (NCBI taxonomy): Eukaryota > Metazoa > Arthropoda > Arachnida > Araneae > Cheiracanthiidae > Cheiracanthium > Cheiracanthium punctorium. Next base: position 324,601 of record JAWZYV010007511.1, on the reverse strand, counting down.
TCGTAACGGGAGGGTAAAAGACAAATTAGCTTACTTGGTAACTTATGGCTTAGGACCGTATTTCCTAGAACAGTTACTTAATTATATCAGGAAGTGCGACTACTTCTGTTTCTCAATTGATGAAATCTTAATCCTGTATACTTCGGTTAAAATTGATTTCAAGAAGTTGTGCAAAATATGCAAATATAAAGACGAGAGGGGGCATTGTGCAATTTCCTAAAGTAAAAAGCATTGGTCAGGAATTTTTTTCTCGGGACCTCCCAAAAGTCAGGAAATTGACTTTCAGAAATTTGGTAGACACCCTGATAGAAAAGTGTATTATTTGTCAAAATATTTAGCTAAAGAAATGTCTGCAATTATCAAATTCAAGTTCACTCAGTATATGGCAAATGTTACTTGGCTCCATACAGGAGATGGCTGATAGGGCTCTAGCACCCACGAAATAAGTAAATATTAAGATATGAAAAAGATTACATATTTGTGGATAAATTTTTAAGTTCTTGAAAATTTTGAGTTTCAGCTACAAACTTAAGCCAAAATTAATATTTTCTGTGAAGTATGTTTCTCCAGCTGCAAAGATTTCAAATTCATTTTAATGTGTGAACACTTGTAGGCAAAGTAAAGGAGTTCCATTCCCCTCACACACACCCACACACAAAAAAAAAAAGTTATAACAATTTTTATAAGAAACTATATATATTGTATTCTAGGTTTTTGAGTTTTCAGTCACTTCTGAAAAAAATTTTTGGCTATGCTACTGGTTCCACAAAATTAATTTGTACAATAAGCAGGTAATTAAAATGGAAAATTCATTGACCTTAACTGTTCCTTCAGGAATATTTAAAAGAGAAACATATATGTCAGCATTATACCGAACTTTGCAAAATCTAAAACCATACCCCAATTTTACCCAACCTCACAAGAAAAAATATTTAAAAATAGAAATTACAATTTTATTCTTAATTTTCTTATATAATCCAGTCCTTTTGAAGTCTCTCTACTAATATGTATACAAATATAAATGCTTTATCTAATTATAATGAATCTAAGAAAGTTTTTCAATATCACTTGTTACAGGCAGTATGTTTAGAGCAAAAACAAGAAGTTTTACACACATTAATATTGTTGAAATATCCAAAAACTTCATTAGAAATAGTACTTGTTATGTTAAAATATATCTCCATAGAAAAAAATATTGAAACACTGAAATTTTTATGGTGGAAAAGCGTATTTTTCACTATGCCATCATTTTCCTCCATCTGACCATACTCTTTAAAATTGCTTTTTTTTTTTTTGTGTGTGTGTGTGTGTATTTGTTTTAAATAATGGAATGTTTTAAATGCCTTGGTGAATGGGACATGTTTGAATAATATAATGGTTTCTAATAAAACCAACAGAAAGTTTGTTTTCCAAACAATTATATTGTTTTTACAGTATATCGGGTGATTCAAAATAGATGTTAAAGCGATTATCTTTCAAACCGTGAGTGGTGGAAACCAGGGTTGGCAAGTTTTTGCCAGAGGTGGTAAAAACCGTCCTGGTAAAAATAGGTTTTTGCTGGCAAAAACAGATTTTTGAAATGTTTCACTTCACTTATCTTAAATTAACAATCACAGATTAGCACTTCTATGCATCATCAGGATAATCAACCAATGTCCTCATCTAAGCACCGCAAAGCTATTATTTCCTCATAAGTTGTATCAATAATCAAATGCATAATGCAAGCAATATAAGCAGTAAGTAAATATATCAGTGTATTGTGTTCAAATAATTGGAATCATAGAATTGTTTTTTAATGGACGTTTGTTTATTTATTTTTTTCAAGAAGCAGGTTTGACTAGACTACGTTTAATAAATATTTGACATCCATGTGCAGTGTGGTGTGAGAAAGTTAAATTATTTGTTTTAGTATTTATTGTGTATCAATATGTTTTTTATCCAAGAATAATTAAAGGTAGATTTATTTCTATTGCTTTAAACTATTTTCTAGAGCTTTTATTAAATATCTTGTTTACATTTTCTAAATTTAAAAATCAGCATAGCAGCACCAAAGAGAGCAGGTGGAAAACTGGTTTGTGACTCATGAATGGACAGGCAATTGAGAAACTGGTTTGTGGGTGATGGGTGGAAGGGTCGGTGTAGAAAAATCTTGTTGGATAGATATTTGCCTTCAGTAATGCGGGAATTTTTATTTTTTTACTTTTGTTTATTTTTTACCACAAAACATTTGATTTTACTTGTTGTTATGATTCTCTTTCACAATCAACTGCATCATTACATTTAGGAATGCAAGTTTAAGTTTTTGCCACTGTCTCCGCAAAAATACTTTTTTGCCAGCAATCCACAACCCTGGTGGAAACATTTCAGTTAGAGAAGTTTGCCATATCTGAAAGCTACTCTTTATTTGACAATTTTTTTTTACTAGGGACTGTGTACATATTAAAATACTAATTTTGACTTTTATATGGTCCTTTATTTCCTATCAATTATATTTAGAAAAATGTTGCCCTGTGTCTAAAAAGGTAAATAAAAAGAATCCCATGTCTCTGAGTTAACATTAAATGTCTGGTTAACTATTTAAAAATGGTGACTTGAACCAATTTAGCTGCTGTGTTGGCATCCATTTTCAGAAGAGAAAATCTACTTTGGGACCAACTATGAGTTGTGATAAAAATTAAATGATTATCCCTTTGTTGAAAAATTCCAAATAAACTCATTCAAGCGCATAAAGTTAGCAAGTAGAATTTTAGCTAGACTGATAGATACTGCCTGTCTAGGTAAAATTCTACCCATGAAATCGATGAATTAGTCTTTTAGGGGGTCATCCATTAACTACATCATGCTTCTAGAGGAGGAATTTCCATGAGAATGACAAAAAAAATGTGGGTTTTTTCTCACTTTTGAGATAACCCCTTAGCACTTGGTGACAAATACTAAAATTTTTAATTAGTAATATCTCAGTAAATATTGCACTCAGAAACATGGGATTCTTTTATTTACTTTCTTACACACAGTACAATATTTTTCCAAATATAAGTGATAAGAAAAAGAGACTATAAAAATTAAATTTCTTATTTTAATACATATACAGCCCCTTGTAAAAAAAAATGCCATATCTGAAAGCTACTCTTTATTTGATGAACTTTTGTAATTGAAGGTGTTTCTATCACTTATAAGATAATCCCTTTAACATCTATTTTGAATCACCTGGTATAGTAAAATATCTTAAATTTTGTATTATAAATTCTCTAACAAAAAAGTTTAAATGGGAAATTTTTTTCCCATTTCACCATAGCAGGAAATGTATATATTTGTGCAGTATTAAACACACTTATTGGTATATTTAATAACCACCTAAGCTTAAATTTGATTAATAGTAGAGAAATTTCCTATAATTTAAAGTTCCTGGAATTATTTGAACAAGATTCAATATTTGGCCTGACCAAAATTTAGCTAAAATACCGAATATTTATTACACCCCTAATTTTCATCTTTTTACGTTGTTTTAAAATACTATTCAAATGATTATTTATGTTACAGATTGATCTAATAAAACATTTTTCTTTCTTGGCAGTTATTTGTTGCTGGTCTCATAGTTTTGTTACTTGATGAATTGTTACAAAAGGGATATGGTCTGGGATCTGGAATCTCTCTTTTTATAGCTACAAACATTTGTGAAACGATAGTCTGGAAAGCTTTCAGTCCTGCAACTGTTAATACTGGAAGAGGTATTCAATGATGTATTAAAACTAAAAAATTAAATTTAGTTTAGTTGTGTTATTTAATAATTTCTTTTGGCTTTTCTTTGAAATTAATGTATTAAGTAAACCTGTAAGTTAATTAATAATATTGAACCAACTAACTACTCATCACTGTTTTGGTTGAATTTGTCTTCATTTAAGTGTAGTTGCATATTTTTTCCATATAGATTGACTTATTACGATATTTAAAATATTTACTTTGTAAAATTTTTCTTTGATGTAGGCACTGAATTTGAAGGTGCTATTATTGCCTTATTTCATCTATTGGCTACACGAACTGACAAAGTACGAGCTCTCAGAGAAGCATTTTACCGACAAAATCTTCCTAACCTCATGAATTTACTTGCCACCGTTCTTGTGTTTGCTATTGTAATATATTTCCAGGTAAGTTCTTTTGTACAAATAGTCCCAACTTTCAATTTTTATTTAAAAACTAGATATATGTCTTGAATTTAAACTTTTGTTCCAATAAAATTTTCAACTCATTATTTATTTCAACTTTCATTATTAAAGTATTTTTGTTAGTTTTCTCTCACAATTATATTGATTTTATGATGTATTTATGGCAGAATTGTTTTTATAGTTTCATAAGGATTTTTTTTTGATGGGAGAAAAACTTAAATCCCCTTTTTCTACTGAAATAGCTTTATTAAAAACTAATTTTGCTGCCCTCTTCCTTCCTAAAACAGGCCATTATTATTTTTGTTTTTTCAATTTACTGTTAATTTTAAGAGAGATTTTCCAACTAAAAAAAACATTCTCTAATGGTGCCTATTCAGATTTTTAGCAATTTTCAACTTGGAAAGAAAGAGTTGAAAAGTGTTATAGAAGCCTAATTAGTTCTGCACAATAAAACACTAGTGCAATTTATCATAACCCATCTTTTTCCTAATATGCCATAGTTCATAATGTTTCATATTGGGCTTTTGTTTTATGATCATTAGATCACTACATTAAAAAAAATTAACTGCTGTCTTACATTGATACATTTTAAAACCATTGCTATTGATGCTAAGAGCATCCTATTTTATTTTCTGCCCTTTTTTTAATGTTTAACAATCAATTACTTTTTTTTTACTTCTAGGGCTTTAGAGTGGATCTTCCTATCAAGTCTGCCCGTTATCGAGGACAATATAGTTCCTATCCAATTAAGTTATTTTACACTTCAAACATTCCTATTATCCTCCAGTCTGCACTTGTATCAAATCTTTACGTTATTTCCCAAGTATGTATATTACTGTAGCTTTGTTTTTGCAATTAAAAAAAAAAAAAAGCTGCAGGAAAAAGATTCTCATATCTACTTTTATCACTATATCATTAAATGCTTTCCCCCCCCCCCTTCTTGGTTTAATTTGCATCATTAGCGTATATATGTACACTCAATTTTCCTAGTCATTGTTGCCAGAGTGTGTGTGTGTGTATGATTAAATTTCCTGATATATGTCACTACAGCCGTATGCATACACTCAACTTTGCTATTCCGATACCAATAATATTTGGTGATGGCCTTCTCATATCCATTATGATGCAAATGTGTTAAAAATTAAAGTATGTGTAGTAGAGATGAGTTCGGGCTCATTTTTTGAAGCCCGAGCAATATTATTAAAGTTGGAGCCCGAGCCCGAAATTTCAGCTAAAGACAAATAAAATTAACTACTTCATTAATAGGATACAATAAATTTTGGAGCTTCACACACCTTCTAGTCCCCCATGCTGCCATTTTTTTTAAATAAGTACATCTATTTACCCGTGAATCACTTTTTAAAATCTGTTTCAAGGAGTATGTTCAACAAAGGAGAAATTTTTCACGAGCCCGATCCCGAACGCAATCGTGAATTACAAAGCTCGGGCTTTTGGGCTCAGGCTGAGCCCGTCTCATCTCTAATGTGTAGTAGGTTCAGTGTTTGCCATCCACTACAATTTTTTCTTTTTTCCTCATACATGTGTTTAATTCATAATTGTTTAAGGTTTTCAGTAAAGTGGTGCTATATACAATTCCTTTGTAGGAATCATTAGAATATCATAATTAACCTCTCTAAATATTCCATCTCGCCAGTAGGTTGGCAGATGAGGAAGCTGCAGCAAATTACTGGCTGACCATTAGATGACATAAATATCCAGGAGTCATTGCCCTCTCTCCTATTTTCATTATGCTTAGCTGTCTGCATAAATACACAACTTTTGTTTATCAAAACTTTGAAAAAAGATTAGTCCAAATGTAATGTTTTAAATGAATGTTTAATGAAAGAAAAAAAAAACTGATTTTTGAACTTGTTTTTATTAAGTTTTAATTTGATCTTTCATATCTAAAACTTAGTTCTGGCAAGATTTTATTATTATTATTACACATTAATTTGCCTCAGGTTTTGATTCAGATCTAACTTAAATTTGTTTTTGTGTGTCTTTTATCCCTTTATACTGCAAAAGTATAGTTTTCTGCTAATGCCGTCTTCTATACAATTACTAGGGAAAAAAAAAATAAGATTAGCAGCTCTGCCCATGACTGACTGCAAATTATAAAATTGATGGCAAATATATTTTCACCATAAAAAAATATAAATATTTTATGAGTTGCTGAGTGTAACTGGTTCCATTTTCTACTGAAGTCTTTTCTTCCTCCCTCCTCTTGAAAAAAGGGGAGACCATCGAACACTTAAAAAAAGTAACATCAGCAAAAGTTCAGCATCTTATATTTTCCCTTATTAATGCAATTACTTTTCTTGAATTGTATAATCATTTTCTGAATCGTAAATTGAGCTTTTCGTATAAAGCCATTTTTTTCTTTACAAAAATTGTTTGTTCCACTATTTTTTATTTTTGTGTTGAATGAAAGAAATGTCATGATTTTAAGTTTTTAAGGATTCAATGGCATTAATTATTCTTTTTATTTTAGATGCTTGCTGTCAAATTTAGTGGAAACTTCCTTGTGAACCTTCTTGGTGTATGGGCAGTAAGTACCTTTTCTTTTTTTTTTTCTTATGTAAGTCTTTATTATTGTTGATTTCAACTTGCAATTGAATTCTCTTTATCTGTTAATCCCTGTGTTTAAGAATCATAGATTCTTTGTACATGTGTACAATACCACTCTCATAATTATTGTATTGTAACCATTAAGGAAATTAAAATCTAATGATGTTTTTACATTTAAAGATTTTATTAACTGCTAATTAAATGTGCCTGTCAATAGTTAATGAAACATAATGGACAAATATGTAATACACATAAATATCTGCTTTTAGGATGTTGGTGGAGGCGGACCAGCCCGTGCATATCCTATTGGGGGTCTGTGTTACTACCTTTCCCCTCCAGAAAATCTTGCCCACATTTTTGAAGATCCCGTCCATGCTGTGCTTTACATAGTTTTCATGTTGGGATCCTGTGCTTTCTTCTCAAAAACATGGATTGAAGTTTCTGGATCCAGTGCCAAAGATGTATGTTTAATTTTTTTCAATTTCAGTTTTATGGCTTGGCTAAAAGAATAAAGTTTGTTTGTATTTAATTTATTTTTGTTCAATGTTTGTGACATTAAATGCTTTTTTATCAAGCTAAACTATAATTCAGCTATGTGCACTACAAGAAAAAATTTGTATTAATGGCAATTAGGAATAATTTAATGCAAAATATACTATTTTCTGTATATATTTTTTTAATTTTCAGGTCTCATTGTATTCAATTGAATTTCAATAGTTGCTTTAGTGTGTAAAGATCGGTGAAGTTTTTTTTTCCTTGGAACAAACACGGCAGTGCACATAACATGAGTAGCAAAATATTTTAACTAGAATTCTTCTGGTTTTTTATGTTAACACTCACAATTGAATTTAAATTCGTGTGGGTATAACCCTTCCCTCTTTCAAATAATTTTAGATTTCTTCTTGGGGGTTACAATTTAAAATTTGGTAAAATATCAAATTAGTGTGCTTTTTTTCAGTTTGAAAGCATTTCGTTAAAGTAGTCTTTTCACAAACTTGAAAATTAATGTGTGAAATATTGTTAGATATACAAACTTCTGAAATACATATTTTTTTACTGAATCAAAGGGTCTTGGTGATTTTTATGTGTGTCTCTTAATAAACAATAGAGATTATGGATGAATTTTTATTGAGGTATTACTGTTATTGTCTGGTCGGTAACTAAATAGAACAAACAAAAAAAAGTATTAGAAAATTTTATTAACTGCTGCATAAATTATTTTATTAAACTGTTATATTTAGTTTTTACTTTGTAATATTTTAAAATTGGTTATAGCTTAATGGGATTTTCTTATGTTGTAAGGGCTATGTTATTTATGTACTTATTTATATGAGCCCTCTATTTACTAAGAAAAATTTATTGCACTAGTGATTTTGTTTTTGCGGCGATTTTTATACTAATAGAATTATATTCGGTCTTTTAACTTTATGTTTTAAACATTTCAGGTTGCTAAACAATTAAAAGAGCAACAGATGGTCATGAGAGGTCACAGAGAAAAATCAATGATTCATGAATTAAATCGTTACATTCCTACAGCTGCTGCTTTTGGTGGCCTATGCATTGGTGCTCTTTCAGTACTTGCAGATTTCTTAGGTACATTTTTCTTTTTGTCTCTCAGATAGTCATCTAATGTGTTTTTATTTTCATGCTTGCAAAATATGTAATAAAAAATGTGATTATTTATTCGGTAAATAGATTGAGTTGATGCCATTTTTCTTTTTTGTCATTTGGTGATTTTGCTAGTTATATTTTCCTCATTATTTCTTTTATGTTTTAGGTGCCATTGGCAGCGGTACTGGTATCTTGCTTGCTGTGACAATTATATACCAGTATTTTGAGATCTTTGTGAAAGAGCAGAGTGAGATGGGAGGCATGAGCACATTACTTTTCTAAAAATGGACATTCTTAGTTCAGTGATTTTACATAAACTCATTAGGTGTGCTGTTGCTGTAACAACTGTATCTCATCTCACCAGAAATAAATGTGAAAAGAGTCATTTTGTAAAAATTGTTTTGAATTATTGAGTCTGTTTTTTTTTTTTTTGTTGTTGTTGTTGTTCGTTTCTCTCAATTCTGTTAGCACTCATATGGAGGAAAAAAGTTGAACTTTTATTTATTGGGCAGGGGGGAATGATGTCTGATTATTTTATCTTTAAACAAAAGTATTTTTAATCAATTAAAAATATGTAAATGCCAGAGCATTCTAATATCCTATGCTTCCCCCCCCCTCATCACTTTTATGTGTCGCAAGATTTGTGTTTACCTATGAAATTTCACAATATTTTGATCTCTAATTCTGCAACATTAGCATGGTTTGGTGGCATTGAATCATTTGTAATTGCATTGTTATGCTATGTGTGTAAGATATTGATGAATTTGAACATATTCTCAAATTATTTGTAAAGACTTTCGTTTGAATAACTGTTATGCTTTCAGACAAAGTTAATAAAATGGTGGCTACAGTTTTGATCAGACTATTTCTTAGGCTGAAACTTGTTCCTGATCTATATATTTCATGTTCTGTGAATTTTTGGTTTATTAAATATATTTATTTAACGGAAAGCTGGATTAAGAAGAAAAATATTTTAATTGTTAATACCATTATACTGCTGAAATGAACTGTTAATTATCAAACAAATTGCACAAAAACTCATAAAACTTTCTCTCCTTAAGATTTAATAAGCTACAATTCTTAACTAAAAGACTTTTTCTTTTTTTCCTTTAAATTTTAAAAAACTGTGGTGTCCTATATTTAGTGTGATTTACTGTATATCATAATGATTAGAACATTTTTTTATTAATGTATGGTAAATTTCAGTGATCTGATCCTACTACATTTTAATGGGTATTATTTTTTTTTTGGGGGGGGGGGGAATTCCTCGTTCGTCAATCCAATATAAAAAATTTAACATTACATACAGGCACACTTTTTGGAAGGGTTAAAAATCAAGTACAGCTTTTCTTTCACAAAAATGCTTTCTACAGGGTTCGTACTGGTCATTAAAGTCATAAACAACTCATTAATTTTGGTTAGTCATAAAAAAGGGCCCTTTAAACTCATTAATTTTGACTTGCGGTCATAAAATTTGAAAATTTTCATATAAAAGTGTGCCGTGTGATGGCAAATGTGGCAGAACAAATTTCTACTGCGCCGTCGCCAAACATATGGCTTAGATATTTTTTCTCCCTGCTGTTCTTCCCGGAGAGGGGGAGAAAGAAAATCCTCCTAATGCAAATCAATCCTTCTTCCCCACCCGCTACAGTTGTTTGCTCTGCGTCTATTATTGTTGGGATTTTCCTTTCTCCAGTGGTTGTTCCTTTAGGAATGTAGGCCATATCTCACCAAATATCTCTGAGAAGGGTTGCATCAAAATTATTAAAAAGCTGATAAGATAATATGCCACACAGTGTTATTTGAATTGCTGGTGCTGGTGTACAACCACGTGTTTAGGAACTCTTAATAAGCGATTGTGAGAAATGCCAGGAAAGTGTGTTTTCAATTCAGCATGGCTGCTGAAAGAACAATATAAAAAATGGCCCGGCTCAGGTACGGCAGCCGCCCTGCGGCATGAAACAAGCATGCCAAGCACTGCCAATGCTATGCGCATAAGCACCTGCTGCTTGGCAATGTTTGTGGTGCTATCTCGATTGGATTAAGGTTTACTGTACTTACAAAAGGGAGAAAGAAAAGATGATTTTCCTGATGTGCGTGAATGGAGTAAAGACTGGGGATTATTCTTCTGGGTGAAATTTGTTCGAGGTCGAGGTTTTGGTTTTCATTTGTGTGGATGGAGTGAAGACTGGGGATGATTCTTCTGGGTTGTTCTTTGTGTAAAGAAATGATTTCGAGGTTTTCGTTTAAGAACAGATCATTTAAGGTGCATGTTCCTTTTACGAATTCGAAGTTTAAAGAGGATTATTTTAAATATTTGAATAAAGGAATTTAAATATAATATTAAAGATGAGTAGATGTAAATATGAATTATTATTTTAAGGGGTGTGACCTTTGTACGAAGTCAGTCCTTTCTTGAATCGATTTCCTTAATTGTGCCCGTCAAATTGTAATCAATAATAAATAGTAAGACAACTAAGAAAAATTATTTTTAATTCGACGTCTACAAGAATTTGATCATAATTAACATGCAATGTGTATTACATTTATATTAATCATATGTTAAATATATGCAGCGTTCAAGATATAGTACAATAAAGGTACAATTTGTTTCAATTTACTAATTTATTTATTTTTTAATTCAATTAGTGTTTACAGGAACACTCAAAATAGTTATAACATATTATGCTCGCTCTCTATGGACAAGTCTGCAATTACTGAACTGATTCTAAAGATTTTTCACATGTAAAAGGTATATTATTTCTGAGTAATATAGACTAAAACTCATGAATATCGCACAAATCGTTTTTGTTTTTGGAGGGGGGAGAGACATTCAAAATAGTTCGCAAATTTTAATTACAATATTATATACAAATAATTTAATTACTATACATATACAAATAATTACATATTACTATACATATACAAATAATTTAATTACTATACATATACCATAATTCGTTCAGATGTTTTTTGTGTGATCCATTCGTAATAAAAACAGTAAAAAGTCTCTAAAATGAAATTCATTGCAACGAAAATTCCCTCTACAACAATAAAATGTTGCGGTTCTTCGGAATTTCCATACAATATAATCTCTCCAATGCGTAACACAGTTTCCGAAATATTTCATTTTTAAAAATTAAATTTTATATGGTGAGTGTAATTTTCATATGTGTACAGTATTATGGTGTTTTAACGATTTCATTCACAACTTCATTTTTATATTATTTATACTTTTCATAGCATAATTTCATAATGATATTTTAATTTACATTTGAAGTATGCTGACTAAACAAATTATGTAACATGTAGTACATATGTAACTAAAAAAATGAGATTTCCTAGGGTCATTAAAAACTCATTAATTTCCATTTTTTGAAACCAGTATGAACCCTGTTTCTATCTTTGGATTAGGCTGAAGATGTTATTTTGGATGCATAATAGTAACTCGGTTTCAGTTAAAGCTGATTTAACCTTCTCACAGAAAGAATTGTAAGGATTTCCTGCTAAAAATAGTTGAAATGAAAATACAATACTGCCTCCCAGGAAGGGACAACCCTTAGACCAGATATAAGATGGGGTGTCTCTTCTGCAGGGTATATACATTTTATATACTAAGTCTCCCAAAAACATGGTAACATGCTTTAATTCCTTATCTATTAAAGTGGGCAATGTAAATTAAGTGTTCAAAATAAGGTAAGAAAAAGACTGTGTTAAGAAAAAAAATCCTCTTGTTAATTTTCAAAAAGTTTAAGTTTTTTATTTGTATATGACCCCCCTTGCAAAAAAAATAAATCCCACTTAGTAAAATGTGCACCCCCCCCCCCTCCATTCACCAATGAAGTGATGTGCAAGATTTCAGCTTTTCATCATAAAATGTCTTAACAGATATCTATAAACAAATATGATTATAGATATCTGTATAGATATAATATCTTATTTTAAAAACTTTCCACATCCCTTAAATAGTGTCACTTGGTCAGAGGTAAAGAAAGTCTCTATTCAAAGGTACTGGGACCAACAAAATTGTTCCTTATTCAGAGGTGTCCCTTTCAGAAGTCTTCACTATATTTCCATTAAGAATGAGTTTCCAATTTATAAACGGTCTGCTTCAAACATGTTTTACTTTTTTATTGCTATATTTTAAAACAAATGTTTTTCCTATATTTTCTTTTGCTGATGAGAGCCCTGAATGGATTAGACAAAATTAGCAATATTTTTACCTCTTACATACATCAGAAGCATCTTCACATGTGCAAGTTTACCTTATAGAAACAGTATGCTGATTTTGCGAATGATGCTAAATGAGACATAAAATAATTTGGAGAACAAAATATTAATCCGTAGCAGTATGGAACCTTTGAAGGATGGAATAAAAAGCATTAAAATTGAAGAGTGTATTCAATGTTCAAATGAAGAAGTGGAACTTTTAATCAGCTTTCTGTGTGTGTGTACTGGTGTCTATTTATGTTTCAAAAGTTGGCAACTTTGACTAATGTTTAATGGTTATTTTCAGTATCTTTCAGAAAATCTAACACATGTGCAAGACTTTGGGGGATGGGCAAGTGGTGTAACTTTTTTACATAAAATTTAAACATAAATTTTCAACAAATTTAATTACAGATGAACAACATAGGATTTTTATTTGTTACATTATAAAGCAGCAATTTTAAAGACTTTTTTTTCCGTTCTTGAAAGAATGGCCACTTCCCAATTTTTACATGTCTATCCACCATTGAGGGATATTCAAAATGCTTTAAAATTAATCTTTAACCATTCGCATGTATTATATTTTACAGCAAGTATTTTTTATAACGGGCGGGCCCTTGCCAACTAGGCATTTGCCATTACAACTGCCTGAGAGTATTGGTGGGTGCATACAGTGGGCAGCCAGTGCTATGCCTTATAAAAGGACTAACAAGTTGATGCCCAGGCCGGGAATCTAACACAGACCCAAGGCATGATAGAATGATTCTTTAGCCCCTATACCACCTGGATGGCAGCAAGTATTTTATTGATATTTCCTTTTTCTTTAAAATCACTCCAGGATATGTAAAAAAGAATTTATTCCCCTGCCCCTCATATTTTACGAATTTTGAAAAATGCTCTCCAGTCTATCATATGTTAATAAGCTTGCATAGATGACAAGTTTTGTATTATTAGATTCAGAAATATTGGTATACAAACACTACTTTCCAGTCCTTCTCATACAAATTTTTGAATCGAACATTGCACAACTGAAGCTTTCTTCTTTAAAAGGAAATGAATTGAAAATTTTAATTTGGAGCAACCACAAGATTATTTAAAAACTGCATTTGTTGAGGTTTTTTTTTTTTTTTTATTAGACAAATGTCATCTATCAGGAGAAAGAGGGAATTAATGCCAAATTTATATTTCTTTAATTCTTCAACTGTAGACAATTTGGTTTTAACAAGAAAGATAAATCATGGCAAACACGTTGATTATAAAACACTTTCCAACACACTAGTGTGCACACACACATCCCCTAAGCAGATAGCCCTTGAATAGCTATGCCTTAATATAACATAGCACATTAAAATGGTTAATTAGAGCAGTACTTAACATATTATCCTGGCAGTCATTCCTGTCAAACTATTTTTCTGTCAAATGAGTTGCCAAACTGTTGCCAATCTTATTCAAAACCATTAATAATTTCATATGCCCGGCATTTCTCTTGGCGAACCACCGGGATAAGTACCATTATAGCTTGAGTAATGAATTTTCAAGATTCCCATTGAAATCATATCTTAATATTACCACATTAGATATTTTATGATTTCCTGCCAAGTAATGAAAATATCGCCAAGCTGGGTTCATGTTTTGAAGGATTTTTTCCTCCCCATATTTTGCTATTTATGCCATTACTTTTTTTTTAGAATAGAGATATCTTGTAATACCATGTAAAATGACAAATGTTGTTTTGCGTCTTCATGTAGATCAGGGTTTTCCAACATGTGGTCCATGAGAAACAGTCCAGCTCACCAAAAGTTTGAATATGTCTGGGTTATTACTGTTTGGATTTATATTTCATTTTGAATTGCGAGACACATATCAACAACGTACATGGATTTCGTAGCAATTTGATTTAGAGGAATCGCGAATGAAAATATGGAGACACACTAAAACCATAAAAACTTTCCAATCTTGCTGGAGAATGTTCAAAATGTATAATCTGTTGGACCGCAAGTTCCTTTCACAAAAGGTTTGTGAGCCCTGATCAGGATTCATCTAATAATCTGATCTAAAGCACCTGAGATAAGAAAAAAAGCTCTGGCTACATCAAAGTTTAAGAATATCACTAGCTGAACCCACAGCGCACACTCTCTACATCCAGTCTCCACAAGCAAGCTATAACAAACTATGAAATTATTTTGAGTACTCCTGTAGAAGAGCTGTTAATTATACAGGCACTACTTTCGACGGAGAGATATATCTTTTAAATCTTAATAAAATGTATCAATTTTATTTAATTTCAAACGGCCAAATATCTCTAAAATACACTTTAAAGAATGGCTGCTTATAGAGTGTAATGTATTGGAAATCTTTTGAGCTCTCCTGTAGGAGAACTATAAATGCTACATATACCATTTTGAATAGGGTACATGATACATATATAATTCGATGCATAGTAGTTTCCTGATCTTTGTTCCATGTACCAAATCCCCGAGAAAAATGGTGTCCAGCACCTACATACCTGAAACTCTCCCTCCATCAAGGATTTATACTTCTCACTTCTTGCAATGTATATGTATTCATAGCAAGCCTAGAATACAAATACATTGCAAGAGATCATGCTTTTTCAGCCCTTGTGTTAACATTGTTATATTGTAATTACCAGATAGGAGATAAGCAGCCTAACTTTTATAGCCTCATACAGAAATGAATTTTCTGCAGTTTAGTTTATAATGGAGATCGTGAATTTTTGTATTTTAACTTTTTTTTTAACTACTAACAAGAACTAGTAAACATTATTGCAGTGTTTTAAGATCAATGCATTATATAACAGTGTATAAAAAATGATTGTTTCCATAATCACTATACCATCTAGCGGTGGGGGGGGGGGGGACATATGACTACATCTGTCCCTCTTATGAGGTTGTCCACGAGTTTATAGTGGATAGCATTCTCATTTTCTGACCCAATGTTGATCTTTCACCTAGGTTAAATATGAATGGAAGAGAATCTGAATATCAGCAATACATGACAGCTTAAAATATTAGAAGAGCCTTAGTGTGGGTTACTTATGATTCTCAATTTGTTTTTAAGTAAGAAAATACTATACGTGCTCATGGCCAGCCGTGTCAAAAAATGGTCTAGAACTGTGGCATCCGATGCACGATTCAATCGACCGCCATCTTGCTGGTAATTAAATCGGTGGCAACAATTTCCCCTTTTTCAGCATTGGGAAATGGTTACACTTCAAAGGGTTAAGTGTCAAAAAAGCATATTTCTGGCTATTTTATTTATTTCTTTGTTTTTACTAACTGCGTATATTAATACTATAATTAGTGGCATCAAAAACTCCTGAACATGCTCAATTTTTTCCTAATTTTTGTGGTTGACCAATTTTTCGTTATGAAATTGTATTATCTGAAATTTTGTTATCGATTTTAACAATTTCTAGCAAAGCTGAAAAGGTTTAATGATTTCAGTTAATCTGTCTCTCCATCTGTTCTACCTGTCCATCCATACTCCTACTGCTGTAAATATGCATAGATTACTACAAAATTTATATGTGTCACTCGTATGTACTGTCCCAGGTACCCAATTGAAAACGGTCAATGTAGGATTTACAACTCTTTACAGGAGCATAAAATACTCAGTGATAGTATAGCTTTCTATCAGCAAGAAAAGCTTTTCAGTAGTTAGAGGGATAACCACAGAGTATAATGTATTAGAATTATTTTGAGCGTCCCTGTTAGAGAACTATTTACGCTCCATGACTGGAAAGCAGCCTATAATACTCAGGAATAGTGTAGCTTGCTATCAGCAAAACAAGTTTTGGAATCTGTTCAGTAGTTACAGAGATACCCATGGATCATTATGTAATTCTTATGAGTGTCATTTCAAAAAACTATTTACACTATATGCATGTAAGGTAGCCTATAATACTCAGCAATAGTGTAGCTTTCTATTTGTGAAAACGGATGTAGAATCTGTTCAGTAATCTCAAATATCCATGGAGCATAATATTCTTATGAGTATCCCTGTAAAAGAACTATTTAGAGTGTATGCATAAATGGTAGCTTATAATTCTCAGAAATAGTTTAGCTTTCTATTAGTGAAAAAAATTTAAGAATTCGTTAAGTATTAACAGAGATACTCATAGAGCATAATGTATTAGAATTGTTTTAAGAGTCCTTCTAAAAGAACTATTTGTGTTATGTGGATAAAAGTAGCCTATAAATGCAGATTTCTATCAGTGAAGAAAGTTTTAGAATAGTTTCAATAGTTACAGAGATATCCATAGAGCGTCATGTAATTCTATGAGTGCCCCTTAAAGAACTATTTATGCTATATGCATGAAGGGTGGTAGCCTATAAAACTCATGAATAGTGTAGCTTTTTATCTGAAAATTTTTTTTGAATTGATGCAGAGATGCCTTTTGAGCATAATGTAATTCTTGTGAGTATCCCTGTAAAACTCTGATGTATGCATAAAAGGTAGCCTACAATACTCAGAAATAGTGCAGCTTTCAATGAGTGGAGAAAGTTTAGAATAGGTTCATTAATTACAGAGACGAGACTCCCAGAGATCGTAATGAAAATCATATGAGTATCCCTGTAAAAAAAACTATTTATGATATATACAGGAAAGGTAGCCTACAGTGCTCAGGAATAGTGTAGCTTTTTATCACTGAAGATAGTTTTAGAAGTTAAGAGGAAGTCCTAGTTATGATCATTCCCTGTACTCGCTATGTTACGATGTTCTGAGCAGGATTTTGTGCAAACTACTTTATGTCCCTGTAAAAGAACTCTTTAAACTATATCCATAGAAGATGGCCTATAATACTCAGGAATAGATGCTTTCTACTGAAAAAAGTTTTGTATTCGGTTCAGTAGTTATAAAGATAACCGTAGAGTGTAATGTATTGGAATTATTTTCAGTCTCCCTGTTAAGAGAACTATTTATGCTGCATACATGAAAGGCAGCCTACAATCAGAGTTGGGCAGTATTTCAAATACATGTATTTGAAATACTATTTTCAAAATACATTTGTATTTTCACAAGAAAAAGCAATGTATTTTAAAATACATTTTCAATGTATTTTGTATTTTCAAAATACTGAAAATACATTTTTTATTCTGAAGTTAAATTACGAGTAATGTAACATCAAAAGTAGCTTGGTTTGGCGAAATCCAACAAAAATAACATAACAGCTGGTATTCATTGTTTTCAGTTCATGACATATGTCTGTTGCATCTGCTCTGTTTTAGTGTTATATATGGTAACTAAAGAGGTGTTATGAGTTTTTGCAATGTTTAGGCTATATTAAACAGGAAGAAGGGGGGTAATCTCACACATCTATTTAGATTGATTTAATGATATTTTGTCTAGATGGTTTTCTTTATTGCTGATAACTGATTCATAGATGCGAATGAAGCTGAAAAAGAAAGAAAACAGTTTGAGTAATAGTCATTGGATTTCTGTAAAAGAATTGATAAACAATTTCAAATGCTTTACCAAGTTACAGAAAAATAGTAGAGTCAGTATCAGTGAACTTGTTCCACGAGATGGATGAAGATTTCAGTCCAGAGGAATTGGAGAGTCGATGTGCAATTCTAAGCGGCAAATTTTTTAAATTTTTATGTATAGAAGCAAATGAGAAAGTTAAGGCCCAATGCCAGCTTTGCCTGCCAAAAAGTTCTATCATAAGTGGAACATTTAAAACGACGACAAATTTTAAAACTCACTTAAAGGTAAAACTTCATTTTTATTATAAAATTGGTTAAGCTGAGTATTTTTGTTCAAATATTTAACTGAATTCAATAAGTCGTAAATGCTAATGTACAAACTTTTCATGTTTTTTTTTTGTTTTTTTTTGTCAAGTGAGGAATATATATATATATATATATATATATATATAGAGAGAGAGAGAGAGAGAGGGATGTAGATATATATATATGTATATATATATATATATATAATAGCTTACTAACGTAAAGTGAAATCCCAAGATAATCCAATGATAAAGTGAAAAAAATAAAAAAGTAGATATATATATATATATATATTGTCTTGGTTGGAAACCTCAAATTCCTTTTTCTAATTTAATTGTTCATCATTTACTCAATTTTTCTCATCATACATTTTGAATCAAGGATGGATCGAGTTCTCAAAAATTTAAACCTGACCATTGATGTCTGCATTAAAAGTAATAGTTATGAGTTTGAATTTGCTTTAAGAGCTGGAACCCTAAATTTATGCTTCTTAACATAACTGAAGGATTTTATTTTATTAGCTTGGATGAAATAAATGAAACTTTACTTAATTGTTTAATTTTTTTCACTTTTAATGTTGTACTTATAAAAATGAAGTAATTTTAGCGAATTTTTGTTGCTCCTCTTATTTTCTTAACTGTACAAATCAAATGTAGTTAAAGCATTTTGACTGCTTTTATTTTTGCTGAAACGGAAATAATATGCATTCGTTGACAAATGTAGAGACCTTAGTTTAATTGTTTATAAATTTCTTTTTAATTAAACTAGGTAGCACACATTTTATTTAAACAGATGCAAGGGCGGCTCCAGCGAGGGGGCCATAGCCGCCGCCGCCCCCCCCCCCCCCCCCCCGAACGTTTTGTTTTTGAACTTTAGATTCGTATACTTTACGATTCCTCACGTTAAATTGGCATTTTAAACAATTTATAGACTATCTAAAAAGTTCAACAGCCCCCTCCGAAAATTCAGCCTGGAGCCGCCCTTGAACAGATGTGGCCTAGTGTATAATGAATTAAAGTAATATATAAAGTTCAAGAAAATACCAGAACAATGCCATTTATAACTATTTTAATAATTTATTTTGTTTAAAATATTTTGAATTAATATAATACAACTTCTATATATAATACGGACTGTATAATTGCTGTAAGCATTATAACAATTTTGAAATTACATGACAACAATTTTGGATGATCATTTACCTTCTATACGAAAGATTGAAATAAATTATCTGTGATTTATAAAACTAAATCATACGGTACATCTTTATCTCTGGTGCTTTGGTGTTTGAGCAGAGTTCACACCAGGCGCGTAGCCAGGAAAATTTTTCAGGAGGGTGTGGAGGGATATGAACTTATATGTGTATAAATAGACGGAATTTCAGCACGGCATAAATCTTGTGATCACTAATCCAAAAATTTCGGGGAGGGTGATATACTCCGCTATCCCCCCTGGCTACGCTCTTGGCTCCCACCATGCAGTCTTAAACTTTAGATTATTACCAAAATATCGAAGGACTCTGGATAATGCCACCTGAAACACCGCGAATTACTATAAAGGAAGAATTTTTGAAATAACGGATTGAACATGCACACACACTTTATAAAATGTGTAAGGTTGACAATCAAAATTTCAATTTTTAAATTATTAAGCTACAATTATTTTACTGCCAATATTATTTATTTTATGCAATGCTATGTGTTACAAAATCTTTTATAGATTCATAAAGTTTCATTGCCTTTTAGTTAAGTTCAGTAAAGTCATTGCAATAATTACTTAGCATTTAAAGAAAGAGTCTAAACTTTCAATAAAAATGAAAAGTTTTATTATAAATTAAAACCATTTATTAGTTGAAAAATTTTCTTAATTTGTCTCCCTCAGTTATTCCCCTAAAAACTTCGAAAACTCGGATGCATTATTTCTCAAATAATTCAGAGCATTTAAAAATAATTCAGAAGAAAATTTTTTTACAGTTACTGAGAATATCTTCAAGCGTTTTTAGAATATACGTCTTAACTGAACCTAAATTTATATTTCTCTGTGTTGACTTTTACTTATGCACGTTCGTTTTGAAGTTAAGAAAAAAAATGTAGTATATGGTACCTTACTATTGGAGATGAAATAATTTTTAGATATTATTTTAACTGTCATTAATTTTTCATAAATCTCTTAATTTTAAAATCAACAAATAATTATTTTGAGCATTTTTTAAATTCTTATGCTAAAGAAAAGTTGAGAAATTTCATTTGTAAATTCCTCATAACTTATTAATTTTGAAAACACATAAATATTTGATAACTCGAACACTGTTTTTAGAAAATGCAATGTTGCCCAAAAATGCGAAAAGTCGCGATTTAAAAATACGCTATGTATTCGGGGACATAATGGGCAGAGGGGTCGTATCGTAACGAGTGACAAGATGAAATTTTACTCTTATGGTCACATGCAGTAAAACTATAAATAATAATAATATAAGGATAAAATGTCGGCTGAAAAAAAAAGTCAAACGAAAAAAGGGTGAGCGAAAAATGACATAGTCAATTAATGTCGTTTTTATATGGCAATAAGGAAACTAAAGAATTTGGAAGTTCAGGGGTCTCCCCCTGCAGAGGCTCGAAGAGTCGAGTTATCATGTAGAACGGCAGTTTCTACGAGTGACGCAGCCAGCCCTAACCAACCAACCGTAAAACTTCGCGGCACTTACATTTACAGGTAGCTTTTCAATTTTGAAAAGTGTCTCATCTGGATCTCGGAATCCGCTCTAACGAATTTTTTACAATTAATATATGATTTTAATCGGTGCCAAATTCGATGAGTGACGTCGCCGGTTAAGCTAGGAAAACTCGTTTTATTTATTTAATCCAGTTCAAAGAGGGAACTATTTAACCCGCGTAAGGAAATACGGAAAATGATCTTGTTTCAAAGGTGGTAAACAAGGCAGGGAGTAGGAATACAGTGCTGTAGATCCGTGACAAGATTTGTACAAGTTACCTTATATCCTAAACCAGCTTGGGCGATTCGCTTCCGGTTTTTGACCAGAAAACTAAGGTTCTGTACCCGATGTAGCACTTTTGCGAGATGAGCTTTGTGTTACTGTCGTTTTTGTTTTATTTCATTTTTTAAAATAATAACAGATTATTATATACTTTACTTATTTTTTCTGTAATTTATTTTGCTATAATTAATAATTAAAAATAGTTAAGGCTTTGAATTAAAAAAATAATTAATTTAAGTTTTTTTGGTAAAACTCCTTCCTAACCTTTTCTTTCAGTATTTCGTTTCTCTAGTATTTTGATAGCTATTTCTAATTAAATTAAGTCTTTATTTTTCTAATATTATTAATTCTATTTGGAAAATTCAATATGTAATTAATATTTCAATGAATTTTTTTTTCTCTTCAGAAAGCTCACATAATTAATTAATAATAATTATTTAGTATTCAAAGGAAAATAAATAGTAGTTTTACATACTAACTAGTTTTAATAATAATTCTTTTACTCTTCATGTATATATAAAATTTATTGAAATTATTGAATTATAATTTTAAAATCAATATTTTTTCCAAATCTTAGGTTTTTCTCACTTTTATTTTGTATGCCTTTAAATAACAGATTTAAAATTTTGTTCAATACTTTTCAGATAGAAATTTGATTAATTAATCTAAATTTATACATGCACTATATTTTGTATTAGAAATTTGATGGCCGGAGATGGCATCTAAAACAAGAAGTTGTGCCCACCCGAGCCGAGTTGATAAGATACTGAAGATGGTAGATAACTGAAGTATAAATGTCCAGGGTTCTGGTTTACCGGATGGCTGATAATCTAAAAATTCGGAGTTTTGGACGGTTTTTCTCACGATGTAACGTAAATACGCTTCAGAAGCACTAAGAAAGTCAACCGCGCAAGACCCTTATTCTTAAACTGGTAGTTCATCTAAACGTTCTCTAAAAAAATGAAATTATCAACTGATAAAAAAACAAACAAACATAGTATGAAGTTAGTTTTCTAAAAAGCGACATGAAACCAATTATAAACAATAATTTTTTGAGTAATTTTCTATTTTATTAATGATTGTAGTCATTAATTAATTTAATCAACAATTTTGAGATGTATCATTAACTTAGTTAAAAACTTAGTGTATCATAATATAGTTAAAAATTTAACAGAGATAGCTTTAAACTGAAAGCAAACATTGCATTAATAGATTACATTGCATTAAAATAATAGAACGAGTAGCTAGATTATCATTAATTAAGAACTAGATTATTAAATTAATAATTTTAACGAAACTTAACTTACGGTTATCGTTAAACTGAATGCAAATTAATGAATCACAATGCATTAAAACAATAGAACCAATAGTTATATATTGTTGTTGTTATTCTAGAATTACGGCCGATTATAGCTACACGTAGGCTCTAAGCCGAGACGTGAGGTGCCCTCCCTGGGGGTCTTTCCAAAGGGTCCTAACCTGTACGCTGTTTTGGAGGAAACCACGGAAAACTCCGAACGATTAGGTCGGCGGACGCAACCTGGTTTCGAACCAGGCACCTTCCGTCTCCCAGTTCAGAGCGCTATGCGCTCGGCCACTGATGGGGCCCAATAGTTATATAATTATAGTAAAAAAGTTAACTTACGTTTAGCATTAAACTGAATGCAAATTTATGAAATAAAATCAAAGATGGTGGCAGGGATACTAATCTGTACTCGACCCAAATTATAAATAGAAAATTACTCAAAAAATTATTGATTATAATTAGTATTATGTCTCTTATTATAAAATTCTAACAAAAATATGTCAATTTTCTGTTACATGTTACAAAAGAACTTGCTGTGACTTTTTTAATCAAATACTCTGATACTGCATGAAAACAGGTTTGTATATTTATTTACATAACTTTGTGTCAAGCAAACTTCCGAAATTCGCCCTTGAAACTAATTTATTATCTTCTGACCATACCCATAAAAAGTAACGATATCCCCATCCAAAAACCCTTAACTGGTTAAAAATTTGTGACGCAGCATTTTACTTTATAGATCTATGAATTTTAAATATGGGTCTTAAAAATAATGATATCAAATTTTGAGTGACGCCCTGCTGGGAATTTTAAAGATTTGTTTTTAAATTCCATTACAATTACTTTCGTTTTATTTTCTAAAGAAGATTTACGCATTTAAGCAATGCTTTTAATTATGAAATACACTGTCAAATATATCACACTTTCACTGAGTCTATATAATGTATTCAAATGAATTTATTTCAATAATTTAATTTATCTTTTGCGTCACGCTATCCAAAAGGGCAAGCAAAATTTTCATATACATTTCACTTAGTTTGGTTACTATGACACTAACTAAATATTTACGTAAATTTTACTTGCCCCTTTGGATAGCGTGACGCAAAAGATAAATTAAATTATTGAAATAAATTCATTTGAATACATTATATAGACTCAGTGAAAGTGTGATATATTTGACAGTGTATTTCATAATTAAAAGCATTGCGTAAATCTTCTTTAGAAAATAAAACGAAAGTAACTGTAATGGAATTTAAAAACAAATCTTTAAAATTCCCAGCAGGGCGTCAGTCAAAATTTGATATCATTATTTTTAAGACCCATATTTAAAATTCATAGATCTATAAAGTAAAATGCTGCGTTACAAAATTTTAACCAGGTAAGGGTTTTTGGATGGGGTTAAGTATATATATAATATATATGCTATAGAAATTGTTACTATTACATTTTTTAATTTTAATTTCATTCATTATCACTAAAAAATAACGATCAATAAATATTTGTCAAAAGCAGTTTTGCTTTCATGACTTTTAGGATGCAATTTATTCCAGGAAAAAAAATCATTTATTTATATGCATACTAGCTGCGTGCCCGTTCTCCGCACGGTAGGGAACGAAACTTTATCTTACATGTATAGTTCGAATTGATTCCAGTGATTTGGAATCTAAAAATAAGCAAAATGATTTGACTCTTGGCGTAAAGTTACTCATTAGTTATTTGTAAAGGTAGTATAAGTACTGACCTGAGACCATTGTTAATATTATGACACAAAAAACTATGTCGGTGTCATTCGCGATTAGAAAAGAAAAGCGTGACGGGTTGCAGTGAAAATTCCTAATTTTCAAAATGTCTCATTTCTACATCATACTCTTTTTTAGATTTAAGTTATGCCATTAATACCTTAGATACTACATGATGTGTAGAACCGTTTTATTTTATAGTTAGTAGTTGTGTACCCACTCTTTGTAAGGCAAGAAGAGAACATTTTCTTAAAATGTAATCATAACTACTTGTGACAAAAGAGAATCTGCACGAAAAAATATAGTTCTATTACAGTCTTTTCTGTTGAAACTACCACTGGATATATTAACGCGACGTACAATTACTTAATGTTTAATTAGCTGTGATGTAATACGGCTGTTGAAAAATGAATAGAAGACTTAGTTTCACGAAATATTTATTAATGCGGTATATTGCGCTTTGTTCAATATTGCCTTAGAATATCTACTTACTATTACTTATTCTACCTTTTACTGATACCAATACAATATATTTTCGTTTTGCAACCGTTAATGCTTAATTTAAAGAAACGGTTTAGATATTTACCACGAATGTCGTCTTTTACTCTATGGTGATTCTTTGCAATTTACGCATTAACATAAACGATAATTATTTCACTTTATGGTTGCCACTAAATCAGCTCTCCATACATTTTCACGCATAATTCTTGTCAGATTGGCGTATTTAGCACCAGGGCCCTATTATCACATGGGCAAATCGGGACTTTGCCCAGGGCCCCCGGCTCGATATGGCCCCCAATTTCAAATGTTGTTCATTTTTTATAACAAAATTTTATGAAAAATAAAACAAATTTCATAGATGGGGGGGGGGCCAAATTCATAAATGCACGGGTCCCCCTTTTGGTCATAATCAGGTCCGGTTTAACACCCGCAATATATTTCTTGCGATTCGAAAACGTGTCCCGTTTAAAATCTCAACTGAAAATAACGCTGGATAATTCACAGGTGAAAAAACAGCATTCAATTCTTTTTCTGTCAACGTAAAATAAAATATAGTTTTATTTCATGCGTGGCGTATGTTTTGCTAGTGAGTCCGTTATTCTGATTGAATTCGGAAAGGGGTTTTAAACTCGTGACATCAAAATGACGCACATTTCACATGCGAAAACTCAGTTATTTTAAATTAATTTTATTTATTTTTTTCAACTGGCAATGTTAATCATTGTTACTGTCTCCAAGACAACCAAACCGAGGGATATCATACCGAAATTTTTAAGCAGCTGCTATTGAAATGAAAATCCTTCTTTACTTAAAAATTTGTAAAAAAATCTCCTAATTTATATTTTTCTCTGGTTTCTCTTAAAAGAGGGCGAAATATATGCTCCGTCATTTTACAAAATATAAAAAAGTTATGACCGATAGAATTCAAGATGCAGCAGTTTTAAAAATATTTTACGAAAGTCAGCGTCAAATTTAATTTTATTTAAAAAATTCCCCAAAATCTGCAAATTATGTTGCACAGTCCGAACAAACAGTTTTTAAAAGAAAATTTTCTCCTCTATCTGATAATGTAAATATCGTTTTCTTGCGATTGTAATTACCGCCGTTATTACGTATTAAGCGAGATAAAATCGCTAAAAATCGGACAAAACAAAACATTTTCTAAGTCGAATTTCGAAAAAATCACTTCGAGGCGTGTTAGGATCTGTCCTAGTGAAGCCGTATGCAAAATTTGGTAGGTCTGTGACCAAACGTCTCGGCACATGCTCACGAATGTGCTGAAATCGGACATTTGAGTAGCTTTCTAACCTGAAAATTGCGAAAAATCGTTAAAAATTAGGGAACGGGTGGATTTTCAGAATTTTAAAGCAGCCTACGGCCTATTCTATGTCGTTTCACATGTATGTGCAAAATTTCAAGCCGATCGGTCTGACCGTGTGGGAGGAGTTCCCGGACGAACAAACAAACAAACAGACAAACTTTCACATTTATATAATAGATTTATATATATACACATATACATGCTATATCAATCTATTATCTATATATATTATATATATGCTATAGAAATGATTACGATTACATTTGTTCATAAAATTTTATTCATTCATTATTAAAATTTTAGAAGTATTTTGTATTTTCACAATTTTAAAGTATTTTGTATTTTCAGGTGTATGAATAAATGTATTTCGTATCGAAAATACATTTTTCATGTATTTTGCCCAACTCTGCCTACAATTAGTCCGGGAGCCAGCGACAGATTTTTGCGACCAAAATCCTCTCAGCCCATAATTTCTCAGATGATTAAGGCGGTTGTGTGTTGAAGCATGGTGATCGTCAGCTGCCGCACCATGGGTGGGTTGGGCGGCGGCCGCCTTCCAGACACGTAAAAAAAAAAATAATTCAGTCATTTCCTCCCGGTTGAAAATTTCTGAAATAATAGTTGGCATAGTACTTGTTTGAAAAAAAACCGTCAGCTGGCCAAGCGGCGGTGGATTATACGTCAGCTGCTCATACGAACATGTAAAAAAAATTTTTTTTTTTCAATGATTTCCTCCCGGTTGAAAATTTGACAGATGTTAGTTTACATTCTACTTTAAATAAAAAAAAAAAAGTCAGCTGGCTGTATGCCGGTGGAAAACCCGTCAGCTGACACAGTGAAAGTGTGGCGCGGAAAGGTAGTGTGGCCGCCGCTAGCCTATTTCAATGCACCAGTTGACTGGTTTTCCCCCGGCATACGGCCAGCTGAATTTTTTTTATTATGGCAAGAATTGTGTCAACTATTATTTGACAAATTTTCAACCGGGAGGAAATAACACACTTTATTTTATTGGACACAACGCGCTGATATCCTCAATAATCCTACTATTTTTCATAATTATGTATAGAAATATTAAAAAAAAACAATCTGTGCTACTTTAAAAACATGAAAACCACTGGTTTCCTCATTTTTAAGCGATTTTTTGGCATTTTCAGCTCCATTTTATTTCTCCGAGTCAAAAAAGTTTATCATTA
Organism: Cheiracanthium punctorium; assembly: GCA_038373885.1. NCBI lineage: Eukaryota > Metazoa > Arthropoda > Arachnida > Araneae > Cheiracanthiidae > Cheiracanthium > Cheiracanthium punctorium. The sequence goes on along the minus strand of JAWZYV010007511.1, from coordinate 297,242 downwards.
ATGTGACAAAATTCGGCTCTGCAAGCGGAAAAGGATATTATATTGACGTTATATCCGGCTTTGAAGGAAAAATTGCGATTCCTTCCTTTTAAATTGCTTTTCTAGATTACACAGTTTAATTTTTCTTCTCAAAAATAAATCGAGGATTTATAAGTGGACTTCGAGCAGAGCAAAGAAATCGTCTGCCTGTATACAAGAATGGCTATCCCTAGTAGCACAAATAGTTCAAAAAACGTTAAAATTACGTTGGAAACGCGTTTTTTGACGTTAAAAAACGTGTTTTAAACGTCTTTTCGACTAATTGTGCTACTAGGGATGTATACAAAATGAAATCTTTCGAATGCAAAAAATTTTCATGTTTTCAGAATACCATAATTTGATCGTTTTGGGAATATAAAAATTAATATTTTGGAATTGGAGATATTTTGAAATAGTCAGTGGAAACAGATCACCCAAACGTTTCGGAAGGATGGATCTTAAAAAGACTGTCGAACTGCTTTAAATTACTTAATAAAATGTCGATTGTAAATCCGTTTTGCGTTTTTTGCAAAAAGGCTACTTCAAAATTGAAGTCTTTCAATAAAGAAAATTTGGGGAAGTGCAGCGAAATTCTAATTATTCGAAAACAGAATAATTTATTTGGAAAAGAAATAGTAATTCCTGCACAGCCGAACGATTTTCAGCTGTACCACAGCGAGTGCTACAGAAGCTTTACAGCTTTACCACCAAAATACAGAGTCGCCACATCAACAGCAGCATTGTCTTCTTCAATTACAGCATTGTCTTCTTCAACTGCAGCATCGTCTTCTTCATTTGCAGCACCGTCTTCAACAGCAAAGTATGAAAAGTGATATAAATTTTTATAGACTGTTATGAACTGAAAAGTTTATATATATATATATATCTGTAATTTATTTAAATTGTGCAAATTTTTTTCAGTCGATCTTTCGTTCAAGTTGATGATAACAGTCGAAGTGACGAGGTTATAGAAAATATCAATAGCCCAAATTCTCTGTCCTGCGAAAATGTTGATACTGGTGAAACAAGCCGCGACCCGGAATTAGCCGAAGATTTGGACTTTGCTACTGAAGGTGCCACTGAGCATGATATTGTTACATGCTTTTTTTTTTTGTAAAAAAAAAAAAAAATAGGAAAAAGTTCAAAGGCCGGGAAGAAAAATTGTCACTATTTTTAATAAGTGGACGTGATTCCATGATAAATCTAGCAAAAGAAAGCGATGATCTCAAAATGATAGAGAAGTTAGAAGAATTATCATCAGATCAACAACATTTTTACCATAAAAGTTGCAAGAATACTTACATAACTTCGCGTAAATCTACATTATCGAAAGATTAAAAAAAATCTGAATGGCATTTTACTAGAGACATCAGGGCAGAAGCTTATGATTTGGTTGAAAACTTTGTTTCCGACCATATCATCAATAATGAGCAATAATATTTCTTGAAATTTCTAAATGATATGTTTATCAATTATTTGGAGAGTAATGAACAAGATGTAACAAATTATACATTGAAACCGTACCATTTAAGAGAAAGATTATTAAAAAAGTTTACAAAAAAAATTAATTTCGATGATTCACAAAGTGATTCGGAGGACTATGAGAGTACCACAAGTGAAGATGAAACATTATAGTATTTAAGAATTATAATAATTATTTACTGTAAATAAAAAATCTATTGATATATTTATATTCAAACTTAATTTTTGTTATTCAGTCGCTTCATTATTTCCTGATTATGTTTGCAACTCACCTGCAGGGCGCGTAGTGCCAATAAAATAAAGTCCGTTATTTTCTCCCGGTTGAAAATTTGTCAAATAATAGTTGGCATAATTCTTGCCATAATAAAAAAATTCAGCTGGCCGTATGCTGGGGGAAAACCCGTCGGCTGGTGCATTGAAATAGGCTAGCGGCGGCCACACTACCTTTCCGCGTCACACTTTCACTGTGCCAGCTGACGGGTTTTCCACCGGCATACAGCCAGCTGACTTGTTTTTTTTATTTAAAGTAGAATGTAAACTAACATCTGTCAAATTTTCAACCGGGAGGAAATCATTGAAAAAAAAATTTTTTTTTACATGTTCGTATGAGCAGCTGACGTATAATCCACCGCCGCTTGGCCAGCTGACGGTTTTTTTTTTAAACAAGTACTATGCCAACTATTATTTCAGAAATTTTCAACCGGGAGGAAATGACTGAATTTTTTTTTTTTTTTTTTTTTTTTTTTTTTTTTTTTTACGTGTCTGGAAGGCGGCCGCCGCCCAACCCACCCATGGTGCGGCAGCTGACGATCACCGGGCTTCAACACACAACTATCTTAATCATCTCACGAATTATCGGCCGGGAAGAAATAACTGACCAAAATCTGTCGCTGGCTCCCGGACTAAATACTCAGGAATATTGTATATTTCTATTGGTGAAAAAGTTGAAGAATCAGTTCTGCAGTTACACAGATGCCCACAGAGCATAATGTAGTTCTTATGAGTGTCTCTGAAAAAGTGCTATGCATAGTGATGTGCCATTCGAATGATTTCCATAATCGATTAATCGATTTCGATTATTGCCAATAATCGAGTTATCGAACAGTGAATATTCGGGATTTCACCATCTATGAATTGATGATTGAACTTTTTTGAATTTAATGGCTTTAAATGATCGTGCAGTAGCAGAGTCAGGATGCAATAATAGATTTGTTCTTTTTCCTTTGAGTTCGCGGATTCGGATTTTGGATATTGATTTTTGTGTTAAAATAGAATGTATACAGATTAGACAGAGCCTGATTATGACCAACAGGGGCCCCGGGCATTGATGAATTTTGGGGCCCCCATCTATGAAATTTCTTTTATTTTTCATAAAATTTTGACATAGAAAAGAATATTTCAAAGCAACATTGGATATTGGGGGCCCTTTAGAGCCGGGGGCCCTGGGCAAAGTCCCGATTTGCCCATGCGATAATAAGGCTCTGAGATTAGAGATGAGATGGGCTCAGCCCGAGCCCGAGCCCAGGCATTGTAATTCACGATTGATTTCGGGCAAGGGGTCGTGAAAAATTCCTCCTTTGTTGATCACACTCCTTGAAACAGATTTTAAGAAGTGATCCATGGGGAAAATAGACGTACTTATTTACTTATTTAAAAAAAAACAGTACCGGCGCCTAGAAGGTGCGTGAAGCTCTTCGTGTATTTCAGAACGACGACCAGTGGCGCAGAGAGGGAGGGGGAGCAGGGGAAAAATCCCCTGGGCCTCAGCTTGTGAAGGCCCCCCCGTTTTGCTGTTTATATGATACTTAATTGTGTGTTGTCAATTTTGTAAAATAAAAAAGTCCAAATTTAGATTATCCGTATGCTTCAAATTAATTTTTGAGTGAAATTACAAAAAGCCCGCTAGAGCAAAAACCATCCACTTGGCAAAAACGAGGTTTCTGATTGAGTTTTTTTTTTTTTTTTTTTGCAAGAAAGGTATAGAGATTGACGGTATTATTCAACGGTTTGCCATGACTAAAAGTAGAAAAGATTTATTTAACAAGAAATTGTTTTTTTTTTCCGAGACACATTGTTAAATAGTGGAAGAAAGGGTTTAGCCAGAGGAGAGACTATGGGGATCAACCAACATCCGAAATTTTGAAATTTCCACTTTTTTGGCCTTATGAAATTTTTTTGCTGCCTGCTTGCATGGAAGTATGAATAAAAATATTATTTGTTTCAATACTGAGGAAACATGCCATGCAAAAATGTTAACGTTGCAAATACTGTTTCTCTATGGAGGTGACGAAACCTTCAAAACAAAATGTTGGTATTTTTTAGAGCATGGATGTTTATTAAAGAATAATACTCTTTTAAATTAATCATTTTAATTCTATTAATTAATTGCCAATTACTATTAATTTATTCTTTAAATGATTAATAATTTTAATAAGGAATAAATGATTGATCTAATACGACATCAAAGGGATTTCTGGATAGCAAAGGGAACCCAGATAAGATTTTATCCCCGGGGCCCCGACTTGGCTCTCTGCGCCTCTGACGACGGCTTATATTGCTTAGCTAGTCATGAGATCGGACATAATTTGATAAACTGATAAACATGAATATACAGAATTAGAAAGTACATTAAAAGTTTGCAACTAGGGGCGCGTTCGATACCGGTAGCACTGGTGCATAACCAGCCGGTGCATTATCGCACAGGCCCTAAATTTGTCTTTAATTTGCACAAACGGCAAAATTTATTGGATTCTATCAATTAATTGAATTGAATTTATCTGTAGCTGAACTTTCGGGTTCGGGCTCCGACTTAAATAATATTGCTCGGGGTTGGGCGGACTCGGATTAAAAGTCCTCGGCCTCGGGCAGGCTCAGGCTTCAAAATATGAGCCCGAACTCATCTCTAATACATATATCGAAGTTGCAATCATCTTTGAGTCTTAATGGTGTCTGGGTACTTACTTTACACGTGACTATCACTTATAGACTACTACTTTTGCTGTTTAGTTTTAAATAGTACGCTTCTCATATACGCATGTTTCTGTTATTGATACTGGATCGCGGTGTGGTGTTACTTTCTCTCACTCCCACATACTATCCGTGAATAGTTGGGTTGTTAATTGCTGTTTTTTTTATTTTCTTTCTTTCTTTTTTATTTTTTTCGTCGTCATTCGCTGATTAAGGCTGGGCCAAAAATTGATAAATACCGACATATTGGTTTTATTTCAACATCAGATATTCGATATTCCCATTTTCATTTCAGTGAAATCTCGATAAAGTTCATCAACATCAAATCTATATGTATGGTTTATTAGCCTAATTACCATAATTAATTAACGTATATCTCTGAAACTATCCATCGGAGCGCGTTTTTATTGATTCGCGACCCCCCCCCCCTTAGAAACACCCATCGTTACATAAAATTTCGAATGCTTTGACACCAAACTTAACCTTTTAATCTTACAGGCCCAGGGGGGTCATACGAAACGCCCCTGTATTTTCATTTCGGGCAGTTTAAACACTAGCTTTAAATGAGCGCTATTACAACTTGAATTATTTTTGGGGTAGAAACAGTATTAAGATAAAAGAAACAAGCTATGGTACAATGGGTCAAGTTTTGGTATAATTGGGAAAACCACTTTACTGCGGGCCCTCGAAGTCATTTTTCTCAGAAGCAAAATTTTATTGTAAAGTCGTTCTACCCCTGGACCCTTCAAATATTAATTTTAATTAAATAGAGTACCAGCAATTACTCATTAAAATCTATTTTAATTAATTTTTGAATATAGCAAGTGGTTTTACGGTTTGTTTATTTGATTAGTTGCATTTCAAAAATACTAAAATTAAGTGCGAAAAATATGGATATATCGTGATATCTCGATATAAGATGGTATCGATATCGATATATCAAATTCCAATATCGTCCAGCCCTAGGTAGGACCAAGGGCGTAGCCAGGATTTTCATTAGGGGGGGCAGGACATGGAGTCTAACCGCAGAATGCCCGGTTTGTCATAATCAGACACTATGACTAGCTCATTGTTTGGGGGGGGGAGGTGCCCCCTGGCTACGCCCATGGGTAGGACCATTACCTACCTATATGGTAGGACGGTATTGTGCATTTGTGCTTGAAATGGATGAAATGTCCCTAAAACTGCCACTGACCGCAATGTGTTGGAAATCTTTTGAGTGCTCCTGTAGCAGAACTATAAATGAAAAACTTGACTTTTTTGATGGAGAAGTTCATTTGTAATTCTTAACAGCATATATCATTTCATACGCTTTAATGAATTACGGCACATAGAGCGTAATGTATTTAGAATCTTTTGGGCGGCCCTGTAGATAACTACAGAGTCGAATTTGACCAAAACGGGAGGTTCACAACTACATGCCACAACAATCCTAAATATAAAGTTTCAACATTCTACGACTAATAATTTTTGAGATATGCGAGTTACATACATACATACGTACGTACGTATAGATGGCATGGAAAAATTGGTCAAAATAGACTCGTTGTTGATAAAAATAGGTGTCAGACGCATTTATATGAACGTGCATGCTAGCGTACGAGATGCATCGAAAATATTCTTAAAAGTAAATTTGGCGGTAGTCAAAATCTGTTTTTTCGGCGAAATTTGGCCTCCGAAATTTTTCGGGCATTACATTACTTCCTTATATTCCGTACAAGGAAGTAAAAATGAATTCATCCAGATCGAAAATAAATATACAATATATATAATGTATCATGTTACGGAGTATAGTAATCGAACCCTGGACCGAGGCTATGAGTTAACGGAGAACCCACTTTGCCACACTAGTCATCAAAAATTTCTTTTAACATGTTTGAGAAATAATTAGGGGCCACCACTCCTTTGTTGCCCCAGGGTCTCCACACTTCTAAATCTAGCACTGTATCATAATCCATGACTGAACCGTTTGTTTTCCTTGTTCCATAAAACGCTCCTTTCCCTAGCAGCACAATTAGTCCAAAAGACGTTTAAAGCACGTTTTTTAACTTCAAAAAATGTGTTTTCAACGTAATTGGAACGTTTTTTGAACTAGTCGTGCTACTAGAGTTGGAACTGAAATCTACATTAAAATCACCTACAAAAACTGTTGGACGAATGGTATTCATGGTTAATCGCGATTTCACTATTCGAACAGTGAAGCGATTAATGGTGATTTCGCAATTCGAATTGGATTCGCGATTAACCGCTTTCACAATCCGAACTGTATTCGCGGTTAATTGCGATTACAGTTTTCGCTATTAATCGCTTCACTGTTCGAACTGTATTCACGTTTAATCGTGAGGGGGCTGCACCCACTATTTAATATTTAGCTTGCAATTGAAACTTAGTTAATAAATTGATACACAGCTCCCCCCGCAGTCCCCGATATAAAATCCTGCATCTGCTACTGCATGAGTCCGGGTTTTTTAATGAGAGCTCCTACCGTTAACCGAACAAGTAGTGTATACTATCGAGTAAAACGAGTAGTGAATACTATCGACTGAACCGAGTAAAACGAGTAGTGAATACTATCGAGTGAAACGAGTAGTGAATATTACTCGAATAGGACACGAGTACTCGCGATTAATCGTGAATACTACTCGAATAGTGAAATGAGTATATCGAGTAAACGAGTAATTCGCGAGTACTCGTTTCACCGATGCTATTCGAATGCTATGTGCTGGGCGTTCGAATAAATTTTTCGAAATCGATTGATTCGAATGGATTTAATAATCGATTACTCGATTAATTTCATTCATTCATGCCCATCACTAGCTATGCAGTGGCATAGCCAGAAATTTTTCATGGGAGGGAGGGGGGTTACGACTACTTCAACTCATATATGTATAGGTGTGTGTGATAAGGGAGTGAAGAATATACATTTTGTATGACAAAAAATTCTTCATGGGGGCGGTTATGACCCCCCTAAGCCCCCCCTTGGCCACGCCCCTGGTGCTATGTGTGTATATATATAACATACTAAATCAAAAGCCCGCTAAAATTCCAAACTGCTAAACTATGTAGTTAAAAAACAAAGGAAATTCGCTTTCGAAAACTGCAACCACTACACAGTCCCTAGCAGTTTCATTATAAATTTGTGGTCAGTCCACAATGTTTTGTCGGATTTGCATTTTCATACCAAAACCTCTTGTTGCCTGGATGCCTTGCTGATATGGGTTCGCCCAATCATTGCAGGTTGAAAGGTCACGTGACAAGATCTCTACAGAGTGATAAAAAGCTTGACGGATAATTGCATAGCATCTCTGCCTCGTGAAATCTGCAACAAACTTCGACAGTAAAATTATATGAACCCGTAAGATTTCGTGGCCCGACTACGAATTCCAGCAGCAGGTGGGCGGGTAAGGTTCTACGCCAGGGCCCAACTCAGTCCCGCCGCCTTTGATCCTGAACCCGACGATGATATTACGCCTGCCCTGCCCAGCATCGTCCCACCTGGGGCCCGACTACGGGCCCCAGGTGGTACCAGGTTCCGTACACTCGACCGACGAGTGTACGGAAAACCACTCCAACATCCTTTTTATAACATATATCTATATATATATATACATGCATGAAAGGCAGTGTATAATATTCAGGAATAGTGTAGCTTTCTATTAGCGAAAACAGTTTAAGAATCAATTCAGTAGTTACAATGATACTCGTATAGCATATTGTATTTGAATTACTTTCAGTGTTCCTGTAAAAGAGATATTTATGCTATATGTCCGAATTTTAGCTTATGTTACTGAGGAATTGTGCAGCATTCTATCTGTGAAATTTTTTTTTAGAATCTGGTCAGCCAATACAGAGATGCCTTACATCGAATTGTATTAGAATTATTTTAAGTGTCCCGGTAAAAGAACTGTTTACGTTATATTCATGAAAGGCAGCCTATAATACTCAGGATAAATGTAGCTTTCTATGAGTGAAAAAAGTTCTTATGAGAGTTCCTGTAAAATTGTGATATATGCATGAAAGGGAGCTCATATTACTCAGGAATACTGTAGCTCTCTATCAGTGAAAATATTTCAGATTCGGTTTAGTAGTTACACAGAAGCCCATAGACAGTAATCAATTAGAATTGTTTTGAGTGTTCCTGTAGAAGACTCATTTATGCTAAAGCATGAAAAGTAGCATATATGTTAATCCACTGTATGAGCGTTTTAACCCATAGTTTATCACATATTTCAAACAATTATTTCCATTTGTTGAAAAATATTCTTTAGAGGTTTAGCCCATTGTTTCTAAGCAAATTATCAGGGATGGATTTACGGGCGGGCAATGGGGGTCTCCACAAGAGAGGGGCCCGCACTATGGACATTTTTACGTAAAATTTCCTGATGAATACCGAATGATGTGCAAAATAATTTTTTGGAAAACAAAATTCTGACAATGGAAGACCAGTTCTCTCAATTTTTTCACTCATTACTTTTCGCTTTTCGCATGAGGCATTCGGCCCCTAATAAGGCTTATTCGTAAAAAAGACATAATTTGAACAGACAAAACCCGAAGATTGGATCAGATAGAATGTTACTGAGCTACACATTGCTTGGTTCTTGCAGGTTCATTGGTACATAAAAATTTAAACTTCACACTACAGTAGATCCCCTCCCCCTCATAACACGGAAGATATTTTGTTATGGGAATCCGTGTTGTACGGGTCCTGAGCTATACTCCACCTGGAGTGCGGACTCCGCTTATAATCGCTGGAAAGAATTATTTGCACTCCTGAGAAACACAATGATATTTAATGTTGCCATTCAAAAGTTATATTAATTAGGAGCTAAAGCATAATAAAATCAGAACATCTGTTTCAGCTGTATTTTTAATAATGTAAAACCTATTGGACACCTTGCGAATTTGCCACCCATGGCGATTTTTCATTATTTGGCGACTTGCGTACATGTAAAGTTAATAAAAGCTACGGAACAGATAGGATAGCTTGCCACCAATGGCGACTTTTCATTATTTGGCGATTTACACATGCTCACAACCTATAATTACTGTTCATTTAAGGTTACCGGAAAACCGTTATCCATATTTTCATTTACATAATCGTTTGCAGATTGGCGTACTTAGCACCACGAATCACGAATTATACCATCTCGTCGCGCTAGCAAATATCCAAAGTGTACTGTAACTGCTATAATGGCATAGTTAACGCCGTCAAATATTTCTACTGGTAGCAAATAATCCAGCTGTACCAAACCGGCTTTAAAATAATCTGCATTTTAATTATTTTCCATTTTCAAGATATTAGTTATTCTGTTTTGGAAAAACGGATAATCGCTAATTCTAAATTCCTGTTGTCTAAGCGAACTTACTATTTGAAAATTGTCAACTTTGTGTAACACATTTTGAGTTACTTATTTCATGTAGTTTTTATTTTGGCGTAAAATGGGTGTATTTCTACTTCATGTTTGACAATTTCACGTGATACTACATACTTGGAAACACTGTTGCAAAGGAATGAATGATTTTATGCCAAATCTGGCAACCATTCTGTTTATTTCTTCAGTTTTTTATTAATATCTTCTAAAATAATTCGATTTTCGAAATTTAAGTCAGCTTATCAGGTTCCTCGGAATTTTTTGGAATCTATGGGCACCTTAGTCGAAACTTAAATCCCCACGGTTCAGGAGGAAATAGGCCAACAAGCTTTGACGGCGCCAGCGCCCTTTACTTTTTTTTAGAATAGAGAGATACCCAAATTAAATTTCATGCTGTTCTGGAAACTCGCGGAATCTTTTCGCAATCAAAAGATTTCGTTTTGTGTACACAGCTATTCTCATGTCCATGCAAACGATTTATTTCTGAAAAAGAATGATAATAAACTGTGTAATCTGGAAAAACTTTTTAAAACGAATTTGAATCCCAATTGTATGATGTCATATTCACTTGAAAAGGGTAATTTTGTCACGCAAATGATTTACTTTTTTGACTCTCGGAAATAAAATGGTGCTAAAAATAGCGAAAAATCGCCTAAAAAGGAGGGAACGGGTGGATTTTCAGATTTTTAAAGAAGCGCAGATTGTTTTCTATATTTTTATACATGATCATGAAAATTTTCAAGCAGATCGTGCAAACGGTGAAGAAGTTATTAGGCTTTTTGTGTTAACCATGTAAATTTCACGCGATTCTAGATACTTGGAAACGCTTTGTTGCAAAGGAATGAATGATTTTATGCCAAATCTGGCAACCATTCTGTTTATTTTTTCAGTTTTTTATTAATATCTTCTAAAATAATTCGATTTTCGAAATTTAAGTCAGCTTAGCAGGTTCCTCGGAATTTTTTGAATCTGTGGGCACCTTAGTCGAAACTCAAATCCCCACGGTTCAGGAGGAGTTTGGTCAACAAGCTATTACAGCGCCAGAGGCCTTTACTTTTTTTTTAGAATAGAGAGATACGTTGAAAGAAAAAGTTGCTTGAAAAATAACGTCACGACATGTATCCCCAGTCAGATGCGCAAAGCATCTGCTTCTTTACACACATTTCGCATACTACTGGAAGTCAACGATCGGTTGCGAGCCATAACGACTTTCAAGTAGACATTAATTATTTTTGTGCAAATATGTAAAATCAGTCGCAAAAATTGTTAAATTGTTTGATAAATTGTTAAATTGTAAGTCGTCGCAAAAATTGTTAAATTGTTTGAGAAATATTTGGAGCCGCCACGCCCTTGTTGCCCACTCTTTTGTTTAATTGCAATTAGAAATACTGTTATAATTATTAAATATAATTAAAAATAAAATTCTGATTATTAAATCTAATTAGAATATTATTTAATTAGCAATTTCAAAAAATGTCTTAAATATATGGGCACATGTCTCCATTTCTGCTACAAAATTGGGACATTTTATAATTAATGAAATAATTAACACTAATCTAATTAAAAAACAATGTAATAACAAAAAAATTTCTTCAATTGCTTCTTTACTTTTCGAATATAAATCGCAAAAATACGCAGAAATTGGGGCTGTACGTGGCGTATCAAATATAAGGTGACCAGATTTTTGTTGTAGTCAGAATCGGGGACATGTCCCCGATTCTGACAACAAAACTGGGGACATTTCTAATTAATGCAATAATTAACAGTAATTTAATTGAAAAACAATGCAATAATTAAAAATTGTCCCCAGTTCCATTTTTAATTTCTGGGGACAATTTGAAAAACGTCCTGAAAATAGGGACTGTCCCCGGAAAACGGGGACGTTTGGTCACCCGGGGCCGTCGTTATTAGCAACCGGGCCTGCTTCTTCGTTGCCACCGGAAGAAATGAGTGAAACATTGAGGCCTAATAATTACATTTGCGCTGTTCGATTGTATGCGATTTGGGATTATAAACGTTAATTTATTTTATAATTAAAAAACAATTTTGTTATAGTTTTGTCATAATGATTTAATGACAAGGTGTTTTAGATGTAGGTAATAATTTTTTGAAGATTGCGCTTTTTTTTATGGAAATAAATCAACGAATTCAATCATAGAATTCGAACTTTAAGTTCTGAATGTAAAGGTAAGTGTACACTTGTATTTAGAAATTCTACAAATTTATAGGATATAAAGCATGTTTTGTGAATTAATATTCATGTGTTATTTATAAATCATTTTAATCTGAAATCGTTTAACTTGGGTAGTTTATTATTCTAGTAAATAAGCGTGCGTTGTAATACTAGTTAGACATTCTTATCTGTTTAAATCTTTCAGTTGAAAATGTCATTTATCATTTATTATAAATGCAACTAAATGTGTGATATTGGTTTCAGTGCAGAAGTACTGTAAAATATGTTATTAATTTTTGCACATGTTTATGTAGAAACTTAAATTGAAGTTAATATTTTGTATAAGCGTTCATCATACTCAAATTCAAAGTTCCATTTAGATAATGGCTATAATAAAAAGTAATTAATTCAGAGATCGTTTGTTTTTAGTTTACTACAGTGTTTAGCGCAACTTGTGAAAAGGGATCTTGAAATTTTTCAAGTCCTAGAGCTGTTAGTTTATCTTAATTTGTATTCAAAGTCCGTGGAGCAGTTTTTTTTTTTTTTTTAAGCTACAACCCTAATATACAGCAATGAAGGGACGAAAACATTTGTTTTCAATCGCCAGTTAATAATAACTTAAAGAAAAGGTGTTGGAATATTAGTGGTATTTCCTAGTATGGTTTTCTAAAATTTATAATTTTTCTTTGAGAAGAAAAAGTATATGGAACTAACACTGAAAATTATAAATCATTTTCATTTCGAATGGTAAAATTTTCGATAAATAAACTCATTTGAACTAACCAAAATAAAAACAGTTAACAAACGTGTTTTATCATACACTGTTACGTTATTCTTAATCCTTTTGATATATTATCTCCCCTTTAAGTTCGTACTACTATTTATGGAACACCCTTTATTTAGTAATTCATTCTAAATGTTTCTCGTTAAATTAATTTACATTATTTTTCATGTAAATACCAAGGACTTGCAGTGCACAGGTTGTACTTATAATTATAGCAAACATTCTTCTGATACCTACGCCTTACAAAAGATTAAAAATTAAATAGTATATCAGTACTTAAATTTTTTATACGTGAATTGTAAATATCAAATATTTTAAATTCTATTTCAGCTCCTCGTCATATATTCTGTTAATATATTAACCGACAATATTTAATAAATGAAAATTTAATAACTAATAGTTAAATTTATTTTAAAAGTAATAATGGTTGTAACTGCTTTGAAAATGTGAAACTTAAACATTCAGTATAAAGAAATGCATAAAAATGTCTGTATCATTTGTGTATTCGTTTACTTTAATGTATACTAAAAGTCAGCTTAATTTTTTCATGTATATTAAAATTCAAGCTAAAATAATGAATCATGAGAGTGAGCACTACTTTGTTTTTCCTTCAAATTACATGCATCTATTTACTTTAATGTCGACGTGTATCATAGTAAAGAAACTGTTAATGAGTTCGTACTTGAATTAGTAACACAATCACTACTTAAAACTACATTTAATAACGTTTCAAAGCATCGGAAAGCTTAAAAATTGCTTGATGTATACGGGAAGACGCGAGCATCCGTAGGACTCTTTGGATGACTCATCGAAATACAGGCGCAGGCCCGTTACTAATAGCGAAGGCCCCGGGTCACCTTAATCAAATACCACCTGGGGCGCGTTCGAGAATTCATCGGTTGTGCACCGGTAACACCGGTGCACGACCAGAGCGTTCGAAAAGGCGGAGCGATGGGCGGAGCTCTGGAATTAACCGCGTTCGAAAACGTTTCGGTCATGTAGCGGTTGTCTGCTCAGCGTGACCAGAGCGCAACCAGAATGACCCTGCTAGCGAGGTGGGTTAGTCCGGTTATCAGCGTAGTGTTGCCAATGTTTATTTTTGTTTTCTTGGCTTGTGGTGAGGATGACCGAAACCGGTTGACAACCGTGACGTCACTTAACCAAAGAATGACCACAACCGGTAGCACCGGTGCATAACCAACCGGTGAATTCTGGAACGAGCCCCTGGTGACGTCATGGGAAAAATGTCCATTAGTTGTTTTACCTCGTTGGCTCCTTAATCCATCACTAACCACTTATTTAACTGCCAGCTTAACTGTTTAACGCCGGAGTTTTGTTTTTGTTTTGTTGTGATTGGGGCCAAATGAGTATTTATGATGCTGCATTTCAAAAGTGCTGATTTTAAATGAATAATTAACATAATATCGCTTTCTGTCACAAAAAATAATGAATAATTGTCTGTGAAGATAGTAACACTGTCACAGTCGCTATGCTTTTTATTTTTTTTAAATTTAAATTTCATACATTGTTGTTATTTTTGTTGTGTTTGTTGATCTGTAATCACCAGTTAGGATGCTTGTCAGAAGGGGACGAAGATACTTTTATGCCCACTATTTTTATAGCAGTGTTAGTTCGAAATAAAGAACATGCTCTTCCATACTTTTTTGGCTATCTTGAACGCCTTGATTATCCTCGGGATCGTATATCACTGTGGTTCGTACTAGATTACATCTTATATCTTTTGTCATAAGTAATATTCACCTATATAGTTTGCTTATATTATATAATTGTGAGTAAGATAAAACATTTAATGTTTCTTCCATTATTAAATGAAAACGTGTCAGGAATGTTTGTATATTCTCGATCAGTTTAGTTAGTTGAAGGTAATCTTTGGGATATATTTTGTTACATGAATATACGCAATTTTGGAATTTCGATCTTGCATTTGAGACCTTACAACTTATATTCCATTAATTTCTTTTTTATACTTAAAGGTTTAAACTGTCTGAAAACTATACTGCTAAAATAAAAAATTTTGAATATTACTTTCAGTAAACCCACTGAACTTGCATCGTATTCATTGAATGAAAAAAAAGCTTCTATCCATGACAAAAAGAAGAAATGACATGATTTTTATTACATATTCTAAAATAAGCATTGTACTCACATATTTGTCAACCATTGTCAAAATGCCAAAATTCTATAGTAGTTTTCTGTTATTGATGTTAAAGTGTATATAACTTAGGGGAGAAAAAAAATGTAACAATGATTGGTGGGTCAGTACGTTAATATCATTAATTGGGAC
The DNA here is from genome assembly GCA_038373885.1 of Cheiracanthium punctorium. Taxonomy (NCBI): domain Eukaryota; kingdom Metazoa; phylum Arthropoda; class Arachnida; order Araneae; family Cheiracanthiidae; genus Cheiracanthium; species Cheiracanthium punctorium. Next base: position 282,141 of record JAWZYV010007511.1, on the reverse strand, counting down.
TTGTGTGGTATAGCAGCCACTGTAACTCAGTTGTCAAGCAACCAAGATGTATCTCCAATAATCCATCATGGGGGTGGTAAAATCTTATGAAGCCTATAGCCACGATATTGTTTTGTTTCATTTTTTTCGGGGGGGGGGGGGATCACATTAACTGCTCTGTATATTTATATATCAGATCTGCCGAGAAGGGGGGGGCAATTACCCCTGGGCCCGGGCCTGGAGGGCATATGTTACATCCTCCTAGCCCAGGGGAAAATTATGCAAGATCAACCATGGAACAAGAAAAACTTGAATGAAATGGACTAGCCACTCTTGCCATGGAGATAGATCTTACTCGTTCTTTGAACTTTGATGATGTAATTGATGACTTTGCTCCTAAAAGAGCCAGAAGGCATATTTCAGGGTTCTGGCCCCTCATGCTGCTGTCAATCTAAGGCTCTGGAGTTTTGGATGGTTTCCTTCTGATGTAACATGAGTATGCATTAGGGTTACTTAAAAAGTCCTCTGCCAGAGATTTCCTCCCTCAAAGAGACGGCCTACGTGTAGCTTTGCTGAAACCACACTAAGTAAACCAAACCAGCTTATCTGTACGTAGGATGAGAACACAACAGAAAATCGTGGAGAAGATAATTGAACGAGCTGAAATCTCTAGAAAAATATTTTTTGGAGATAAAAGCCTTTTAACTGGGTGCCATTGTTCTCTTTCACATTTTTCAGTCTAAATATTTTTCATTTATTTTATGCTATACCTGCTTATATTTAAAATATTTCAATTCAGTTCATAAAATAAAGTTGAATTGTTTTCAAGAAACGTATATTTTGTAAATTAGCATACATAAAAAGAATTCTTAGTATTGGATGATGCAAATAATCCACCCTTCTGTAGTTGCAAAGATGTTTCAGCATCGACACATGCACCTGTAAGGTTAGAAATCAGGATAATCAGAGTTCTAACCTTCCTGCCTGGTGGAGGGATGGCACTTCTTAACAACTGAAAAAGGGTAGACCATTTGTATCAACCCAAAACAATCATACTCCTTGGTAACTTTTTATGCCTGCTATTATACAAAGTTTGGAATTAATTTGCATTTTAACAGTTTTCTTTTTACGTTAGTTAAACCCTAAAAGGGTAGACCATTCAATTAAAATAATTTATTGAATTTTCAGTGCCTGCAGACTCAGTTTGACCATGCTTACTGCTTTTAATGGGGCACCTTTCCCCTTGACAGCTGTTAATCATATCTGGTTACTGTAATTTTTTTTAACACCATTTTGTTTGGATTTGATTCACTCATTTTAATTTTTTTAAATCTTCATGATTCATTAGTAGCTTAGGTTCTTGATTTAAAAAGATCATTATAACTATAAATATCAAAATAATATTTTGATTGTAAAATATGTGTGTAACATAGACATGTTTTAATGTATTCTTACAAATCTTTTTTATTTTAGGATTAGAAGTGACCATAATATTGATGATTCAGTAAATGTAATTCAGACATGGCTGAATGTCCATCAAGACTCATTTCATTCTGTAGATTTTCATCATGAAGAATTTCCAACAACATTTTCAGATGGACCTGGTGTATTTGAGTGGTCACCATCACATTTCAATCACCTTATAAACCTAAAAGAAGCTGCTCTTAAGGCTGCACGCGAGATGTGGGCTGATTATTTGTTGGTAATTTTTTTTGTCCTTCCTCTAAAAGCTTGTATTCAGCTCTATTGTTTTGTGAGTTTGTGTCTCATTTTTTTTTTTTTTTTCAAATTTTGTGAGTGATTTTTTTACTTACTTCTCATGGAGCTGTGTTTAAAATTTAGCATAATGGTAGGTTTCCATTAAGAATACAATATTAGGCAAAATAATTAAAATTTAATTTTATACCTATTTTCAACGTAATTACATTAAAATATTAGCCATTGATAATATACACATTATCAATAATAAGCCCGTCTTGAACATGTGTCAAAATTGCCTAGTTGTCATAAGCACAATATTCAGTGTCTTGTTTTTATTCAGAGCGTGGGTTCAAACCCCATTCTTTACAGTGTCACTGTAATCTTTTATTTTAAAGTTCCTTTTCTGAAAAAATTTTATTTAAATTTTGTTTTATTTATTTATAGCTTACTTTTCTATTTGTTGAAATAGCAGTCATGCAAATTTTTATTCCTTGAAGCAAAAGCCTTATAGTAAAATTTTGCTGTAGATTTTTCTTCTCTGATTTCTGTACATTATCTAAATACTTCACATAACATATGAGACAAGCCATGAAATTGTGTAGAAATGAAAGGAAAACTGATGTCAGTTTATTTTAAAGGTATTTATAACTTGCAATAAAACTTCCTTTTAAAGTAATATGAATTTTAATTATTAAAATCATACTTATATTCCTTAAGCATTGTAAAAAGACATAAAATCCAGAAAATCGAAAACAAAATCTATCACAGTAAAATCAGCTGTTGTAATATTTATATATAGAACGTTGCAAGCAGCTCAGCCACAGCTTTAGGGATGTCCAGTGATCCTCTGTGAGATCCAGAAGTGGACACTTGAAATGTATGTAATTTCATTATACACATTAAATTCCAAAATGGGGATTTTTTTTCCCCCTTTCCTGCTAGTTCCGCTCACCTTCTTAAATGTTTAGGCACCTCCTGGAGGCAGCTGTTGGTTGAGGAATGAGAGGTTTCTGATGCTCTCATATGATGGAGTCTTTTGGACCTGATGTAAGCTTTCTTACAGCAGGGAGATGAGTAACAACAGCACGCCAACAAATAGTCAAAATTATTCTTACATGCAAAGGTGCATACATACAGACCTTCTGCAAAAGCTTGTGAAAAATACAAGTCAGGAATGGTCAATATTTCTGTCAAAATCTGAGTATCAAATATTTTCTTGATTACAATACTTTTGCATTGTATAAGGCAGTAATGTTGTAGAAATATATTCATTAATATATTTGTTCTAAAAATTTTTTATTTTAAGCATTCCAATTTTATTATCGAATAAAATTGATGTAGGGTAGTAGCAGAAAGAAACAGACATCTTATTTGATTTTATTTAAGTTTTAATTGCTTATTATTGGTTTTAAATTTATCCTTAATTCAAACTAAAATGTTATTTTTTTACTTTAATCTCAGTTTTTTGTATTATCTTTTATCTATTTATTTTCAGTTTTTAGATAGTGATGCCTTTCTTGTTAATAATCAGACGTTGAAACTTCTTATTAAAGAACAAAAGTAAGCATTTTAATGTTCATTGTATCTTATTATTACTAGCTCACAATAGATTTGTAAGTCTGTGTATGTTGCAGAATCGGTTAAGATTCATTTAATCATATTTTTCACCCTAGAAAGGGTTAATCTATATTCTTATGTGAATGTATAACCTTTATTAACCGTATAACCTTAAAATATTCAATGACAGAAAACACTAGCTCATATTTTTCACCATTTAAAAAAGGTCGACTTTTATAGAAAAAAGCAATCCAGTTCATTTTTTTAATATTTTAAAAGCAAATTAAGAAGCTTTCTATACAAAAAATAAGTTCTTATGTAGAAAAGTAATAATTTTTATTTATTTCTAAATTTAGCTTTACATTTGTTTACATTTAATGCATATTGCATTAATATTTTCTCATTCTAGATTATTTTCTACAATTTTTAATAACACAAGTATAATGAATACATATATTAACTAGAAAAAGTGATTATCTTATATATTATAACTTCACAGTTTTGAACATGTTATATGCTTCTTTATATGGACAACTAGCAGCGTGGCCCGTGCAATGGAAGAGAAATGCACATTGACCTTAAATATAGATTCTAAAGGGAAGGAATGTGAATCCTCCCGCTGCAATGATAAAAAAGAACATCATTCACTTTTCAAGCTTGTTATAAACATATTGTATATACAGTGAAACTTCTATAAGTGACCACCTCTATTAAGTGACCCTCTTCTCCATCAACTAATTTTTTAAGGCACCGATTTTTTACCCTATGCACTTAATGTTAAAAGGTCCTCTAGAAGAGACCACACAACCCTCTGTATGTGACCAGACAAAGCGTCCTGCCCAAAAGTTTTTTTGCATTTTTCAAGAAATAAAATAAACAAATACCATAATCCAAACCAGTTCTCTATTGCAAATCAACAGATGGTGCAAGTGCATGTACACATCACATACAAATCTTGTAGGTTAGAGAAGAGACATGTTAAGAAACGAGTGATTTTGCTGTTGAAGCAGCGCAGTGATGCAGTTGAGTCACATGAAAAAAGAAATTCAGAGAAGAAGTGAGAGATTACTTTTGGTTGTGGGGAAAACTCAAAAAGCAAATTTTAAAGGAAATAGATTTTATTATGGCAAATTCAGAATGCATGAATAATATCAGAATAAATGCTCTTTTGTCAACTGTAACAAATAAAATAGGGAGAGAAATATTCTAAGAAAGAGGAAAGAGAATGGAACAATCTGAAATTTCTAAATATTTTATTAAAATTAAAATTTTAAAAATATGTTTGTATAATTAATTATGTATTAATATATAATTTCATAAATAACAAAAGAAACAATGTATTTTAATGTTTTTTTCTTAGAAATCAAATGTTTATACTTCTTTATGTGACCATCTCCTTTAACGTCTGAATTTTTGCAGAATGGAGAGTGGTTACTCGTGAGAAGTTCCACTGTATGTATATACATGTATATATATATAAATATATATACTCGACTGTTCGAGCCTCATCAGGGGGAGACCCCCCCATCCCGCCCCAATTTTTGAGTTTCATTATTGCCATAGTAAAACGATATTAATTGACTATGTCATTTTATCTCTCATCTTTCGTGTGTTTCACCTGGTAACCCTATGATGAAATTTTTATGATAGCAACCTATTTATAGAAAAATGCATGTGATGCGTATTGTACAGCTTACGAAATATTGTAACAATAGATTAAAGCTGTTGTGAACTAATAGTATTTAATTATATGTAAAAAATACATGTGATGCATATTCTACAACTTATGAAATATTGTAACAATAGAACAATAGATTAAAGCTGTTGTGAACTAATAGTACTTAAATATATGTAAAATTATGCCGCTTTTTTGGGGACACATTTTTCTTACAATTTTCAATAAAGGAGTTGAGAGATAAAATGACATAGTCATTAATATATACACACTATGAAGTCAAGCATGTCATTATTGTATGTTTCAGAACGATTATTGCACCAGTTATGGAAACATTGGGGGCTTATTCAAATTACTGGTGTGGAATGACAGAACAGGTTTGTATTTTTTAGATGTCTTCATGTTTGTTTGCTTTTTTAATTATTCCATGTTTGAAAAATCATAAAAAATATATAATTTTTTGTTAAATGTATTATTATGTATTTACTTTTCAGATGAGTTTTGACAAATGTAAATGATAATATATTTTGCTTTAACATTTCTTATTGCATTTTAAAGTGTCAAATTTATAGCACAAACATCTTCATCAGCACAAATTTCTAATATGTTTGACTTTTTTTAATCTATCAACAGCTTCTGTTTCATAGTTAGTATTATATTTTGTAAATGAGAGAGTATGAAATTGAACTCTATGATACATGATCTTATCACAAGATGAAACATACTTGCCAACTTTTACACTTTCAGTATAAGACACGCTTTTTAACCAATTTTTACAATTATCTGTGCAATCCCCATCCCCCTTCTTTTAAAAAACATTTTTTAATGAATTTTGAGTTTTTTTTTAAATTATTCACGAGTTTTCTGCAGCTTTGTTTAGTTTAAGATTACCAGATTTCCACCATAATATTTTCTACTTTTTAAAACATGTAAATTGGTAAAACTTAAAAGTGTCTCTTAGTTTATTTGATGAAAAGCATTAAAAATGTTTGTGTGTTACTTAGTAAAAGTCATTAAAAATACGGTTTCCATGCTATTTAGCAAAAATCACCAAAAATGTCATGCGCCTGCTATTTTACAGCTTGGGTTTTTCAAAAGTTGGCAAGTATGCAAGAAAACCTACTATAAACAGTTCCTTTTATAAAGTGGAAAATTTCATCTTATGAATTTAGAACTTCTTATCTATATCTCTCCTAATTTATATACAACAGTCTTTAGTGAGAAAGTATTTTAATTCATTATAATTCTATTTAATGCAAGTTTTACTGTATACTGAAAGATATATAACAGGGGTTATTCCAGCAATTTTTTCCATGATCTCAGTTTCGTGAATTTCAATATCTATTTTTGTGAATTTCAATGTCTTATTTTTATGAATTTTAATAAAAATTTTTGGGAAAATCACTTTTTTCTTAAACTAATTTACAAAACAAATTAAAATGTAAGGTGAAATGGCAATGATGTGTTGTTTTAATCAATTGTATTTTTATAAAGGGGCCATTTTAATCGATTATAATTGTGTGAAGGGATCGTAAAATCGACCTAAATTCCATCTACACCGATCCCAGTATAAGTACCATAATAATAAAATTAATGTATGAGTGTTTATTCTTTAACTGTCAGTTTGAAAACTGAAAAATAATTCACTCTTGAATGAATGTCTGTGTGTCTTAAAAAAGTTTTCTTCTTTATATTGTACAATTGTACACTGTTTGTTGCTTTCATTTTTGGATGTGTATGTATAACATACTGTTAGACGCAAGACCTTTTTTCTTTTAATTGAAATCTCTCATGAGATTTAGAATTTGGTTTCTTGATTGTTATAACAAAAAACACTTAACAGAAAACTGGTGTGTAAAAGCTTAAATAATTAAAACTTTGTAAAATAGCACACATAAAAATGTACTTTTCATCTGTATGTGTGTTTCAAGTGAAAAAATGTTTACCCTTCATCAGCTGCAAAAAGGGTTCATACACCACAAGAGTAGTTCAGTGAGCATTGCTCTTATGGTGTGTTATCCTTTTCTGCAGCTGATGAAGGGTGAACATTCTTCACCCGAAACATGAGTACTGACGATAAGTACATTTTTATGTGTATTATTTTACAATTTAATTATTTCATCTTGATTATTATGTTTAATGGTTTGCAATATATTTGTACTCATTCTCTGTTGTTTGTGTATTGGATGTATAATCTACTGATCTAAATTTACTGAAGTGGATTGAGGACTTCGTCTTCTTTACTATGCTGCTTATTTCACCCTCATAGATGGGTACAGTTCTCTTCAGTTTCATATTGAGTTGGTCAGAAAAATTTTCAGTTTCCTTAGGCCAGTGCAATGTGTTGTATTATTTATTTATGTATTTTATAAAATAAAATATTTGAAATTAATTGAAAACGCCAATCAGTTACTCTGCTTTCAGCTGCACCACTTGGTGGTCAAAAGAGCGAAAAGTTGTGTTTCATAGATAATTTATTTTACATTTTTTACAAATGTAAATTTATTTGCATTGAACACATGAGCTTTAGTTTCTGTGAAATTAATTTAAAATTTTTCCTTTCTGACCTACCATATTTGTCAATTTTATATATGTTATTTGTGTATTATTACATTTTGGTACAAAAAATAATCTGTGTACTTCATTTTCTTTGTAACAGAGTTGGAAATGTTTTGCCTGTAAAAAGATATTTCTGTTAAGAATGTGACAAAAACTGCAATGCTTCATTAATGTGCAGCATTCTGAAGAAAAAAGCAATAAACAAAATATCTAAATACTGTCAGCTAATGTGCAGTTATTCTATTCATTAGAATATACAAAAAAAAAAAGTGTTGCTCAGCTCAAACACATGCTTTTTAAAATTATTTACGAAGTTCTAGCAATTTGTATTATTTTTCTTAGTTTAAACAGCATTATTTTGCATTGAACAGATTTTTTTTTCATTATTTACATTGCACGCAACTAAAAAATTACATTTCTGTTAACACTAAAAATGTTCAGATATTAAAAGAAAATATAAGTGATAACATATAAGGTATATGACGATTATGGTACGATTTATAAAATACTCAATATATTCTACAAAAGAAATGGCAAGTTTATCATTCGTCCATTCCAGTCTATCGTACTGTAGGAGCACGCTTAGGCAGATTTCCGAGTGAGGGTGTGATCCAGTTGCAAGCATAGCAGACGACACGGACAACTGAGTAATCAGTCCAGTTCAGTAAATGCAGATCAGTGTATAATCTGACTCAACTTGCTGATTTTAACTTATTTTTGCCATTTTAAGGGTTATTACAAAAGAACAGATGAGTATTTACCTATTTTAGAAAGGGAAAAACTTGGCTGTTTTGAAGTTCCAATGGTTCATTCTGTAGTTTTAGTTGATTTACGCCAAAAAAAATCACAACATTTGACTTTTGATCCAAAGAATACCAAAGATTACACTGGTCCAGTCGATGACATAATAGTATTTGCTCATTCAGCTAGAATATCTGGTAAGAAGAATCTTGTCTTTCTGTTTCTAATCCAATTACTGATATGAAATATTTGTGCATAGGTGATTGTTTTCCTGAGATATCCCAGAATTTTTTGTTTTTATCTTTCAAATTATAATGAGTTTTTTGTAATGTAGACTTAATTTTAAAAAAAAAGAGGCTTTGTTGTTGTTGAAACATTAATTTTATTATTCACTAGCAATTAAAAGAAAATGTTTTTGGTTCTGTAAGAATTTGCATTGCTTGATTTTGAATTATTTTTTCTCTCTATAGGTATTAAGATGTTTGTATTAAATAAAGAAGAATTTGGTTACATGCTTGCTCCTCTAGAAAAAGATAATTCTCTTGAAGATGACAAGGAACAGTTGATTAATTTAAAAGTAGAAATGATGGGTATGGTTTGGTTATACATTTGATGTGAGAACTTCATGTATAATTAATTTATTAACAATTAAATAGAAGCAGGGATGTGCCAGCTGCTCCAATTGCTCCAAATTGTGCCAATCTGCTACAAAAAGATTGCTTTTGGACATTTCTGCTCCAAATTCAGCAAAACTGCTACATTTTTAATTTTTCCATATATGTTGAAAACGTTTGAAAATCTTCAGAATTTTTACAAAAATCATCACACATTCCAAGCATTCTAATTTCAGTCTTCTTCTATTGATTTTTAAAACGAATATTTTTTCTTTGGCATCCCTTTGTTTAAACCTCCAATGCCTTAAAATGTAATGTTAAATGTTAATGAGTAAAAATTGACTTCTGTTTTAAATTTAATTTATGTAAATTGGCAATTTTTTGTTTCCAAATTTTTTAGAAGTCACTGATGGTAGTCAACCCATTTGTGCCCTGATATTTTTGTAACTTTCTTCGATTTTTGCTAATACCAGCAACATTATGTATAAAAATTGAACTTTCAACATCCTACTGGGTCATGTTAAAATATTTTGTGGAGTTGAAGTTCCATACTCGTGAATAAAGGATAGGAAAAACAAATTACATTTGCGACTGATAGCGGAAATGCCATCCCTAAAAAAGGGACACTAGGCATAAATGGGTTATTATAGTTTAGTAAATATTGTGGCTCTCCTCTCCCCCCCCCTCCCTTGAAAGAAAAAGCTGGCTTTTGTTATTAGCTAAGAATTCTTAAAAACCTGCTTATTTTTCATTTTTTAGATTGGCATTCTTTAATGACTTTTCCCTTTACCTCCAAAAATAAATTTTGTATTTCAAAATTGACATTCTTGTGCTCTAAAAGTGACTTCTTCTTTCTCCAAATTGCTCCAGAAATCTGTTTTTCTTGCTTCAAATTGCTCCAAAGATGTCTTTTTTCTTGCTCCAAAATTTAATTGCAATTGGCACATCCCTGTAGAAGTAAAGACTTGCACTTTTTTCCGATGATTAAGAAATTTCATCTTTCAAATAATTCATTAAAAAAAGAAGCAACAAAGAATGCAATTTGTCATTTTGAAAATTCATTCAGTTTTGTATCAAGAATTATTTTATTTCAGGTCTTTGTTGCATTTTGAATGTAACATCATGGCAAGAGGAAAATGGGATAATATAAAAATAATAAACAAAATAAATGGAAAACAATGAACTAAAAATGGAATAATAAACAAATTAAATTCCAGTTTTTAAGTATTAAAAAAAATTTTTTTTTGACTACATAAACCTTTTGCTCTTTCTTTTTTTTTAAGATAGAAAGCTTTTTATCTTACATAATTATAAAAGAAGTAGATGCAATTCTTTGAAATGTTTTTTAGAATAAACTTGAAAATTACTAAACATCCGGGATTTTGCAAAAACAATCAGTTCCTAAATATCAATTTATTCATTTATGTCACTTTATGTACAATTCTGGTAGCATTCATTAATTTTAAAGATGGCCATTCCATGACCAACCATAGTTTAGGCTATATTTAGTTATTACTTTAACACGAGAAAGTCCCACCTAGTGTTGTTAGTTGAGAATATTCTCTGGATAGTATTCTCAGAGAACGAGAATATTCTCCAACTCACGAGAACTTGAGAATATTATTTTATTTTAATCTTAAGGATTTCTAGGCAGTAATGGTGACATTTAAATGAAGTGTAATTGGCATGTATAAACATTAAATTAAAAGTATGGCTCATTTATTGTTTGGAAATTCATGCAAGCATTAAATCGCTTTTCTCTTTTTTGCTGCATTTCTTGATAGTAAATATTGGGAAGTAAATTTCAGTTTTTTCACTTAAATTCAAAATAAATTGTAAGCATTTTGGTTAATCTTTTTATTTTTTTTTAATTAAATAGCAGAAGAATAAGACGTTTGAAAAATCTTAAGTTATAAAGTCTGCTGAATATATTAATTCTGCATTATGGTGGAAAGGCATGTGTATTGGTATGTGTACATGTATTTGACAAAAATTGCATTAAAAATACTAAACATGCTAGCAACAACTGAAACCACAGAAAGGAGTTTTGATACATAGGACAAATACTATACACACACAAAAAGAAACCATTTAATGATTGAAAGAAATGGAAAATTAACATTTGTGGTCCACAATTTTACTCTTAAAGGAAAAAATGAAACTAACTTAGTACAGTTCCAAAATATTAATGAAATGAAATATGTTTCTAATAAAGAAAGCTTTTCATCTTCTGAAAATGTAGATTACTTTTTGTTTCTATGGACCATTCTTGGGGATAAGAAGAAATTAAAAATAAAATTTAGCTTTTCTTTTTGTTGCTTGATTTAAATCTTATTTTAAATTGATCTTATAATATATAAAGTTTTAAAAAAGTGTTTTTATTTTAAGGATTTTCTATCACAAGTCTAAGTTTCTATATGAAAAAATTTCTTTCATAACCATTAAAAACGCATTAAAATCCGTTTTGTAGCACTTTCGGTGGCAGCCACCACCTTCTTCAGCTCAGGTCTTAGTTCTAAATGTCCAGCTCTCTTCCTCAGCAAGGCGTTCCACCCAGGATCTATCTGCGCATGCGTCATATCATTTATAGTGCCATCTGTGGTTATAATCTGTAAGGCTTCCATATTTAGGGCATAATAACTATTTTTGTAATTGGCGAGTTTTTGGCTATTGTTAAAGTTGATTTCTATGTGGTGTTCTTGGGCTATTTTTGCGAGGGCAGAAGTGGTTTTATAGAATTTAATGTCAGTTTGATGTTCCTTTTTTCGGTCTTTGATTTTTCGTTTTGTCATACCAATATATCTTGGGCTATTTTTGCCATATTTAGGGCATAATAACTATTTTACAAAAATAGTTATTATGCCCTAAATATGGAAGCCTTACAGATTATAACCACAGATGGCGCTATAAATGATATGACGCATGCGCAGTCAACGCCTGGGTGGAATGCCTTGCTGAGGAAGAGAGCTGGACATTTAGAACTAAGACCTGAGCTGAAGAAGGTGGTGGCTGCCACCAAAAGTGCTACATAACGGATTTTAATGCTTTTTTAACTGTTTTTAATGATTTTATACTATCCGTCATTTTGCTTTTAAATTATTTAAATTTCTTTCATAACTTTCAAGAGAAAATTCTTATCGACAAGAATATTCTCCAAAATATTTTTACTGAGAATTTAACGACACTAGTCCCACAATAATTTTTGAAAGAAAATGTCCAAAAAAATCTATTATGTCTTTATAGCTTTTACTTGATTAAAGTTTTATGTATTCCTTTTTATATTTATGCAGTTGAACATCCAGAAGTGTATATATCACCCAGTCTCCAGCATTTTGTACCCAAAAAAGAATTTGACAAACTGGGATTTGATCAGGTATGGTGTGTTTCGTTTAGATCAGGGGTGACCAACAAGCCAGATTTGGCCAATTGCTCGAGTTCTTAACTTAGAAACCAATTAGACTACATGATAAACAGAGCATAAATTTAGGATCATAGTTAGGGTCATCATTATTATCTTTGTCAGGATGCACAGCTAATTATGACTCCTTGTTTAGAGACATGCAAACTCAGTCTTCCCAATAATGTTAAGGTAATACATATAAAAATCTCTCTTAACTGTAGCTAATTTGAACTAATATTGTCAATAATTACTCATGTTGTTTTAATTCCCCTGGGCAGACTTTTTTGACCCATTAAATAATTTTGTTGTTTTTTTAATATAGAAGTAACATTTAAAAAACAACAGTTTCTAAAAAGTATAGTATATAAATACATTTGAGCATATATTTTCCTTATCTACCCATTGCTTGCAAGAGTGCACCTTGTACTGAAACACACTTTATAAACCTAGTATATTTTGCTCTTTCCCACTTACAGTACACTTATGACAACAAGTCAGGCGCAACGTATTTTTAAGATGAAACACAGATCTTATGTACACAAAAGTTGGTCACATCTGACTTAGGTGATACTTTGATGTTTCAGTTTGATAATGCTTTGGTATCTCGCTTTTAAAATTTTATTGTATTTTTTGTCGACAGTTTTTAAGAAAGGAGCAAAAACTACTTTTTATAGAAGCAGTTAATAATTTACTTTGACTTTTTGATTAAATATATATATATATATATTAGTGTTGGGTAACTCGCGCCAGAAAAATGAATAGTGAGGGAGACACTTCAATCAGTTTTGAATAGGTTCAAAGAGAGACTTCAAATGAAGAGGCAACTTCAAATAACGAGGCTACTCACTCGTTCGAAGAGGGACTTCGAATGAGTGAGTAGCAAAGGAAATGAACATGTTCAAACGGTGTCTGGTGGCGGGGGAAAGAGGCAATCAAATGACTAGGTTCAAATGAGGCAACCGTACGAAACTTCGAGTGAGGTAGTACGGGAAATGAAGATCTTCCAATTGTGTGTGGTGGCGAGGTAAAGAGGCGATTGTACAAAAACTTCGGATGTGTGAGGTATGAAGGAATGATGGTTTTTCATGTCTGAATCGTTTCCTGGAAGAGCGGTGGATGGCAGAGGGAGTCATAAATATTTTCGGGGAGTTTGTTTATTGGGGGAATTAAGGAATTGTTGGTGTTACATTCTTCAACAGATTAATAGTCATGGCATCAGGATGGCTTTTCGGGATGGGGATTGATGAGTGAAAATAAATGTTCAGAATGTGCTGCATCACGCATTAAACATTAGAAAAATTTAATGAACGTTGTGTAAGAATAAATATCTGTAAGTAATAGTTGGACGCGGAAATGTAGACATTTGTAAGGAGAGGAAATGACGCTTGTGCAGGCCCATAGTTAAACCGTATTTAAAAAAAAAAAAAAAAAGGAGGCCACAAATTCAAATATACCTATGCACATGTACACAAAAGAAATAAAATTCAAAATAGCAAGAATATCATTAACAAGAAAGATCCATTATGCCAAGCGTATCGATCGGGAAACACTTTCCAACAAAATATTTTTGCATTTAAATCTGAAGAAATTTTAGTTTAGTGGCTAAGGCGAAGTTGCAGGAAGTTTATCGGCCGTGGAGGACGCCTTGGGCGGAGGACTTTTTTAAGGGTTTCTAAGGCATACTCATGTTACATCTGAGGAAAACCGACGGAAATTCCGTTTGATTGGCCAGACAGTGGTGGCGCCAGTTTGAATGGGGTGTTCATCACCACTGACGGACTAAAGGGGGGGGGGGCAAAGGTGAAGAACATATGTGCTTTTATTGGATTTTAATGGCTTTTAACAGAGCTGTAGAAAAGAGTCACAAGTGAGAAATGCTTCTGACGAAAGAAATGGCCTTCGAGATAAGAGAAGCTCTGACTTTGACTTTAGCTCGTCACAGTAATTTGCTAGAATGGAAATGTTCTGTATTTTTATTACCTCGACAACGAAAATTCAAGTCAGTTCCGAACATACACGCCACACCCCTCCCCTAATCTTCCATTTGAATCCTTATTTTGGCCAGCAATAATACCTCTTTAATTTAATTAAAATTAAGAAATAAACTTCAACTTGAAAACATGTCCTGTCTTAAACGATTCTGATGGAGATAGGTGAAATAGAGCGACTTCCATTTTATTGTACCCCAGTGGGAGAAATACTGACTTAACTCGGCGTCTCCTAATTTTGAGCGAAACTCAGATGAGACCTGCACTTGAGTTAGCACCTCCAAAGGTATCGTTTCAACATAGGGGGTATGGGAGCAATGACATATTTTACGTGCACCAGCTTCCTTTGATATTCACTGAATTACAGCAGTCCAGTTAAGATAAGTTGCCACCCTCCTAAGCACTGACGCTGGTTGGCACTGCTTCATTTTTCTTATGGGAGCCGAGCTTCAACCGACTTGACCACTGGGAACTTTTCATTTATTTCATACATCTGTCAAATGGGTTGATTTTCTTTCTGACACATCACACATCCCTAGCCCGATTTTTAAGAAGCTTATGGAATTTTCAGTTATTCGCATTTGAATAACAGAATTCATTCGAGTATTGTTTCCATATCGATTTGCGAGTACAAAATGTTCATATATCTCTGCTTATATTCTTATGACAATTTTTATTATTAAATGTACGAAATTCTCATTTATCCTTACTCATATAAATGAAAACCGATTTATGTATTCCTCATGAATAAATGACTTTCGCAGGATATGAAGCAAATGGTTGGTCTCTCTCTTTTCTTCCTTTCCTTTTTAAACAATTTCTTGTTGTCTTTTAGATATAAATATGCTTATATGATCCGATCAAAAGAAGAGCTTCGGCCTTGTGCCTTCAATATAGGAACTTAAATTTCACAGTATGCCCGATATAGCATGTGTACAGCATGTGTCCGTACAGCATGTGTATAGAAATACATGAAAGAGAAGTAGACGTCAGAGTTTGTTCCTGTACGGAAAATGATTTAAAATAAGTACTTACTCATATCCACCTCTTCTCATTATCGCTTGTTTTCAGTTAAATTTCTCTACCTAAGAAATAAGTATATTTCTTTAGCACATTACTATAACACTCTTATTTTATGCATTTCACACTCTCACCTTTGCAAGTTAATGTTTTATGTTGAGTTTTATCCATTTGAAATATATTTTTCAGAATGCAAATTAAATATGACTTGTGGTAGACATAAAATAATGTCGGTAGTGATAAAAAACTGAATGTTCAGTGAGCCTGAAGAAGGGGAGTGGGCTCATCCCCTCTATGGACTCCCAAGGGAGAAACACAACAAAGACTAGCGACTAGTCTGTTTTAAACAGTAAATCCGGGTTTTTATGCCTCCAAACCCCTTAACTTACTATTGGTTTAAAATTCGATTCAGCAGCCTAATACTAGGCTCCACCATGGCGGAGGTGGTTGGTGTTTAATGGCACAAGGTCCAGTAAGGACATACTGCACCAGACTATGTGTATATAGAGTAAAATAAAGTTTTCTTGTAAAAGGTGTTGCATAAAATATGTAAAGCTAAAATTCATGAGGTCTAAAACCGATAAAAGCAATCTGTAGGAAGGTAAAAGGTAGATAAAGATAAGACTAGGATATCTGGATGGGGGTTCCCATCCAGATACCAGTCAGAGAAAAGTGTATACTTCACACTGAGTAAAACAGATTGAAACGTCGAAGAAATGAAAACAAATTACGGTACGGGATTTCACCCAATATATCATCAAGTTTGGGATGAGAACAATTAAAAAGTATTTGGTAAAAATGATTAAAAGCAGTGCATGAGGTTAAAGGCTCCACGATGAACGAGTGAATAAAGACACTGAACATGGCAGATGGCTAAAGTGTGAAGATCTCAGGTTCGGGCCTGTCAATCTAAAGACCTGAAGTTTTGGGTGGTTTTCTCCAGATGTAACGTGATTACATGCCAGAACCCCTTAGAAAGTCCTCCGACCAAACCTACTCCCCCCCCTCCTTAAGAAGATGTTCTTCTTGTAGGCTTGCCATAACACAAAACAATCAGGAGCCTAACAATTCAATAAATTTGTGGCGAGATTATTACCAGAGCCGCAATGAGATCACGTCACTCGAGGCAAACCTAAATTTAAAAGACGGACGGGACAAGATTTTGAACCAGGCACCTTCCGTCTTCGAGTGACATAACCACTAAGTCATGGTGAGGCAAATATTTCATAAAATTGAATCATAAAATTGTTTATGGGAGTATATTCGGAATCACTCGCTAGTTTGTAAAATCGCAAGTTTTCGTAAAAAAGATTTTCGTATAAACAAGCATCAGACTGATTTAACTTTTAATATTTAAAACATAAGTGCCGGGGAAAATCACTGTACTGACAAATTTATGAGAAAATGACAAAATTTCTTTTAAGAAAAAGGAGAAATAATTTTCTGTATCTGTCATCGCCCTTTTCATAGAGATTTCGTACATTTAGCAAACAAACAAAAATGAATGAATAAAATAAAAAGAAAGAAGTCTTAAGTGTATTTTTTTAACCTAACACATTTAAAGAGGATTTTGAATATATGAGCATGAATTTAAATACAGTTGACATTTCTAGATAATGTAGAGTCTGTGGAGGGGAGGGGAGCAGCGTCCTTTCTATGAAAGAGACAAAAGCAATCTTACATCACACAGCACAGCTCCCTGTGCCTTCCCCAAATCGTAAATCAATCTTCATTCTTGCTTACCTAACGCGCCATCCATGATAAGATCCTCCGCCCTTTTTCTTCTCCCCCCTCTTGAAGCAGACTGCGACAGTACAAAATTTTCAGCAGCTTCAAAACCCGCTTCCTCTCCTTTATCTCACGAAGCTGAGCTGCGACAAAGTCCTCAACTACTCTTCGCCTCTTTTCTCTCACAGGACAAAAATTCGAGGCTCTTCAAAAAGTTGAACCGCGACAAAACTTCGAGGTTCCTCAGAATTTTCGAACAACTTCAGAATTTGAACCACTTCAAGTCTTTGAGTACCTCAAAAAAGATGAACCACGAAATTTTGAGGTGCCTCGGAATTTTTGAACCACTTCAAATTGGGAAAACGAGGTACTCCCTCTTTTGCCCAATTGAATAGGTCATTTGAACCGCCTCGTGAGTGAGTAGCACAACACTAATATATATATAATATAGAATAGCTAACTTACGTAATGTGAAATCCCAAGATAATACATTGATAAAGTGAAAAAAATATAAAAATAAATATATACATATATATATATATATATGTAGCATTTAAATGCTGTTATGGAAAAATTGTAGTCGTGGACCGGAGGCAGCAAGGCTGTTGAGGCCTACATTCTTGGTGTTGGTTATTAGGCGAGGCGGATCGAGACCCTGGCTTCGAGTTGTTATTGCGGGATCCGGGCTGTGAAAATCCTTGGGCCACATAGCGGCCATCGCTGGAAGAAATGAGTCAAAGTCCAACTGCGATTACATTATTTTATTGAGTGATTCGATACATATTTGCTTGGCAGTTGCGGTCATGCAGAACCGCTGGCAGTTGCCCGCTTGGCAGTTGCGGTCATGGGCTGATGCAGCGCTCCTGGGCTGCATCAGCCCCTTTTATTAACTTTTGAGGTCGTGTCACATGATCAATGAACATTGCCATTATTGGCCAAACCCAAAATCTGGGCAGCGGTTCTTCAAGGTTTGTTAATGCCTTTTAAGATGCCACAGTGTGAACACTGGGGCTGTCTACAAAATTACAAAGGAATTGCAAGGGACCGTGTAGTAATTGCAGTTTTTGAAAGCAGATTCCTTTGTTCCAACTGAATTAAAACTGCATAGTTCTAGAACTGTAGAATTTTAGTGGGGGTTTGATTTGTAATGTTATATATGTATATATATATATACACACTGTCTTAATATGTGATAGTAATGCTGAGTTTAAGTTCTATATATAATGATTAATTAAATTTAAAGAAACACTATAGTTATAATAATCTAATTATATTTTTAATTGTTTTATTGTTTTAAAATTAATTATTGTTCTTATTCTTGAGTCTATTTATTCGTTTTAAGAATTTGTTTGAAAGTATATAATTTTTCATTTAAAAAGTTTTACTAATTATAATACACTTTTCTAAAATATACTTTGTATGAATTAATTAGGTTTATTTAATTAATTTGGAGCGCCGCCCATTTAGAAGGATACGAATGTTAAATACATTATCCGAATTAGGTATTGAAACACATCTTGTACCAGCAGTTGATGGGCAGTAAGTTCATAGTTTATTTTTTATTTTAACTGTTTGTATTAAGTATTATGTAGGTTTGATTTCATTATTCATCATTTTTCAAATCAGACAGAGATGCAACTAGTGCAACATATAATTAATTTTACATAAACTCTCTGTGTGATATATAAGTTTTTGTTAGAACTTTTTTAAGCATAAATCTTTGGGGAAATGTTTTTAAGAGGTATTTAACATATTTTTAATTTCTAATTGACAGCTTAAAAGTTTATCTGGAAATTTTTTTATTTTTAGCTAATATTCCTAAATGCATTTATTTATTTATTTTTTAAAATTGCAATAAATTAGACAGTCTGTTATAAGTATTATAAAAAATTGTTTATTATTTGTTTAAAGTACCCATATGTTTGACCAAAGTAAGTATTTTATCAATAAAATTGCTAAAGCTCCATATAGGTATGTTTTAGTGAAGTTCAATTTACCATCTTCTGTAGGAGAAGCACTTAATACATTTTCCATAGTGAAGTCTAAAAATTAAACATTTTTAAGCCACTCTCCAGACAAACTTAGGTTAATTTTATTTGTATCATATTAGCCCAAATGTAATGCGACTTTTTGACTGATCATTTCCGGTTAAAAAATTTACTCGCTTTAGATTCAAGGTCTAGGTAATAATGGAATTTACTTCTTGTCACTTCTCTAATATTAACTAATTTTGTTTTACATTACTTAATTTTATTACCATAAATGCAACATGTGTTATTACTTATTATTAAATAAATGCTTATCTGACTGAATTTTATTCTTTCTGAAATCTTTCATGAAAAAACTGAATTAATCACATTAAATTTGGATTTGAAAATTTTTCTGTGTCGCATTATATTTGGGCTAATAGGGTAATTCTGTTGGTAAAGTTGGTGTGTTAGTGCATTTGTTTCATTTTTGGCAAGTTCAACTTTTTTCTGTTTTTCTTTAAAAAAATAAAAGAAGTTAGTATGTTGGGAATTTCATTTCTGATTTCTCCATCTGACTATTTATTAAAATTCTAAATGATAAATGTTGCTTTTATATAAAAGTTGGAAAATGCACTTCAGCTCAAAATGAAATACAGTCTTTATTTAAATTACAGAGAATTTGTTGATATATTAAATTTATAAAAAATTTCTATTTTTTAATTAAAATTATCATTTAATTGCTAAAAAAATAAATGCACTAATCATTTTTCTTTCTTTCTTTAATATATATATATATATATATATATATATATATATGTTAAAAGTGAAATTACTTTAAGGTGAAATTATTATGTTTAAGATTTATTTTGGATAAAATTTCTGTATAACAAATTTTAGAATGAACAAAACAATTTTATTATATGGAAACATTTATGATAATTTTCACTGTGAACTGCTGCAGTTGCAAAAAGGAAGCAGAAATACTATTGAAGCTAGAAATACTAAATATATAGTGAGAGAACATAGAAATATATAAGAAACCTGAAATGTTTTAACCAATGAAAAGTAATTTTGATTTAACTTTTCATATAAAGTGTTCAATAA
Source organism: Cheiracanthium punctorium (assembly GCA_038373885.1). Classification (NCBI taxonomy): domain Eukaryota; kingdom Metazoa; phylum Arthropoda; class Arachnida; order Araneae; family Cheiracanthiidae; genus Cheiracanthium; species Cheiracanthium punctorium. The sequence goes on along the minus strand of JAWZYV010007511.1, from coordinate 262,105 downwards.
ACCATTTTTTAATGTATATCTGATGCAGGTTATTAAACGACACATTCATCAAGCAGATGGGCATAAAAATGCTTCCAGAATATGCTGATCCATATCACAAAAGACCATTGACAAGGGGAGAGATTGGTTGCTTTCTTAGTCATTATTATTTATGGAAGGATGTAAGTGGCATTTAAAAATATTAACATTTCAAAAGGTACTAAAATATTTGCTTATTGTTTCAGAATAGCACTTTATATTCTTTAAAAAAGCTCCATATAGCAAAAAAAGTGTAGTGTTATAATTTAGTTATAATATTATGTATTTTTTTGTAGAACTTACATACCATTGACCATTGATTAAGCATCAATAACATTAAACAATTATGCAATACTCTGTTAGTAGTCTTGATAACCATATTTCACTAGAAACCTGTTTGCTTATTAAAAAAAAATATTGGTGAAATATTTATTTATAATTTTTAATCCCTTTGTCTGTAAATGTTGTGATAACAAAAATATGAAGGTTAATTCAGTGCAGTCAACAGTATAATACCAAATTTTCTAATATATGAAAAATTGAAAGTAATTATTTTTAATGTGAGAGAGGGTATTTTTTTGTTGTTGCTAATTATCATATATTTATAACATATAAAATAAATATACTGTAAAATTCAAAATTTCTATTAGCTCTCTTCAGAATTCTGTAGGGGCATAACAACTTTCATTTTCAAACAAAGGATTTGTCTCGGGATCTAAATTGAATAAGAAAGCAATTGATATATTTCACTTTGTTCTATCGTCTTGTAGTCACCAAACCCTGCAAGGCATTTCCCAATTTCCAGGCATTAGGAGACCTGGACATTTTATTAACCAATAAATGCACCTTTTTCTGGACATGTGATTATTTTATAAACCATGTGACGCACGCTAAAATAAGTTCAAACACTGATTAGAGAGCAACTTTTCATGATCTCTGTTGCAATGTAAAGTTGTTTGAAACTCTCTTAATAAAAATATGTTTTAAATCAAAAGTGTGGATTAATCTATATCTACAGCCAAAGCCCAAGGATAAGGACTGCCCCATGTGCTCCAGTGCCCTGCAAACTTGCTACCATATTGTTGGCCAGACTGCAAAGTACCAAAAGCATTGGCCGATCATCTCTCAGTGAATCCAGCTCTGGGCTCAAAGCCAGCATCCCAAACAACTGAGCCATCTGTCTAACTCCCGCCATATCTTTCATATATATATATTTATGTATAAAGTCATTTTTAATTTATCTTTTTCAACTTCAGTTGTTTTGTGTAGCAATATCCTTATAAATAAAAATGAAATTCTGCTTGTGGGTTTGTTTGTTTAGACCGTATACAAATGCACAAAAATGGACCTATCAGCCTAAAATTTTGCACAGATGTGTAAAATAATATAGAATAAATGATAGTGCACTTTAAAACTTTGAAGGTCCACCCATTCCTGGAGTTAGAGATTTTTTATGTTTTCCATGCAGAAAACTTTCAGATAACCTGACTGTGTAGTAAACATGGTGAGATTTACAAGCAAAAGCTATGTCACTTTGAAGTCAAAAAACACGTCATGAACGAAATACCTGTGAACTTATTTTATATATATATATATTTTTTTGTTATTTCGATTAGTTGGATTACACACCGATTGACTTTTTTTTCTAAAATAAAAATAAACACCTAAGAACATAAGATTTTTTATGAATTCGAACCCCAAATTTGATCAACATCATTTAGATGTCACATGTTTGATATTGCTCCCAAAACTTAGTCATTAATAGACTGTGACATCAGATTCAGATTGACTTGAAAGAACCGTTTTATTTATTTATTTAATTTGTGTTCATGAACCATGCATAGAGAAATTTATGGAAATAAACACAGTAAATGCAGAAAAAGGAGCTTTACGAACACATATCCATTAGCTCAGCCGAAAGATGAGAATTTAAAATCGTCTGCTAATTAATATCTAGATTAGAAATAGTGAGCTGTTGCATATTAAAGTAGTTTGTTTATTATGTAATTTTCGGAATCTCTCTCTCTCTCTCTGAATTTTCAGTAAGACACATCTGCATATTAGGATGGGTGAATAAAATGTCTGCAGTTAAATTGGTTATCCTAATTGAGCAGAGCGAATATTTTTTTAGTATTCATTTGGCTGCAGCTAACCACTAAATGGTCCCGCAGCACATTTACTTTAACTCGCCACCAGATAGTACTACAGCAATCAACTTCTTGATCCTTCAACTGATTGCTCTGAAAATTGGTATACATGCATATTTGAACACTGAGATTATTTTTGTGTTATCCATTTTGCTATAACTCGCCCTTCGACAATGCTGTAGCGTATTATTATTTTAATTCACCACGAGATGGCGCTGCAGCATATCTTGACCATTTAACTGTTTGCTATGAAAATTAGTACACATAGATATTTGAATATAAGAATATTTTGATGATATCCATTTTGTAATAACTTTGACAGTAGATGGCGCTGCGCCGAATCGTCTTCACCACCGTTCAAACGATCGCCATGAAATTCTGTATGCATGATTATTGAACACAAATAATAGTTATGCGATATACATTTTGCTATATCTATTTATTATAATAAATAGTAATTACAACAAGCCGTAATATAAAAAAAATCCATTCATTCCCATGCAAAGAACAGGGCCTTCTACTAGTAACATATAAATTTAAGAATCAGATTTTATTTAATAACATTAATTTTCAATTAAAAATGTTTTAATATCATGAGATTATTGAATGTAAGTCTTTTAATGTGAAAATATATTATTGGTGTTAGTAAGAATATTATCACAGCTAATTTTCTAATTAGATTATGAAATTTTATTGAGATGTGTACATATGATTTTAGCATAAATTTCTCTAAATCAAAATTTTTATCAAATTTCAAAATATGTGGTCTTTTTAATAAAGGGGATACTTAATTTAAATGTGTATTTTATTGTGTTATTTTAACTTTTATTTAAAAAGGCTTATTTGTATACTTTTTATCTTTCTCTTAGATGGTTACTAAGCAGCATCGTACAGCATTAGTGTTAGAAGATGACTTGAGATTCGAGCCATATTTCAGAAAAAAAGTTTTATCTCTTCTAAAAGAGATCCAAAGAATAGGCCTCTTATGGGATCTTATGTAAGTTTTATGTAAAATGTGCTGAATTTTTTAAAAATTTAACAGTTAAAATTTAGCCAATTTTATATTTGTTTTTGGTCCCTATAAATAAATGCTAAGTATTTATCTAATAAATCAAAGTTGTTCTTTTCTGCTGCTATAATCCTCTGTATCTTAATGTAAAGATGTATTTGATTTCACAGATATGCATAAAAATATAGTAAATGTTTAAAACCTTATGCTAGAAAAAAAAAAATATTAAAAATTTTTCTGTTTTACACATTGTTGTAAATTACTTTGTGCATGGAAAAAGTTTAGCTATTCTTCTAGCAATCTATAATTATTATTTATCAGCTAAGTTTGAAAGAAAATCAGTTATGGAACATTTTAATAGCTGGCAATAAAAAATATTTGTTTGATTCTCTAATTTCAGATAATTGGATTCAGATTTACTTTAGTTCAATTTGCTAGGAAATGAATATTTTTTAATAACATTACAGTATTCTGAATAATTATATGATACCTAAATTAAAAGCAAAAGGACGGATAGTATTAAAATGTGGAACGCCTTACTGAGGAAGAGAGCCAGGCATTTTGAATTAAGACCAGAGCTGAAGAAGGTGGTGGCTGCCACCAAAAGTGCTGCAAACGGATTTTAATGTGCTTTTAACTGCTTTTATATGATACCTTTTTAAAACATTTTAAGCAATTTAGCTTACATTTTTATGTATTCAAAATTCCTTTTGTATTATTTTGTTTCTCACTAATTTATTCATATTACTCCAACCTCATTAAAAAAAATACTTTTTATACTTTTCAAAAAAAAATTTTTTAAAGCTTTCACATATATATAATATGAATAAGGTATACATAAAATTGATTTTATATGTTTAAGTATTTTGTTATTGTTATTCAGCATATGTTTAATGTTCTTGATTTATTTTATTTAACGTTGTTAATTTATAGTGTCGTTTTAGTTATTTAGGTCGCAAACGGTTATCTGAAGACAGTGAACCTTTTGTTCAAGGAACTTCCACTCTTGTTCATGTTGATTATTCTTACTGGACTCTGTGTTACCTCATTACACTTGAAGGTGCCAAAAAACTCATCTCTGCAAACCCTCTTCCAAAATTAGTTCCTGTTGACGAGTTTTTGCCAATTATGTTTGATCGACATCCAGAGTAAGATTTAAATTTATTTTTTTTTCATTCTTGTAGGAAATTTATGTTGTTAGATGCATTACCAGAAACATATGCTTTGTTCTGCTGCAAAAGGTTTAGATTAACACATTTTATATAGATAATAAGGTTAAACTGATTTATGAAATTCAAGGATCATGATTTGACAAACTAGAATGATTAATAATTTCTTATGTAAAGCCAAAAAAAAAAAAAAAAAAAAAAGAACCCTTATGTATTCTGAACCTGCGGTGACTGCCTGGGTTCTAGACGGAGTCAATCTAGTTCAGACGGCCTTGGCCTGCAGTAGGCTGTGGTGCAGATAAAGAATTTATACTGGCCTGTACAGTTATGTATTGTTCTCAATTTATTGTTCATACTTCAGAACAAGTATAAAATTATTTACAGTATGTCAAATAAATATCTTAATGGCAGTGAAAATGCTAGATAATTATCAATTGAAAAAATTTTGTTGAAAATGCATAGTCTCCTATCCAGAAAATATTCACATGATGTTCAAGGATGATATGTTTTGTTCTATTCTTAATCATATTAGTGGTTATTTATTAATTAATTTCTAAATAATACTCTTCATATATTTAAAAATTTAATAGTAAGAATTTTTAATAGTCATACTATCACTGATAATATATTCACACATGTTGGCATTTTAAAATGCTATATGTTTGTATAGTTACTCTTTTCTATATAATCAGAGCTGCCAAGTCTCCGGCTTTTTCCGGGAGATTTCCCGCCACAATTTTTAGACAGTTTTATTTTGCATTAAATATTTGGACTTATTTTAAGTATAAATTTGTAAGTAAAAATTAGTGGTGGGAAATCTCCCGAAAAAAGCCGGAGACTTGGCAGCTCTGTATATAATCTTGGGATTGTTTTATATAAATAGTTACATATACTATATAAGTATTTTTTTACAGCCCATTTTAATCATATATAGTAATATTAGTGTAAAATATATTTTTAAAAACCATGCATATTTTTAAGTCTGTGATTGTAGCTCATTTATTGATTAAAAGGCTGTGTTTATCTGTAGGTCAAATTATACATACATCTCTGAATTATAAAAATTAAATTAACTCCTTTATGTATTCTGAATTTGGTACCTTCTGTTTCTTATACAAAATTAATTTGTTTTGGCTCCTTATGAATGTTCAAAAAAAAAAAAAAATTGTTGGTTTTGGCTCATCTGTTAAAACACCCTTTGCATGATATTTGACCAGTAAAATTATTTTTGTTTAATTCCTCATTGAATGACATTGGCTCATTTAATCATACAGAATATCCCTTCACATTTACTTTTTCAGTACTAAAATCTAAGCAACAATGCATCTAATAAAAAGAAGAACTTTTGAGAACTATCTCTTTTGCACTTGTATTACCACCACCTTTTTCTGTTAATTAAAAAAGTATGTATGTTTTCATTTTTTTAACCCTACATCAAAGCCATATAAATTTTATTATAAATGCAAGAAAATATAAAGTAAAGTTGATTGATATGTATACAAATATTCTTAAATTTTTTATTTGAGACTTAAATAAAGGCATAAATATATATAATTTATATTACAAACCTTAAAAATTTATTATAAGCATTATCAGAAACAGTTTTCCTAAGACATTTTGCCTGTTTTAATACGACAGTTAAAAAATTAAATTTTATTGTAAAATAATAAAAAATTGGCTGTTCGAGCCTCGTCAGGGGGAGAACCACCTAATTTTTTAGTTTCATTATTGCCATATTAAAACACTATTAATTGACTATGTCATTTTATCTCTCATGTTTGAGTATTTTGCCTGGTAACCCTATGTTGAAATTTTTATTTATAGAAAAATACATGTGATGCATATTCTACAGCTTATGAAATATTGTAACAATAGATTAAAGCTGTTGTGAGCTAATAGTATTTAAACATATGTAAAAAATACATGTGATGCATATTCTACAGCTTACGAAATACTGTAACAATAGATTAAAGCTGATGTGTGAACTAATAGTATTTAAATACAGCCGAACCTCGATTTAATTAAATCTCCGATTCAACGAATGTTTTCTTCTGTCCCAACAAAAATGATGCTAAATGCTCTGATGTAATGAATTTTTAGCATTGATTTAACGAACAACAATTGCTGAAATAAAATTCGCACATAAAACTAATATTTTGAATTTACAAAGACAGTGATACAGAAATGATCATTTACAATTAAGTCGTGGATAACGATGATCAAATGCCTGGATGGGAAGATGTTCCTAGTACTGGAAATGTTACAAAATATGTGTCTTGCGATATACAGCCAAGTAGCTGCGATAGTGAACAGAAAGAGAATAAAGATTCTGAAAGCAGGCAAGATGAAGAAACGTAAATTGAATTAAAACAGGTGACATTCCAAGAAGCAGTTTGCAGCTTGAGCACTTTTTAAAATTTTTTGTCTCATGAGGTTGATGATGTTGTTCTTATGAAGTTAGAAAATAGCGACAAAGAACTTTGGAAAGTCAAAACAAAGCACTATGAAAAATTTCTTTCAAAAGTGCCAATAACTATGTATGTATTACGTATTAAGTTTTAAGAGCAAGTAACATTAAAGAATTTAGATAATTTAAAAGTTGATCTCCTAATGTATAACTTATAATTTTTAAGCTCGTAGTAAACAATAATCATTCTTTTTTTCATATCTTTTGTATTGATTTTGCATTGATATTTTTATACCATAGTCTTTACAAAAATTGATATTTGATTTAACGAATTGCTTCGATTTAACGAATCAATTCGTTAAATCGAGGTTCGACTGTATTTGTAAAATTATGTCGCATTTTTGGGACAAATTTTTCAGACAATTTTCAATAAATGGGGTGAGAGATAAAATGACATAGTCATTAAAAAAACTTTGTAAAATAACACAGTAAAGATTACTTAAACAGCCATTTTAATATGGCATGTTATGGCCATTAGTTACTTTGGCCGTTCAAGTAACCTTTATGGTGTTATTTTATAGTTTTTTTATTATTTTATGTTTTAAACAGCAGTTATTTTGAGTTTTTTTTTTTTTTTTTTTGTTGTTGTTGTTGTTAAATGTTATTGTGTTGCTCTTTCTACATATTCTCTTCTTTTTATTTTTCCTTTTATTAGAGAAATATGGAAAGGTTATTACTCAAACAGAAATTTGAGGGCATTCTCAGTGCAACCATTGTTGGTGTACCCTACTCATTATACAGGCGAGGAGAACTACATTAGTGACACTGAGGATTCTGATATTGCTCTCTCCATTGTTAAAGATGAACTTTAAAGTCTACCATAGCTCAATTTATCTACATTATTCATGTGTATTTCCTTCCCCCCCTCCCTTTTCAAACATGCCATATTTTAGCTTTTTTTTTCTAGTCACTTCTATTTCATCTAATTGCATTCTGTTCATTGTACTGTAGCTAGAGATGGACATAATCAAAATTGAATCTTATTCAAGAGGGTTATTTGTTAATTTAAATAGTATTATGTTTGAGGGATTTTTACGCACAGTAATTTTTGTGCTGAACGGATAGATTTATGAGATAATTTTTTGTGCTAAAATTTTGTTATATATTTCCTCATGTACTTAAGCTCAATTTTAGACTACTCAGATATTTAAGTTTTAGATTTTTAAGGGTGTTTTAAATCTGTCTTGAAGAATACGAGTTGTGTTGACTATCAGAAAATTTATTTATTTATTTTTAATTGTATGAAAATCAAATAAGAAGGATTCGTAATGGTGTTTCTTAAAGCAATATCTCTCTTTTTAGTTGTCATTAAGAAGGATTTTTCTGTTTCTTTAAAAAATTTTAAATGGCACAAAATGTTATATCAAAACAAGTGTATTTAAAGGGCATTATTATTTACAAAAGAAACTTTAAAATATGCATTTTGATTATTGGATACAACTATGAACAAGAATTGATTCAAAATATTCTCTTATATCATGTTATTCTGTGTTTTTGGTGCTCCAGAAAATGAAGAACTGCTCAATTAGAAAGTACAACAGTTGTTTTATTAGTCTATTTTTATAGGATTTTTTTATCTTATTGCTGGCATGGTCTTAGTATATATTCATAGTGTACAACTGAGCAATGTTAGTCATTTAAATAGGCATTTTCAATTTATATTGGTAATGTAAGTAGGAACAGCCTGACTACACATTAAAGCTATTTTATTTTTACAAATTTCATTCATAATATTCAAGTGCTGATTTATTTTTTGGTAAGGAGAGTGGGTGACATTTAAATGACCTTTTCTCCTTACTTATGAACATTGACTGGAATTGAAGGTATAATAGCAATTATTAACAAATCAAATAAACCAAAAGTTCTTCATAAAAAAATTCATAAAATAAACTGTATACAGTTGAACCTCGTTATAGCAAACCCAATGTTTAACAAACAAAAAATTTGGGCCCTTGAAGTACACTACAATGAGATACAACTTATTCATGAGATTAATCATTATTCACCACATCAGATACACCATAAAAATGCTTTCTTTCAACACAGTTTTTTATTATATAAATTGATTGCTCATCTGTATGTTACACCAAAGAGTAATATTTATTGAAGTATGCCATATGTTTGTTCTTTTAGAAAAAGTTAGATGAGCGTGATATGTAAATTTAATTTTATATACTGAAGTAAAATGATTAATGCATTATTTTTCAAGCTATAAAATTAATGCAGGTTGGTCAACGCTTTAGGATGTTTTAGTAGTTAATTTTTCTGTCATGCAGTATAGTCATGTCCATATTTTATGATATCCCCAAATTTTGAATTTATGAAACTGATAGTAAAACTTGGTTTTAAAGAAAAGATACTTTTATAGTCTGTTTCAGTTTATATTATCAAAGGAATTGTTTAAAATTTTGTTTCATCTGTCCATTTGTTTGGTTAGTCTCCATCTATTATAATGGAGAAGAGGGGAAAATTTTGTCCATCTTTAGTCATACTTTAAAATTGAAATACTGAACCAAAATAATAACAGTTTTAAGTTTTTATTTCTGTATCCATTCAGCCATATTTTAATTTCAGAAAATCATTTTTAGAAGCCATTTTTATTTCATTACACATTTGATGGCATGTTATATTTGTCACTTGAGAAAAGTTGCATTTATATATTGTTGTGGAAATGTATTTTATGTTTATGACAATAAATTTATTTTTGCTATTTTTATGAAAGCAGAAATTTTAACTGCTTTGCTTATTTTTACTTACTATTTTATATATATTCATATATATTGTTGATTTTTAATGTGCCAAAGAATACAGTCAGATTGAGTTGCATTAGATTTGAAATATTGACTATGTTTTATGATTGTTGCTAAGTTGTATGTAAATTGCCATATTGTTCATGTTTTTGTATTCTTGAAATTGAATAAACTTTTTTTTATGTAAATTTTTTGTATTTTTAAAATACGCATTAATGCATCACCATTTTGTTGTTTAAGCAATTTGGTATGAAAGAAGAGCAACTGCTTAAAAATATATTTTAGAAATTGCGCATTCAATTGCAACATTTATTGTTTTTAGAAGGAACAAAGAATTATAAAAATTTAATCTGGATTATCAGGTATAGCCTATGAAACATTATATTGTCATTATTTTGAAGGGAATATTTATGATAATAAGTCTGACTGCTACTTTCTCATATAAAACTGTATTTATTGTTGGTATTATTATTATTTTAAATTTTGGATTGCAACATTTATTGTTTTTAGAAGGAACAAAGAATTATAAAAATTTAATCTGGATTATCAGATATAGCCTATGAAACATTATATTGTCATTATTTTGAAGGGAATATTTATGATAATAAGTCTGACTGCTACTTTCTCATATAAAACTGTATTTATTGTTGGTATTATTATTATTTTAAATTTTGGATTGCAACATTTATTGTTTTTAGAAGGAACAAAGAATTATAAAAATTTAATCTGGATTATCAGATATAGCCTATGAAACATTATATTGTCATTATTTTGAAGGGAATATTTATGATAATAAGTCTGACTGCTACTTTTTCATATAAAACTGTATTTATTGTTGGTATTATTATTATTTTAAATTTTGGATTGCAGCATTTAAAATAACATGTTTTACTGATGAACAAAAATGTTTTTTGATTTATCCAATGTTTTCCTCTGAATTTCTGCCAAATAATACATTGTAAAGTCAAAGTCAAACATTGGCACAACAGCCCCTCTGCGGGGCCAGGGCCTGCGCTGCCCAACTGCGCTTTCGCGACCATGGGATCTGGGGTGCGGATGCATACGCCTCGGTCAGGTGGTCAGCCTGATGCGAATCCCCCAGTGTTCCCAAAGCAAACTTGGTCCTCATTTTATCGACCCACTCAATGGATGAAAAGCCGAGTCGATCTTGCTCAGCACGGGATTCGAACCACGGACCTGTGGGACAGCAGTATGGTGCGCTAATCACTACACCACTGGGCTTCAATCCATCGCATTGTGAGAGAGCATTTATGGCTGTTGGTAAATGTAAATTGATTGCTCTAAAAATTCAAAAATGCAAACAGAAGATTAACATAGTTATTAAAAATAAAATCAGTTTATGATTCAAATTTCGATCTATACATGACTGCACTGTATACATTTAAAAAAAATCCGTGTTGCATCAAAACTGTGTTTCATTCATTCTTAAGTAGTGTTCTCTCACATCTGTATGCCTGAATTGTCTCAGAGGATCCCCCGAGCTCTCAGAAGTCCCAGCATTAAGGTCCCATATCCTACCAAGTTCCTCCTCGAGATCTGTCAATCTCGATTCTGTGTCATCTTTGTCCAGTCTCGAAGATGGTGTGTTGCAGCTTCTGTGACTCGGACCGGCTACGAGATCTGGATGATGGAACTCGTGGACATTCAGTTCGAGAATGGTATTGTTCTTTTCATTTTCTTGATCTTCGTCTGAATGAATGTCTTCAGGCGGACGTAAGGATGGTATTGGCTGCTGCCGCCTCGGTGGAGGAACACTTAGAGTGAAAGACTTTTCGACTTCTATTGCAACATTAGGAAGAGGTCTGTTACAATTTTTTGGAAGAAAAAATGTGAGGCAGCCTCCTATGACTGCCAGGCAGCCACATATTCCTCGAGGGAAGTGATATGCAGCTTCAACCTCCTGCACAAAAATATTAAATTAATTTTTAACTCATAAATTGTAATCACAAAATGGGTTTCAGATCAAATTAAAATAAATGTTTTTTTTTGTATCAAATTAACATAAAAGTTAAAAAAAAATTGTGCATACATTTTGAAATGTATAAAAGTTTTCTTTTTTGAGTATCTTTGAGTTTATATTGCAGGCATTTTTATTTTTTTGGATTATTAGTATTTTTATGTTAAAAAAGAACAGTGTTTGTATTTAATGGATTTTCAGTTTAATGGCACTGTGATACAAATATTCTTATTTTGAGTAATGCTAATATGGTTTGAGCTGCAATGTTACTTTTTTAGCATTATAAGAGAGTTAAATACACTGTGCCTTTTACAACACCATTTGAAAATGTTCAAATAAAATCAATTTTAATTTTATTTAGCTTCATTTCAGCACAGTACATTTAAAAAGGAACAATGGATGGTTTAAATATTTGGATAAATCAATTTTTTTCTGAAGTGAATGTATACTGTGTAGTGTTGTTTTTCTTACTGATGTCCCCTGGCAACTGTGAAGTGGGGCCAGATTCTCCGTATGGGACGGTGATGAGGGAAATAAGAGTAGCTTCTGTTTTATTCAGCCCCAATGGGTGAAAGATTTGCTTGGTGTCTCCTAATTTTGAAGCAATTCCATTTGAGAAACCTAGCATCTAGATCAGGACCCCTAACTTTATCATTTGTGTGAAGTTTTTTTAATTATGAGATTTTTTGTCACCTTGTTATGTGACCTTCAAGGCTAAGCAGCTGTCAGATATAGAAGAAAGAACAAGAGATAAATGCTGGGAAGGTAACATCTATAATATACCAGACTCCTTGTTTACTCAGCTCTCTCTTAGACCACTGTCTATTGGATACTGGGAGGCTAGTGAATTTGCAGATTTTAATTTAAGAAATTTTAAATAAAAGTGTTTATTATTATTATGATTATTTTTTTACATCTTACCTATTTATCTGCTTTTAAATAGTTGATTTCATCCCCCCCCTCTATCTATTTGAACTGCATTGAGCTTCATTTCGAGACAACAAAGTATTATTAAATATAAATGATTACCAATGTTGATACATGTATTCCAATGAGATGAGCTGCTCTAGTCCAAAATAAACAGGAACCAAGACCAATTCCCCTGAAACAACAGTGCATTTTTTTACTAGTGCTGCATCCAGTAGTCCATTATAGTGTAGTTTCATTTCATTAGATAGTATTATGATATCTCTTTTCCTTGTACATTTCTTGGGATTTAATATGATATATATTAATTTCTATCAGTTTCAAGCTTTAAGAAACCCAAAACAACCTTCAGAAAAAAAGAATGAGATTTCTTTTGTTTGTACATCCCTTAAAATCGACTGAAGTGATTGAAATGAAATTTGGTAGCATAAGTGATGATTCAGACTATAGACTTCAAATTTTTCTAAAATTTTGAATAGTTTGAAAAAATTCTGTAAACTGTATGCGTATCACTTTAAAATGGCATAAGGTAATGACATTTGATAGCATAAGCGGGAAAATATACAAAGTGTTCCATAATTTTTGGGACTATGCAAAATCTATGTAAATTGCAAGTCGACATGTTTGGGGATTCCCCCCAAACCCCATATATCACTAACAAACAAACAAAAGTTTTCCAAAAATGTCTTTGAATGATGATACCATGTCCAAAACATTTTCCCATGTTATTCAAAAGAGATTTATTTGTCAAATCCTATTTTGACATTTTATGCATTCACTTCAATCTAAATAAAAGCAAGCAGATTATCTCACAATGAAAGCATTCTTTATGTGACATTTAAATGAACAAATGACTTTTCTTTTTGCTAGATTAGGCATGTGCCACCCAAAACATAATAAAATTTTTTAATATTTTTAGCTCTATAATGGAATTTCTCAAACTTTTACTAGGATGGAAACCTTTGAGAGTTTGTGAATTTTCACAAAGCAGCTTGTGTAAATCTGAGTGCAGTTAATAACAGCACTCAGTTAGACTGCACTGCCTGTTGCTTTAGACTGCACTATCCGAGTGCAGTCTAAAGCAACAAGAATGCTTTTTGCGGAGACCACTTACTACCTTGCACTCTGCAAAGTACAGTTTAAGAAACTGTTTATAACATTTAATTTACTTACCTTTTACATTCAATTCAGTAAGTTTGGTTTGAATTTCTCTTTAGCGATTCTAAATTTTAAAACTACAGTTCTGTGAAGGAGGAGTCATTAGCACGTAGCTATCTTGTAATATTTTGTGCACAAACTTACTGGTGTCAGTAAGGATCTCTCTCTGTTGTAATATCAATAATGGGGTATCACTGTCAATAATGGGATATAAAGCTATTATCTCTGTATCTGTTTACAATGCTCAGAAAAAAAAAAAAAAAATTCTTACCTCACTCCAGTGGGGAACACTTTGATTGTGAAGAAAATATTTGTAGCAAGAACAGATCTGATGCATGCTTTACCAACAACTGAAAGCACAGGAGAAAGTAAAGACAGCAGCTCAGACATGCCCTCTGAAAAAATAATGAGAGAAAAAAGAAAAAAAGTGTTTGCCACATAACGGGAAAACATTTGAAAAAATACATATATGTGTGCATGTAAATGCAACAATGATGAAGTAATTTGGATTAATAAATTAATCAAAGAATATATAAGAAGTCTCTGAGCAAAAATTGCTTAAGTCTATTTTTTGTCAAGCAAAGGTAACAACAAGCTAACAGTGACATCTGTTGGCTTTAGAAGAGTAGTAGTTTCATAAATGAATACTCCAAGTTTGAAAGGGTACATTTTCTCAAGTAAACACTAGTTTTTTTTCAGTTCCCCCCCCCCCCGTGTGTGTGTGTGTGTGTAAGTATTACATGCATTTGAAAGTTTAGAAGAGGAGGGGTTGAATCCTATGACCACACCTCTTGGTTTACGACCTTAGTTTTTGATAGATGAATTCATCAATCACAAGTATAATTTTATAAACTTAAGAATGTTATTTTTATTCTAATTTGCCACAAAATGTTGCAGCTGCATTAGCTTTCTAATGCGACAGACAGACCGAAAAATTTCTCACTTAGCAAAAAATGACATATTAATAGTTACAATGTTATTTCAAAGCTCTTTGGTATGGTAGAAATATTCACTGTGATATGCTTCTGTATTAAGATTAAAATGATGTAATTTGTATTCTGGTTGATGTAGAAGTCCTTCAGAGTCATTCTTCAGTTATTGTTTTCTATTTTGGCATTACTATAATAATGCTGACTTTAAAATATATATATATATATATATATATATAATATTGTTTTAAGAATTTAAAAGGAAAGAAGCAGTGATTATTTCTTTTCTTCTACCCACAATTTGTATGCTTCCATCCACTGTTTACCGAGATCTACAATTCGAACTGAAAAATCTGACATCCATGCAGAAAACGAGATTGTATCTAGAGTACTAGAGGACAGTGTCCTACCAGGATACAATCGCAAACCTTTCCATAGCGTATAAATCAACTTTTCTCACTCATGACGTCACATTAAGAAAGAGCTCTGTGTGCTAACACGAAGCTGTCGGAAATACCACTGTTTTTCCCGACAAGGTAAATACAGGCTAGAAGTTCCTTTCGATATCGAGAAATACAAGACGGATGGGTTTTATTCTGCGTATTATGGAGTATTTAGCACTCCCACGAAAAGGCCCCTTACCCCGACAAGACTGAATTTCCCTCACTGTGAACCCCCCCCCCCTCCCTTCCTTGATCGATGTCCCCTAGCCCCTCGTAAAATCATCGAAGACAATACTTTCGAATTAGAAATAATAGCAAAAGGGGAAGAGGCAGTGTGTTTCGATTGGTTGATCAGTCCCAGTTCCGACACTGTTGTAATATTTATAAAAATTCTCACTTCCTTTACACGCCACCAATCGTAGTAGAGCAAAATTGAGGGTGGCGGCTATTTATTCGACGAATTTGACTATCCGTGAATGAGGACTATCTGTCATTGATACACTCCGATAACACTGTGATAGAGCCCCAGGTCGATCACAATAGGCACGATCATTTTGTGGGACTGCAGGTTCGAGTGAAATCAAAGACTACTTGTTTTTCCTGTGTCCAGTACATCTAAATAACGTTTAATTGGCAGTGAATTTATTTTTTTTTAAGACAGTATTTCACAATTTTTTTTTTTCACATTTTATTTTATACTTACTGAACGGTGAAAAATGGGCTAGAACAGCAGAGCCTATGCATTGAAATCCTCCTAAAATGAGTAGAAATGCATGAGCTGAGCGTGGTCCAAATCTGCAAAGATACATTTCTTGTAAAGAACATTCATTTTTAGAAGGTAGTGAAACTGTACATTAAGTTAAAAACATCAATAAAATTTCATTTTTGGGAGAAACTGTTTGTTTCCATCATCGGAGCATCAAGTCTTACTATTTAGTTTTATTGGCAGGATACTGGTAACTAATTTTAATCTTTGCTTCTCAAGTATGTCCTGTGGAACACCAGCATTTGGTTAATGTATCGTTGTTGGTAGTATTCAGCAAAACAGTTCGGTTCATGATATTTCAGTTTATATTACGAATGGTTGCACGACAGAGATTTGCAAGTGCTATGCGATACAAGATAGGCTCATTTCTCATTGTTGCATAGGGACTTTGCGAGGCGAGGCAAAGCTCTGCAGTCTGTCTGCGAAATGAGACCTGTTTCTCCTCTCACAATTATCTCAAGGTTATATCAAGAATCCCACATTTTCAAATTGTATAAAATACATTTCATTTCAAAAGGTACAAAATGAAAATTTGCAGTGTTCCTTCACTATTGGTATTAGCTTTGTATTGTGCTAAAAGTGACACATTCTACAGTAAAAACATCTTTGTATTGCTATCTTTTTTCCAGGGGTTGTAATATTGTTTAAAAAGCTATCGATTATTAAGTTAGGCAAAAGCAGTGTACTTTTACTTATATGTCGGGATAATGCAAAACAAACCTAAAATGTTACTTAGTTTTTTTTTCCTGAGATGATCCGGAAAATAGATGATAAAGAATTGCGGTATTTTTACTTTCTGAACATATACCATGTGAGGAAAGTATTGTAATCATGAAAAAAATTAGACTTAAAATATTTTTATTTATTAACACGTTTCGAGGTCTTCTGAATTCATGTATGCTATTTTTTACAGTGATATGTGTATGTATATGCGTATGAGAGACAAAGAGGGAGGAAGTGAACGAACACTATAGCTCCTAAATGATGCATTCGATTGAACTAAAATTTAGTATATATATTATAGACTACCATCCCACGGCAGTGTTGATTTTGGTGTGTATAGAACGTATAGTCTTTTTTTTTTTTTTAACAGGGCTATAAAAAAGAATTTATATACATACAGCCTGCGGACAGAAATTCTTAAAAGTGCATTAGCGGCTAAAGAGTGCATTTGTCAAATTAGGTATACATGTTATATCGTACATATTATATAGATTTTGATGTGTGCAGAGCTTAATTTTGTTTTCGGGGCTACAAAAAAGTATTCTTGCGCATCACACAATGCGCTCAAAATATTCGACGCACGCTAGCGTCTGAACACTGCATGCAGTCGTGCTGAATTAAATTTATTTAAATGCTCGGTAAAGATCAACTGTTCGGAAAGTAGAGTGGAGTCACTCCAGATTTTTTTCCCGTTATTTTTATGTCTAATATAGAAACAAGAACAAAAAGAGGGGTGAGAAATATAGGCGTCGTATTTTTGCTTTCAACGAGACTTAGAAATGGGAAAAAAAGAAACTTTTTTCTTTAATTAAAATATGAGTTATATCATTATCTGATTCACCTTTTTATTTCTAACAAAAGGGAATATAATCCATTCCTCCTAAATTTTAAAGGAAGGAACCTTTCGCAACAGAAATAATATGTATGACATTTTATATTTTTCTTTTGGGTCTTCAATATTTTATTTTTTGGAAGATTTAGTATACATTACACATTGCTTTATACGTAATCTTGTAAACATATTACCTGATAGCGAAAAAGTACAATAGTATGAGCATTCCTGTATCCATTAGACCTTTGACCAACAATGATGCATACTTGTTATTTTTTAAGGCCGGTAATTCGGACGATAGTGCCTCAGTATCGAGGGACACAACAAACCTGTTGAGGGGAAAAAAAAAGTTATCAGTTCGGTTTTCGGTTATGCCTTTGAGGGAAAACGGGAAGTCTATGTGCAGCTCAGACAGAAAAGAAGACCCTTTGCAGCGTAATGATTTTCACATCCATGCAGAACAGGGCCGGACTGGGAGGGTAGGGGCCCGCCCGTCTCAAGAGAAGGGGGGGGGGCCGGGTTATTGTGTAACCGATAAATATTAGGATGTGTTAACTTTCGGGGTATGGGGAGAGGAATGGTGTTATTATTAATTAATTATGATTGATAATTAATGCATTAGTAAAATATTGATCTATTAATTAATATGCGTCATTCATATTAATTAATTCCTTGCTCATTCGGGAACCCTCTCTCAAAAATTTTTGAGAATTACATTTAAAATGAAGTGTTTTGAAGCCTTCTGGGTCTCAATTGCAGCTGCAAAAAAATTTTGCAAGTGTCAAACTTCTTTTAAGTGCTATCAGTATAGCACTATTTTTTTTTATTTTCCTTCTTTTTTCAGTTTCGGGGGCCCACCCGTCTGCAGACAGTCGGACACATTGGCCAGTCCGGGCCTGATGCAGAAGATTAATTGTATATACTTCCTGACGCTGCTAAAGTGCAGACTTTGCGATCCCTAGATTTAATTACCACTAATATGGCGTTCGATCGGATCGGCAATAGCGTGCCACAGTGCTAAAACAGTGCCCTATTCGATAGCTGTGTTAAAAAAGTTTTTTAGCTTTGAGGCACGCGATGGGTGGTAGTTAAATTTAGGGATGGCAACGGCTGCATTTTCTCAGCGTTGGGGGGCCATTGAACCGTTTTTTTCCCTCGGCTAGCAGTGAATGCGCTTGAATTAATAGTTTCACGGTACAATTGAGGGTTAAAAGTGTTTTGGTAATGTTTAAGCTGAGAATATCATTCCAGTGGCGAGCCTCTAGAACTTTCACATTACATAACAATTATATTATTAGATACTACTCTAATACGGCGTGTGCATGGAAAATGGGCAGCGAGGCGGAGAGATATTTAGACAAAACAAAACGTTCCCATGCCAGTGAAAGCGAGATGAATATTTATTGGAATGATGAAATGGCGAATCGGATCTGATAACGATGCGGAACAGATTTTGGAAAGAAAGTTTTTAACCCTTAATGTATAATGTTCTTGTTATTTCTAATGCCTTCTGGCTAAACGCGTAACGGCCTCTGATCCTCCGTATAGGTCGGCAATGGGTGAAATGGAGCGGCTTCCATTTTATTGAGTTACAGTGACAGGAAGAGCGACTTATCTCAGGGTCACCCAATTTTGAAACAATTCCAGATGAGAGACCAGTACCTGGATATTGGTATCTCCATGTGCATCGTTTCAATAAGGAGAATATTGGAACGACGACAGATTTTACGTACACCACCTCCTCTTTAGGGTACACGGTCCCACTCCAGACAGTACATAAGCTTAAATCAAGCTTGACATTTCTTTCAATTTGACGTATTAATACAACCTTGACAGTTCAATCCATTTTAAGCTTGCAGCAAGCTCGGAGATTACAAAAAAACGAGTCAGCAAATATTTTCCCGCCGAATTTAAGTCATTTGAACTGTCAAACTTGAATACAACTTGATTACTGCTTGATTTGGAAAGCCACACAACAAATAATTTATCATCAGTCATAAATGTAGTTGACCATAGAATTAAAAAAAAAAAAAAAAAAAAGATTCTATAACTTGAGGTTTCAGCGTGGAGGGGAAAATGCGTGGAAAAATAAAATATATGAAGCGAGTCCGCCGACCGGCGCCCCATGTATATATAGGAAATTTTTTTAGAGTGTAGTAAGTTTGAATCCAGCTTGCTATTTCAAGCTTAATGCAAGTTGGGCAAGTGTAAACTTAAACACTTGATTCAAGCTTGCATTAAGCTTACACGCTGGAAATATCAAGCTGAATGCAAGTTTATTGACTTGATAAATCAAGCTTACTGCAAGTCTGATGCAAATTTGCTGTTCTGTCTGGGACAGCAGTCCAGTCGAAAGAGGTTGTCACCATCCTAAGCGCTCGCCAAGATTGGCGCTGCTCCTCTTTCGGTGTTCTAATGAGAACCGAGCTTCAATCAACTAGGCCATTGCGGGACAGGTAAATTTATAATATTCAGCCTTCTTACTTTTCAAAAGATCACGTACATTCATAGATTATCACATTATTAATAAAAACATAACCATAGAAAAACCAAGAAAATAAAAGCATCACCAACAATTAAAACATGTACAAAAATTACTGTCGGACTTCGTTATCCCCACACTCTCCTGACAAAAGAAGCGTCGCTATAAGAGGAATGTCGTGATATCCGGAGTTACATGCGTACAATATTGTTCATCTGCACAAAATCGGGACTTTGAAAAACTGTCGTGATAACCGGAGCGACCGGAAATCCGAGTGTCCGGATAAAGAAGTCCGACTGTAGTTCCACGATCTGTTGAAAACTCACCACATATAATACAGTATGAAGGTGTACGTTCTGATTTTTTCGTTACAGACCACTGTCTCCAGGCTGTGGTTGGATCCCGTCGAAAACGACTTGATCCTTTTGCAGAAATTCGACAACTGTATCCGGAAATTCGGAGGAAGGAGGACTTTGTTGAAGCGGGCGATTCGGATCATTTGCTTTTCGGCTTTGGACACGTAACCCTCGGCTAGCAGCCACGGAAAGGACCTTGGTATTAACCTGGAAGGAAATTCGTTAACATTTTCTTAAAGTTCTGAACCCTTTGAGGCGCAACCCTTTCCCAATGCTGAAAAAAAGGGCAGCCGTTGCCATCGCTCGACTTAACTACCACCAAGATGGCGGACGATCGAAACGTTCATCGCGGCCACAGATCTAGAGACCCTTTTTTGCGTCAAAAAAGGGTCTCTAGATCTGTGGCACGCGATGAACGTTTCGATCGTCCGCCATCTTGGTGGTAGTTAAGTCGAGCGATGGCAACGGCTGCCCTTTTTTCAGCATTGGGCAATCTATCCAGCTGTTCGCGCATTCTTCCATTTTTCAGTGCTGTTAAAAATAATCGTGACCATTTTTTTACGGGAAATGACGTGCTAAAAAGTAAAGTATTCTCGTGGAGCTATGACACCCGCAACTATTTTTATAGAAACCAAATCTATTATTCGTGACTGGCAACAGTCCAAACGTCAGAGTTTGGTGTTACCAGAGCGGGAACACTGCGCGTTAAAGGGTTAATAACTGTTATTGAATGTATGCCTATACAGGATGGCCATAAAATAAAAACTCTGCCGATAAATAGGCCTCTAGGGGCCGGTCTGTTCGATCAAACGATATGAAATTTCAGAAATAGTTATTCAGATGTATGGGCTCGAGATTCTGTTAACGGCAACAAAGTGGCGGTTACGGTTAAAAGTACAAAAACTCCGTAATTTCAAATGGCTACACTTATTTTTTTTTCGTCGCAAAATGCTCAGCGCATACGAAAACCCTTAAGACCGTTGGAACGGTACGTGTATCACAAAAAATGGGCATGTTATGCGAGCGCCAAAACAGCTCTGTGAATGGTCAATGCAAACACGATCGGGGTACACCGAAGAAATTTGGATATGACAGAGACAAGATACCAATTACAGAATGACGTTCGTCAGGTATTCAACGTAAAAAACCGTTATGCACGTACAAAAAACAGATGAACTCTTGCTGCCATTGCGTCCTTACGTGCAAGCTCCTGATTCAAGAACCAACATTCCGATCCTACTTTTATAGATGTTCCACGCTGAATATCTCGCGAACGTCGTTGTCTGATTGGTGTCTTGCATCTGTCATATGTAACCCCCCCCCCCCTCTGGTATGCCCCGATCGGGTTTGCATTGGCCGTTCACATAGCTGAAAAAATTCTATAAGAGAGAAAAGTCTATAAATAAAAGTAAATCTATAATTAAAACTTCAGGAAAGTAATGAGCAAATACTTTTCAGACTTTCTAAATTGCGATGCTTTTCAACACGTCACATGCAAATAAGCGAAATCTTACAATTCAAATTTCAATCGTCGATAAAAATTACCAGAAATAGCCTAAGCATACTATGCCTGGAGCAGAGATAGCCAGCTGGATATAGCGCCAGTTCTTTATGAGCCATGCGATGATACACAGAATGATGATTCCAAAGGGCGTTACCACACAAAGACAGACAATCGATTTCAGATGATACTGGAAAGATACTGTTTCCAGGAGTAATATGATTGAAAGACACTGTACTGCCTGCAAAGGAGGAAAAAAGTTTTAGATGATGCACAGTTACATTACATTTCTAAATTATTAATAAATGTAAAATAACGCCCATTGCTTTTGTTCGAACTATTTAATCTTCCATTGAGAAGCAGGTCGAGTTGAAAAAATTTCTCTGCAATTGGAGCTATTTTTTAAAAGTCGCTTGGAAACTCGATGGGTTAAAATAAGTTGAAGGGTTGAAACACTTCTACATTGAAACACCAAATTCATGTTTTCCTGCCTGTGACGGCATTTTCTATTGTCAAAAAAAAATAAAAAACTCGGCTGTTCGAGACTCGTAGGGGGAGACTCCCCCCCTGAACCCCCCTAATTTTTTTTAGTTTCATTATTGCCATATTAAAACGATATTAATTGACTATGTCATTTTATCTCTCATCTTTCGTGTATTTCGCCTGGTAATTCTATGTTGAAATTTTTTTGATTGCAACCTATTTATAGAAAAATACATGCGATGCATATTCTACAGCTTACGAAATATTGTAACAATAGATTAAAGCTGTTGTGAACTAAAAGTATTTAAATATATGTAAAAAATACATGTGAAGCATATTCTACAGCTTACGAAATATTGTAACAATAGATTAAAGCTGTTGTGAACTAATAGTATTTAAATATATGTAAAATTATGTCGCCTTTTTGGGACACATTTTTGGGACAATTTTCAATAAAGGGGGTGAGAGATAAAATGACATAGTCATTATTATTATGCAATACTCATCATGTTAAAAAAATTTCAATAATAAAGTTAAATTTCCTGTATTTAAAGCCCCTGCCTCAGAATTAGATAGTTCTTATGATGATCGGAATGTCAATGAAAAAAAATTCCCTCAGCGATTAAAGTGATCCAAACAATGAAAATAGTAAAAGCGTTTCTTTCAAGAATTGAAGGCTAAAAGATAAATTTACAAAAAACTCGCACTGAAAATAAAATTTGTGATGCAAACAGTAAGAACAAAAATAAAATAACCGATAAATTGTTTTGAAAACTAACGTCTAAATTGTTGAAGATAAATAAATAAAAGGTGTATAATTATACAATTTAATTTATTGTCACCACTTTGTTTTTCTCTAACACCGATTTAGAGTTTCCCCTGCTTGTAATGTTATTTCGTTTCAGTCCCTTGAATGCTTGAATGACCTTAAATCGGAGTTTCATTCCTTTCCTTCTAGCTCCCGTCAAAATCACGGGCTAAGCTTTTTCTATCTATTTCACATGAGCGTGAAATTTCCGGGCAATAGTGTTCAGAAGTTATGCACCAGAAAGATTAGAGCATTTCAATTTTTATGCACGGATTGTTTATAACTCATTTTACACAGATGACAGTATCAGACTATTTTTAAGATAATTGGTGATTGGCGATTAAAGTGATCCAAGCAGTGAAAATAGTAAAAGCGTTTCTTTCAAGAATTGAAGGCCAAAAGATAAATTTACAAAAAAATCGCATGTACTGATAATAAAATTTGTGATGCAAACAGTAAGAACAAAAGTAAAATAACCGATAAATAGTTTTGAAAACATTCCGATCATCATAAGAACTATCTAACTCTGAACAATGGGTGTTATTTGACGTTTTTAATAAATTGGAATGAATACATATATTGTACAGTATCAGACTATTTTTAAGATAATTGGTGATTGTTTATTTTTAAATAGATGGTAGCACTACTCAAATACGTGTATTTGTGATATGCAGTGTGCAATCTTAGCTCACTTTTTTACTCATGTTCAAAGAAAACTTTAGAAATATTTATTTTACAAAGTAAGTTTAGTAAAATTCTCCTTTAGTGTTTAAAGAAAAATATATTTTAATGATTTCCTGCTTACTACAAAACACGCATCCAGTCACAATAACCCTGAATGTTGGCTTTTCCTTGAAATTTTACTTTTTATTTTCTTTCTCGCTAAAAACGATGTCCAAAACTTTAAAATGAAAACATATATTATACATGTACTTATTTTTTTAACAATTTTCTTGAATAAAAAATAGGCAGTATTATAACCGTTTTCATGAAAATAATACGACTTTTAAAGGTTTAAACCCAAAGCTCTTACGACATTGTGCCAAAATAGAGCTATCATTTTCGCTGTAGAGCTTTACTGCTATGGTGATTTTTTCTTCTCCGAAAAAAAATATATCAAAGGAAAACTACAGGTAGAGGTAAAACAACCATCAGTTTTTTTTCCTTAAAGTAGCTTCTCATCATTGATGGTATGCTAAAGGAAAAAGTAGTTTTACAGATAAAGGAAAAACAGCCATCATTTTTTTCGCTACTGTTACCAGATGAGTCCGGGCTCATTTTTTAAAGCCTGAGGACTTAAATCGAGTCCGCCTGAGCCCGAAATTTCAGCTAATAGATAAATAAAAATTAATTTCTTCATTGACAAAGTATCATAAATTTTGCCGAATTTGCAAATTAAAGACAAATGTAATAGCAAACTCTTAATGCACTTTCTAATTCTTCATACTCAAGTTTATCAAATAATAATAATTGGTTTATTTCTCCCATGAATAACTTTTTAAAATCACTTTACAAGGAGTATGTTCAATAACGGAGAAATTTCTCGAGAGCCCGAAACCGGTTCGGCTGTTACTGCAGTTTCTCATCATTGATAGTATGTTAAAGGAAAAGGCAGTTTTACAGGTAAAGGAAAAAACAGTTATCAGTTTTTTTCGCTACTGCAGTTTCTCGCCATTGATAGGGTGTTAAAGGAAAAAGTAGTTTTACAGGTAAAGGAGACAGTTGCTTCAGAATTTTACTACACTGAACTGATGCAGTTTTTCATTACTGTTGCAGTAGTTTTTCATTGTATTGTAGTTTTTCATAAAGGGGGGGGGGAAGCAAGTTTTGGGGAAAAATCATCAAACTACAACACAATTATACTGTAATGATGTAGTTTTTTTTAAAATCTTTATGCTGAAAAAATAAATACTGTCGTCCTCGTTATCTCAACACTACCACACAAAATTGTCGTCACACGTTGCAATAACTCAAGTTACATATATGGACAAAATTGGTCATTTTCGCAGAATCGGAATTTTCAAAAGCTTTCGTGATAACCCGAATGACGTAAAAGCTGGCTGTCGGGATAATGAAATCCGACTGTAGTTTTTACAGGAAAAGTAATGAAACTACATGAAAGTTTTGTTGCATTGATAAACATTTAATCATCTACATTTTTAAGTAAAAGAAAAAACTAATTTTGCAAGTAGAAAAGGCAAATCAAGTACGCTGCTCAAAAATTTTAAAGAAGCACTTGGTTTTAATGAAATTACGCAAATACACACACCGATATCAGGGCCGTAAAAATTTACTGCCCGACATGCCTGGGGCACGTAAAATTTTCAGCCGGGAACGTGCTTCTTTTTTTCACTTGCCTGATTGGGCATGTAAAAAATCGACTCTGGGAAATTCATAAATTACTTTTTAAAAAGATTATGCATATTTTTATATGCCACCAGCTTTTCAAATTATAGTACGGGAAAAATAAATTTCCATTTCTATTTCTGTGATTTTATCAATGTCCTAGTGGCAGTCTCAATAAATGAACTGTATGCGTAAGCAGAATACAGAAACCAACAATAAGATAAAAAAAAACCCACATTCAAGTGTATTTAAAGATTTTCCGATTTTTCCTTCGAAGTAAACAATCCGAAGAATAGGGTTTTTTTTTTTTTGGGGGGGGGGGGGGGCAAGTAAATTTTGGGTTCGGAAATGTATTATTTTAGGTTACATGCCCGTCCGGGCATACAAATGTTGGCGATTTTCCTGCCCCTGACTTCTATACAGGGTGAATCTAAACACTTGGGCAAAATTTTAAGGGGTGATAGGGCACATAATAAGGGATCAGAAACACATAGCAATGTGGGGTTGGCAATTTCGTCTTCGTGTAGCTGTTAATAATCACTTCGGAAAAAAGTGCCGAAACAACAGTGCACTTTCCGACCATTGTTTCGTCAGAAACTAATGTATTTTTCTCCGAAAACAGAAGACTAAAATTGATAGTTTAAAAATTCTATTTTATTTCATGGATGAAATTTTTGGAGACGAGCCTATTGTTTATGAAACTTGACGGACACTTCAATACTTTTCGCAAAGTGATTATTACCGGGTAAATTAAAACTGCGTTTTTGACCCCAGATTGCTTTGTGATTACGATTCCTTATTGTGTGCCCTCTTTCCCCTTAAAGTTTTGCCCAAGAGTTTAGATTCACCCTGCGTATAACTAACATAAATTAAAACATCCATAATTTAAAGCGTAGCGGAAGACAGAATGAGTAAACTTGTTCAAATCAAAGTTCATGACATCAAAAACTATATTTAGCGCAGAAACCGTGATTTTGGATATCCCCCCCCCCAACACACACACACACACTTTTTCAACTGTGAATTTTAATGGAAGATTATCCAGAACAGATCCTTGACCATCGGTCTGCCTCATGCAAATTAAAATTGGCTGCCCTTTACTTTTTTTTTTCGACGCCCTGACTCTGGAGGTACCCATAGCATATTGTTAAAAGTTAGATTTAGCAATTCTTACCGTGACGAGAGCTCCTTGCAATGAATAACCGATGGCAAACAGTGTGAACAAAGAACAGAAATGAAGGGAAAGACCCAATACTGTGTGCAGGAACAAAGCTGCCAGCAAATTGAAACGCCTTCCATAGTGATCACCCAAGATGCCGAAAAGAATGCCGCCTAGCATGGTGCCTCCAGTGTATGCGTAAGGCAGCAGGTTGATGAGGTATTCCCTTTCGCACACCAAATCCCACTGAAAACAGAACAATAAAGATAAATCATACTAAAGTCGTTGGCTATAGAACACTTTCTAATATAATTAATTTCTTGCATGTACGTATAAAAAAAGGGTAATTGGAGCTGTAAACAATGCATTATATCTTTGAGGGGGCAAAAAATGTATAGTATTAACATTGTAATATGTATGCTTTTTTAACGGCTTTAAAAAACGAGGTTAATTTACTGTATCAAATTATATTTCGAGTATTCCAGATATACGACAAATGGAAAATTATTTATAAATGTAGACTAAAAAACTAGAGTTGTAATTAACTAATTATAATAAAATATCTGCATAATGAATTTAAAAGAATTAAAGACAGAAATGACCAGAGTTGCTTCTTAGCATGGGTCTTCCAGTGTTCAAGTTACTCAAGTTAAATTTTGGTTCAAGGCTTTTCACTCCGAAGGAGGCCTACTTGCCTTTTTGGTTTTGAGCTTTGTATGACCCGGCATACAAAGCTTGGGTTAAATTTGGGTTCAAAGCTTAAAAGTATAGAGCAGAAAATGACCAATGCCTGATGAAATGCTTCGACATACTTTATCACCCCCTCCCAAGAAGCTTTCCTGAATCAGCCACTACTTTGATGCATTTTTGAATGAACAGAATGAAAGTGAAAAAAGGGCCGCGGTAGCCCAGTTCTGGGAGAGGCGTTGATCTCGCAGCCGAAAGGTTGCGAATTCCATCCAGGGACTAGCAAAGACCGCCGTGCTCGCTGATGGCGACTGGGGCATAAATAAGTCGTGGTCGCAATGTCTTCAAAGTTCCCATACAAAACGATACCTCTGGAGGTGGCAAAACTAAGCTTTGGGGTCTTCTTAGTGCTTCAAATTTAAGAAGCCTCGCTTACTATCGGTAGTGCTGCCATCTATCGGCTCCTGAATAAGGTAGAAATAAAGTGTTCGTGAGTCTGTGGTAGAAATTAGCATCCTTGCCAGGTACCTCTGCTGTTGATCTAATCTGGATTTGGGGTTGGTACAAAATGCTGTAAAGCAGAATTGCCTAAGCCTCCATGAGAACAAGACAGACAGAAAATGAAGAAAAGGAAAATTTTACCTCCGTGACCAGCGTCCACTCGTCAGGATCATCCTGCAGGAACTCCCAACCGTGCGTGCAGTGCTGCGTTCCGAGCGAGGGATCCTCCGGGTTCACGTACAGCTCGCAGGGTGAATACTGGGGCCGGCCTTCCACGAACACCACGGGCCGAGCTGGCAGGAGGGAGCTGTTGTCGATGGATGCCCGGCATCTGTGAGGCGGTGTTCGGGCGCAAGATCGCAGCAGCTGATCGCTGAAGGTAATGGGAAGCTGTACGCAACATAATAGGAAAGCCGACAGCAGCTGCCACTTGCCGCATTCCATCACGTCTTAAAAATGAAGCGGTATTTTATTTCCGATGGCAGAATACTGCAGTACTATGAACACACACAAAAAAAACACACACACACACACGAATAATAATTAATCATAACACTACTTATAAGGGACCTCGCTACGATTAATTCTCGCACAGTGAAGCCTGCTAAGTTGACCACCCAGTGGTTCCACGTTTTCGTGGTCAACTTATCAAAGGTACAATGTGCTTACTTTTTGATTTTCGAATTTTATCATCTACATACTCATGCATTACATAGTACATGTAGTGTACTACAAAATTATATAAAATATGAAATCGAATGACACAAAATAGGAATAATATTGCTTATTAGGCTTAAACATTAATTATTCGTACATATTACTGTATTACATATTAATTACTGGATATCGTCATAGTACGTATAGTTACTATGTATGATACATACTACATGCAGTAATAAGTTGGGCAGAAACAAGTTAATTTAATTATAAGACTCAATTTATTACTGTATTAATGCAATTTTCATAGTGTACGTATGTATTAAGGGTTTTGTACTTCACACATACCTATTACGGTATACGTACTAATGTAGTTACAAAAAATTGTATTTATATAAGGAATAAAGATAAATGATACATCAAGAATCTGGACTGAAAGATTCATTAATCGGCAAATTTTATAACTTTAGACAAATAGAAAAAATATATAAATGTTGTTAGACGAAAGACTTAAAAATTTTTTTAAGTGGTCAACGTACAAAGGTTTAGAGCTATGCTTTGGGATAAATCCTACCTAATTACCGGATCAACATACAATTTAAGCAGGTGTTCAATTTATAAAGGGTTCACTCAATGTTAAAGTAACTAAGCCATCCCGTTCTTGGTCAATTAGGTCAACTTAGACATGTGGTTAATTTACAAATGTGGTCAACTTCACAGGTTTCACTGTACACGCTGTTAGTTTGTTTTGTGTTATAGCAAGCGTGCATGAGGGGCATCTGCCTACAGGGAGGATTTTTTAAGGGATTCTAACACATATTCACGTTACATCTGGAGAAAACCGACTAAAACTCCAGACTATTAGATCGACAGCCACACTGTAGGCCAGAACGTGGGGCATCACATTTCAGCTGTCTACCATGTCCAGTGTCTTATCCATTTGTCCATGCTGGAATCCAATTTTTTCTGAAGGGGGCCTCCGAATTTTATTCAGATTCTTTAGCTAGATAAGCGAGAAGATATATCATTACGATGCACTGACACCCAAGATCTTACGATCTGCGATTGCGTCTAGTCATCAAGTCCCACTAAAATTTTGAAATAAAAGTTCTCGTCAAAATTGTCCTTTAAAGCCAGATGAGGTCATAACAACCACTTTTGCAAATGTCAACTTTGTGAATTTTTTAACTCTTTTAAATAGGAAAAATGTTGTTTTTATTAATTAGGAGGGAAACTTTCATCCATGCTCAGAGACAGGGGGGGATGCATTTGGGGGCAACGTTCTCCCTGGAAAAAAATTTGTCCCCTTTCCTGGAAATTTTGTTCTTTCCTGAAATTTGAAGACTAGATATAATAATCAATTTAAAAATAATCATAGAAAAATCAATTAAAAAAATTAAATATTTTGTGCCTGACGATTCAGAGCACTTCTCATGCATTCGAACCCATGTCTCGACCTTTTAAAAGTTCTTTCAGTGATTTGAACACCGCAGAACCCACAAAACCTGTAATATTTTTCCCTGATACAACTTTTGCAAAAGAGCCTGGTTGTTTCAGAAAACAATGGCATGAAATTTTTTCCTGGTTGGAGTATTCAAAATTCATGGATGCAGCATTTTGTTTCCCGTGCAGGGTTTATTCCAATAGTGAGCGCAATGTTGATTCAACATTTTCTATACATGGCTACAAAAATTGTAAAAAAAAAGTCTTAGAAGCTGACAGAGGATTTCATGCTTATAAATCATCCAAAAGCTGAATTGGAATAAAAGTACACTGACAAAAAAAAAAAAAAAAAAAAAAACAGGAGAAACAATAGGAAAACTAGTAAATAGAGATGATGTTGAAAGTCACAGGTACTATGTCAAAAGTATTGAAGTTTTTAACTATTCAATAATAATAATATTTAATATGAAGTACTATTTAATTCATTGCTGTTAATGAGCTAGCCTTCAGGGAAGAAAAAAGAAAATTGGTGTAGAATGCAATAAATTTTTTCTGTAGCAGCCGAAATTAAATGTTAATTAAATTGAAAACGAAATTCATTAAAAAATGCAATTAAACTAAAACACATGATTGAATTAATAAAAACAATTAAATAAAATGACCCAAAACAAGCTTATGTAAAACTTAAAGGACCTTGAGTGTAGAGGGGACGAATAAAATAAACATAAAACATATAGCCATCCTGGGGTTACGCCCCCCCCCTAAGTGGAATCGTCAGGCTGTGGGCCTGCTTAGACATATTAAGAATACCTAATAAATTCTTTTTGTACAATTATTGGCTTAAAATTTAAGGAGATGACCATAATTACCCAAACAAATCCACAAACTTGAAAAGAAAAGTGGGGTAATTAGACCCTTATTGAGATAACTATGACCATTTGATTTCTTTTGATACTCACGCTTACAGCTTTTGTTGAAGCAATTGAGACTACTAATCTTGTTTTTGTTGGTGATTAAAGTTACCCTGGTGCGGAAATAATTGATACAAGTTGAATAATAAGGTTATCATTTCTATTTATTCAATCAAAATGACATCTTGCTGCCAAGATGTGTTAAAAGTCACACTTTATAAAAAAGGAAAAATATTGACTATAAGAATTGTCGAAAAAATTGAAAGGCATTGTATTAAGTAATGGTGATTTTTTTTAACCTTTTAAGAACAAAATAAAATAAAAATTCTGTCAGAATAAATGTTGCTGTTCTTGCTTTATGATTATTTCCCTACTAGCAATTTTGCTCTGGCCGTCATCGGCTGGCTGTGTGGCCGGTGGTAGCCCGATCAAAATTGCTAGTAGGGTTGATTATGAAAAAGTAACTATTTGTTTTAAAGAAATGTCCATAGTCTAAACAATTTTTTTTTTCATTTATGTGACTTATTTTTATTACAAACTCTTATCTGCTTTAATTTTAATTTCTTGGAATGTACTTCTGTCTCCGTTTACAGGCCATGGCAGTAAGTTTTAAGCACTTGAAATTTTTGAAAATAATCAACAGCAAAAATTCCATTTTATAATTTAATTTAAAATTTAATATAACAAATAAATAAAATATTTTAAATAATTTTCTCCCAATGATTTTATGTTATATAAGACAAGCATGTGCTTTTTCAGGTCAGAATAATTCGAATAAAATTTTCTACTACGTTTTCTTTCTTTCTGTTTTACCACATTTTGTTTATTCTTTATTGCTGAACTTTGGTAGTCATTGGGAAAAACCTTTTAAAATTATTGTGGACCCAAGCCACTTATTCATTCGCATGTGGACTACATCTGCCTGGTCAGGTGTTTGTTCGATCTATATCCTATGTTATTATTATTTTCGGTCCGCTGTAACTTTGGAGCTTGCGCCACCAAATCGTAAACCAACCAACCAACCTATATAACTGTATAGCAGCATGAGAATATAAAGAACCATTATTGATATTTCAAAATTTCACCTCCAAAATTAAATTAAAAACACTTACCCAGATCGTATACCGTAGAAAAATGTCTCTCATCCTGATAAAAATCTTCTTGAACTATGAACCACGATTGAACAGTATGAAAGCTTGAAAGCAACTAATTCCACATCCTTCTTCTGAAATCGTTCAAGCATACCTCTTGGCGAGGTTGGCGTTTCGTACGCCCACTGGAAACGCTAGCTAGAGTTGAACAGAATACCAAACAATAACAGTTCTTGGGTCGAAAGATTGTAATCATCCAACATTATCAATCAGAATGTAACATAACGCATAAAATGCGTTTAATAACGTTTTCGCTATGCGACTGATGTGTTTTCCAAGACAATGGGATGAGAAAAATCACGTCTATATATCATTGAAGAAATTTATTTGGAATAATGTGTTTACACAGCAAAGCATTGATCTCAATTCCGAAAGGATGCAACATTATAAGGCTGATTTAAGTCTTCAAAAATATCGATTTTATTTATTTTTGAGTTTTATAATTTTTTAAAAGGAAATTTTACGCATATTTGAGACAAACTGCGTATAAGAATATTCTAATCAAAACTTTTAAAACTATAAAAAGGAAATATATGCTCTACTTAAAAAAAAAAAAAAAAAAATACTATGCATTTGACGTACTTTTTAATGTACAATTGTTTTTGGAAAAATCTTACTACGATAGTATAAATATTCTTTATTAAACATGTGTAGATTCATGCATAATCTTTCTTCATAGCAAAAATTAAAAAACATTTCCTAACAACTAAATTAGTTCTTAGGTATGAGGGAAATATTTCAGCTTTATGAGTTTGAAAATTCAAACGGTCTATTCATATTCTTTTTTCATAAGTAAAATATTTATTTACATGTAATAAATAATAGCACACAATAAAGTATAAGCACACAATAACGCATTTCTGTTGAATCAATTTAAAGATGATTTTTTATTAAACTGCTAACAGCTTCGCTCAAGTTATAAAAACGTAAACGAATAAAAATAAATTATATCGGTTTACAAGTACGATATTAAACACAATTTACACACATGCAAGCAATTATAATACATGCAAGCCAGTTTGCACAAGAAGTTGATTTTATTGCAATTTATTTTAAATTTTAGCTGTGTAAAAGTGTAACTATAAAATGTAAAACTTAATGTATTTTACACAAATTATGCTTATTAAAAAATTAAAAATAGTCATTTGTCTTAGTGCGTTTCAAAGTAATAACTATATATTTACATTTTAATTTTCCAAACTGAACTTAGTAATAATTTTAAGGTATCTTTGTCAATATCTTCTGAATAGTGTTCTTTGTGTTGAATATATAGATCAATGCTTTTTACATACTCAGCTGCTTGATCTGACGAAATAATATTTGTATAATCCTTTCCGCATTAATCTTTCATGGATTTTATAATAATAATAATAATAATAACAATAATCACTTTGCATAACTTATCAGATAAAACTATGAAGCTTTCATTATAAAATTTCACCGAGTACAATATAGGTACTAATAAGCTAATTTAATTAATCAAAAGTTTCATTTTGTGTTTTAATAACTTCTATATTTTTCTACCAGGGAATAAAACACAGCAACTTTTTCTCCAAGTATGTAAATTTAATTACTAGTTCTACTCTCAAACAAACAATTTTATGCTCCCCCTCACAAAAAAATAAGATAAAATAATAAATAAAGACTGTCATAAGTAGTTCCATAATCATCAAGAGGAACAAACTTTATTTCAAAAAGATTGAAATCTTTTATATCTTTCCTAAATGGACATCCTTCAATTATACATCACCACAAAGATATAAATCAGTCGGCCATTATATTTTAATATACTGTCCCCATTAATCAGAAATAAAGCAGGTGGATTTTTCTGGAGGAAAAAAAAACTCTTGATTTTAATCCATTGCCTGCCGCTACCTTGCAAATTCCACAAGAAATTCCGAAATACTTTTGGGGTCGCGAATTCAACCAGGTGACAACGAGACAAAAGATGACATTCAGGGTCCTTTTTATTATCTTTCTTTTCGAAACGGAGATTCAGAGCGTTTCCGCGATTTGCGCTACGCTTAGCGAAAACAAAGGAGCGGGGTGCGCCAACGCCCAACATTTTGCCATATTCACTTATTTTCCTTCGGGGTACATGGCCTCAACGAAAGGGCGACCAGTGCAATTACAATCAGGATATGTTAAGAATTTAATTATCTAGTTATGCTAACACGTATACTGATTATTCGCGTTGAATTCCGCACATGGCAGGGTTTTTTTTTTTTTTTTTTTAATACCTGTTGACGTTATTATACTTAAATCATAAATTCTCACATAAAAGCCTAACTTTTTAAAATTTTGGACGAAACTCTTCGCAAATTTCTATTATTTTGTTTGTCTCTTCTGTTCTTTTATAAAAAAAAAAAACTCCCGTGTGATATAAATTGAACTTCCCCGCAACAAAAAAAAGTATAATTAAACTATAATTAAAAATTACACAGCCGGTAGAACAATAAGTATGAACATTCTACTATGTGGTCTTGTGAAATAGGGTGTTTCAAACACTTACTGTGATACGCGATAGAGATGTTTGTGAATTATTTTGTGCAGCCCTGTAAAAGAACACATTTTAAACTTAATACCTTTTTTTCGATATTGTATCAGAATTCTTTTGTGTGGCCCTTGTAAAACGACGTACATTAAACATTTCTTCCCTGCAGACATTCCAGTTATGGAAATTTAAAGGGGATTTATTATGTGGGCCCAGTAAAGCATCATACATCTAATACTTGTTCCTCTTAGATCATTATTTGTGTGGCCTAGTAAAAAGGTGTTATACAATCATATACTGCACATAAACCATATAATATTAGGGATTTTTTTTTAAGCTGCTCTAGAGACTTGAGAAATTGAAAATAGGTCCACCAAACAGGAGTGATTTCTTGGACTAATGTAAAAATATCTGCTAGAGAAAAAAAGGTAATTTTTATTCAATAATATACATATAAATAGTGGTAAACATAGGAGAAGATGACTTCTAAAACATCGTTGAACAATAAGTACAAACAAACGAAGGTGCTTGATAAAAACCAATGCAGAAATATATGCCAAAAAACAACAACAACAACAACTGTGCTTACAGTCCGATACTGTACACTGAAAATCGGAAAAATTAAGACAAAATTTGTATTGAAACATCAGTAAAAATAAGTCTCAACAAACAAAATTTTTGAAATCAATATACATTGTTGATAAAATAATGTGCTTAAAAGATGACTTCAATAATATATATATTGAAACAATGGTAAACATTGAAATAAATGGTATACTAAAACATCATTAAAGAATTAGTTTTAACATAAAAAGTAATTCTTAAAATCGATTAGAAATATGTGGTAAAACATTTTTAAAGACTATATTCAATTCTATGCTTAACAACGCATTGTAATAATGATAAAATATTGTGCTAAATGATATATTACAATAATATTAAAAAATCTGATTTGGACAACACGACTTCCTTAAATGTCTATTAAATCACAAATATTTTCGACGCAATTCATCTAAACTTATTTGTTTGAAAGAGATAAAATATCAGTAATAGTAAGGTTTAGCGATTTCTAGCCAAATATTTCGATATCGCCAAGCTGAGTTCAGTTTGAAAGATTTCCTTCTGACACATTATTTGGCGATATTTCACCAAAAGCCGTCAAGCTTGAGATAGTTTGCGAGATTTTGGGGATAGCCAAAGTAGTCATTGACCACAGACTTTCAATGAATTGAATGCATCCATACACCTTAATGTATTTAAAGTCATTTGGCTCAACCTGTAAATAAATTCCCAGTAGATTGCAGTCAAAAAAGATATTGAAAACAGTTAGATATTACAATAGTTCTAGATACAAAAGTTCAAAATTCTACGAGTTAAAGTTTTAGAGTTATACAAAATACGGAATAATTTTTGGCGCCAAATTGAAGATATTTCGACAAAATTCGCTAAAGTCGATGACATATAGCGAGATTTTAAGCATGGACCAAACAATGACAGATTATCGCGAAATTTGGCGATATTTCGCCAGAACTCGCCAAGAACGATGACAAATAGCGATATTTTGGGCATGGACCAAATGACTGACTATCGCCAAATTTGGCGATATTTCGCCAAAACTCACCAAGGTCGACGACAGACGGCGAGATTTTGGGCATGTACCAAACAATGACTGTCTACAGTTGTATTATATTGAAGATGACCATAGACATAAAGCATTGAAATTCTTTTCGGTGGTCCTGTACATAAACTCTCCAGTAGTTTGGAACCAAAACTCCAGATGCACAACTAAATGTTACAACAATCTTACATATGAAATTTCAACATTCTACGACTAATAGTTTTTAAGATTTGAGAGTTAAATACGTACACACGTACGCCAAAAGTCGCCAAGCGTAGTTCATGAGGGAGGCACGTGACCGTGGTCGGACCATTGCCTATCTTATATAGTAGGACGGTATTGTGCTTGAAATTGATGAATGCCCCTAAAATTGCCATTGACCATAATGTATTGGACATCTTTTGAGTGTTCCTGTAGCAGAACTGTGCATGATAAAGACACTTTTTTTAATGGAGAAATTCATTTTGTAACTCTTAACAGCATATATCACATCTGAGTCGTTTGAAATAGCCCAATACCCCGAAAATACGATTTAATGAATTTCGACCCATAGAGCGTAATGTATTTCGAATATTTTGGGTGGTCCTGTAGATAAACTATCCTGTCGAATGGAACCGAAAAGAGGGGGTGTGCAACTAGATGTTACAAAAATCTTAAATATACAGTTTCAACATTCTACTCCTAATAGATTTTGCGATATGCGTGTTTGCTGAATTTCGGTCCATAGAGCGTTATGTTTTTCGAATCTTTTGGGCGGACCTGTACATAAACTATCCATTCGATTGAGACCAAAAGGGGAGGTGCACAACTAGATCATAGAATAATCCTAAATATAAAATTTCAACATTCTACGACCAATAGTTTTTGAGATATGCGAGTTACATACATTTTTCTTCCTCCCTAATGGGCAGGCACTGGCCACAAGCCTTTGCCATCAACGGCCCTAGTTACTGTTCATTTTATTATGGGAGCACCCAGTGGGCGGACAGCACTACCCCCTGTGAAGGGACGGACAAGTTAACATCCATGCCCAAGCCGGGATTCGAACCCAGGCCCACGGCGTGATAGAATGGTTCTCTAGAAGACTTACATACATACGTACGTACGTCGCTCAGTACCGAAGCTTTCACAGATGTTTTAATTCACACACAATAAAGTACTGCCACAAGCAAAATAGTCAGTGGAATCTTATGAGGGATTGCGGGAACAGTCCCTCAAGACTAAGCAATGAGGAATTTACACAGCACTTAAAAATGCACTTTTAAAAACATGCAAAATACTGATTCTATAAGCGCTAACACAGAGTCTTATACTCTCAACAGAACGGACGTCTATTTCTCATAGCAGTCAAAAGCAGACTGTCCCAACCGGGGCAGCACGCTGTCGTATTTATAGGGACGCAGAAGCTATTAGAAATTTCTCGAAGGATCCCCTTAAAGAGCGGATTTTGATTACGTCATAGGAATACAGTTGAATCGTATTAGACCATTACGCAATATTAATGCAGGAAAATGAAATTTATATGCCCCATTGGAAAAATCGCGCCAAATATCCGAAATATCGCCAAGCTTGGCAACTTTTGGGGGGAAATATCGCCAAATTTGACGGCAAAAATAAGTCCCCAATAGTGACGTCAGCTAAGCTCTAACATCAATATTTCTCGACATTTTAGAAAACCCTATGTTAACCAATGGGAAACCCAAAACTCCATATCTGCCGGTCTAGGTAACCGATTTTGATGCAACAATATACGAAATTTAATTATTTGGCGCGTAGAATACGAATTTTAAGCTGTTTACCCCTAAAACAGCCGATTGGCCCAAAAATTCGTAAAACTCGGGAATATATTCAGAAATATAAAATACTTAGAAATAGAAGACTTCTATTATAGAAAAAGTTTTTCATTTGGTTCAATAGTTACAGAGATATTGGCTTAGTCGGGATTCAATTCTTGTGTTCGTCGTTCTAAAATCCAGTGTATATAGAAAGTTCTAGTAAAAAGTCCATTTGTCAGGATGGAACACAAATGTTATTGCTTCTAGAACTTTATTGCTCGTCGAACAATCAGCTGTACAAGATGCACAGACGCTAATGGCTAGTACCTTGCTTATAATAGTCCTAAGCTTTCCCAGATGCCGTATTTCTTACCAAAAAAAAAAAAAGTGTGCGTGTAATCTTTACGCGGGATTGAAGTAAAACTTCTCTGACGTTTACGACACATATCACCACTGAAATGTGTGATTAAACTTTAACTTAAAATAAATATCATATTATAATTTAATTATACACTGCTGGCCATCGTAAATGCAACACCCTGAAGGAAGCATGCAAATAATATGAAATTTACAACATGCATTAGCTGAGGTGAGATATGCAAATGATTAGAATTTCAGCGCAGACGCACATCAAGCGCGCCTGTGGCGCCACCTCAAAGCGCTATTTAAGGCTTGGAGATTTCGACGGTTTCAAGTACAGCAATTGTGTTTTTCTTGCTTTTTTTTCAAAAAAACGATAAATTATGCCTCGTAGGAAACAACGATCATCTTTTGATCAAGTATCCGAGTTTGACAGAGGAAGGATAGTGGCATACCGAGATTGTGGGTTATCTTTCAGGGAAATCGGTCGTCGTATTGGAAGAAACCAAACAACTGTGATGCGGATATGTGATCGTTGGGTGCAGGAGGGTACGACGGACAGACGTGATCGACCGCATCGACCTCAGTGCACCACGTCACGTGATGACAGGCAGATTGTACGCATGGCAGTGACGGACCGCTCAGTCACATCACGAACCATATCACAGCAGATTCAGTCTGTAACGCATCATCCAGTGTCTGCGCGTACCATTCGACGTCGTTTACAGCAGAATGGTCTGTCCGCAAGACGTCCGTTGCTTTGTCTACCTCTGACGCGGAACCACAGACGTCTCCGCCGCCAA
This sequence comes from Cheiracanthium punctorium, assembly GCA_038373885.1. Taxonomy (NCBI): domain Eukaryota; kingdom Metazoa; phylum Arthropoda; class Arachnida; order Araneae; family Cheiracanthiidae; genus Cheiracanthium; species Cheiracanthium punctorium. The sequence goes on along the minus strand of JAWZYV010007511.1, from coordinate 223,254 downwards.
TGGTGCGATGAAAGAAGGATGTGGACGACAGAATGGAATGAAATTCTCTTTACTGACGAGTCACGCTTCTGTATGCAACACCACGACGGTCGGATTCGAGTCTGGAGACACCGTGGAGAGAGGATGCTGAACAGCTGCATTATGCACCGTCACACTGGTCCTGCACCGGGTATTATGGTATGGGGCGGTATCGGATATCTCTCTCGCACTCCTCTAGTACGCATTGCCGGTACTTTAACCAGCCAGCGCTACATCTCCGAGGTGTTGGAGCCAGTTGTCCTTTCTTACCTTCAGGGCTTGCCAACAGCCATATTTCAGCAGGATAATGCACGGCCACACGTGGCACGCATTGTCCAAGGGTTCTTCGTCAATCACCAGATTGAATTGCTTCCCTGGCCGGCGCGCTCTCCGGATCTTTCGCCGATAGAAAACATGTGGTCCATGGTTGCTCAACGACTGACCCAGAGTTCATCCCCAGCTGTCACACCAGATCAACTTTGGCAACGTGTGGAAGCTGCTTGGTCTGCTGTACCCCAAGAACACATTCAAAGTCTCTTTGAATCAATGCCGAGGCGTGTGGCAGCTGTGATCTCCAACAACGGCGGCTACTCTGGGTACTGATTTTGGCAGGAACCACGCTTCATAGAATGCTGTAAATTTAATCATTTGTTACTTGGTCAACATGTTATCTACACAATAAATTTTGTTGTGATATCTCTTGTTTTTCTTGGTGTTGCAATTTGGGTGGCCAGCAGTGTATTTATTATTCATGTACTTTACAAAGATTATATAAATAATATATTCATATTATTCATTGGAAATAGGTACTTGAATGTCACTTGAATTTTATATGTATGAAATTATAGGTTTGTGGTAACTATAATGTGAAACATAAATTTTACTCTCTAAATTTGCTAATTTTCTTGAAAATACAGAAATCTATGGTTGTACCGAAACGTGTTGTTGATTGAAGTCGAGAAGTATTCATAGTTAGATCCAATTTTTCTTTTAAAAAATCAAGTAACGGCTGAGATTCTTGAGAGCGAAAATTAACATTAAACTCTCCAGTAAGAATCATTGGTTATTCATGATAATTACTTAGAATCCAGGAAGTGCCCATGTTGTAGTATTATTCTTTAACTGTTTTCTTTATACCATTCTTCCGTCTGGAGGTTGCGATTGAATGGGGGGAATGTTCATAGTCTAGTATTATACTTTAACTGTGTTCTTTAACTGATGTTTTCCTCTGTTTGTTGGGTTCGAATGCAGGCAGTGTAAATTTTTTTTGTGTTTTTCTATCACAGTGTTCTTAAGCGTTGATTTCATCTGCTGGTAGGTTTCGAATTATTATTCTGTATCCATGTTTTTAAACTGCTGGTTCTGTCTTTTGTTTGGGATTGATTGTAGCCAGGGTCATTTTCTTTGTACTTTTCCAAAACCATGTATATTATTCATCTAAAAAGGATTATCGAGAACCTCCTGTGAGGTTGGGATTACATGTGTTGGATGTACCTTCGCAACGCTTTTTGATATATAAAATAAAGATTGATGTCTGAAAGATGCGGCACTTGACTGTTTTTATCGCCGTTTCTTTCCGTAACAGGTTCCGCGTACTTTTACAGGATGAAGTCGTCGAAAGCAGCAGAGCGGTCGAAAAGTTAGGTTTTACTGTGGTTATTCTTTTCCAGGGTCAGCGTTGAGTATGGGCCCATTTACATGTGCAAAAATGCGGAGTAAATCCCGGGACTTACACTGCTTTCTACCCCGCTTCCCCTACTTAGGGGAAAAAATGCGGGGTAGAAAGATTCCTGGTCGAAAGGAGGGTTAACGCAGAGTCAACCCCGCTTTCCCATGATGCATTGCGAGTTTTTCCCTGCACTCCGCTTTAACCCGGGATTTTCCATTTTCACATGTAAACGGGCCTTATATGACATACTAGCTGCGTACCCGTTCTCCGCACGGTAGGGAAAAAAACTTTTTCTTACATGTATAATTCGAATTGATTCCAGTAATGTGGAATCTAAAAATAAACAAAATGATTTGACTCTTGGCGTAAAGTTACACATTAGTTATTCGTAAAGTTAGTATAAATACTGATCTGAGAACATTGTTAATAATATGAAACAAAAAACTATGTCGGTGCCATTGGCGATCAGAAAAATAAAAGCGTGACGGTTCCTAAAAATTTCTAACTTTCAAAATGTCTCATTTCTACATCATACACTTTTTTAGATTTAAGTTATACCATTAATACCTTAGATACTGCATGATGTGAAGAACCGTTTTATTTTATAATTAAATAGTTGTGTGTACCCGCTCTTCGCAAGGCAAGAAGAGAACATTTTCCTAAAATGTGATCATAACTACTTGTGACAAAACAAAATCTCCAAGAAAAAAAAAAAAGTTCAGGTACAGAATTTTCTGTTGAAATTACCGCGGGATATATTAACGCGACGTAGAATTATTTAATGTTTAGTTAGCTGTGATGTAAGATGGCTGTTGAAAAACGAAAAGAAACGAATAGTTTCACGAAATATTTATTAACGCGGTATATTGTGCTTTGATTAATTTTGCCCTAGCATATCTAATAACTATTACTTATTGTATCCTTTACTAATCCAATATATTTTCGTTTTTCCATCTTTAATGTTTAATTTAAAGAAACGGTTTAGATATTTGCCCCTAATGTAGTTTTTTATTCTTTGGTGATTCTTTGCAATTTACGCATTAGAATAAATGATAATCATTTCACTTTCTGGCTGCAATTAAAACAGCTCTCCATACATTTTTATGCATAATTCTTGTCAGATTGGCGTATTTAGCACGTAAATATTTTCTGCGATTTGAAAACGTGTCCCGTTTAAAAATTATATCGAAAATAATGCTGGATAAGTCATCGTTGAAAAAACAGCATTCAATTCTTTTTCTGGCAACGTAATATAAAATAGGGAATAATTTCGTGCGTGGCGTATGTTTTGTTTGTGAGCCCGTTATTCTGATTGAGTTTCGAAAGGGGTTTTAATCTTGTTAGATCAAAATGACGTAGATTTCACATGTGGAAACTCAGTTATTTTAAAGTCATTTTATTTATGTTTTTCAAATGGCAATTTTATTCATTGTTACTGTTTCCCAGACAACCATAGCGGAAGATATCATACCGAAATCTTGAAACAGCTTTTATTGAATTCAAAATCCTTCTTTACATAAAAATTCGTAAAAAATCTCCTAATTTATATTTTTCCTCCGTTCTTCTTTTAAAAGTGGTCGAAATACATGCTCCCTCTTTTGCCGAAATATAAAAAAGTTATGACAGATAGAATGGAAGATGCAACAGTTTTAAAATTATTTTTACGCAAACGTCGTCAAAAGAGAAATTCTTTTTAAAAATTCCCAAAAATCGGCAAAATATGTTACATAGTCAAAACAAACTGTTTTCGAAAGAAAATTTTCTCCTCTATCCGATGATGTAAATATCGTTTTATTGCGAGTGCAATGACCGGCGTTATTACGTATTATGCAAGAAAAATCGCTAAAAATCAGACAAAACATAAAATAAAACAGTTTCTAATTCGAATTTCGGAAAAATCGCGCCGAGGTGTCTTAGGATCTGTCCCAGTGAAGCCGTATGCAAAATTCGGTAGGTCTGCGACCAACCGTCTCGGTGCAATGCGATCGAGAGACGCGCGCAAGAACATCGGGGTCACAAACCTATCTACCTACATAGCTACATACAATGTTTACTCTCGGATTTTATTATATAAGATACGTCACTACCTTTACTGAGCGTTACTTCCGTCAGAAAATCAATCTGAGTTACTCCCTAGTTGCGACTAAAGAAGTTTTACTTCAAAAATAAAACACTTCCACTGGCAAAATTCAATGAAAACTTACAAAGGAAATCATAAACAGTCCCTCATGACTCAGCAATGAAGAATTTACACTCTGTACTCAAAAACAAGCAAAATATTGCTTCCAATAGCACAATTTACAGAGTAATGCATCGAACTCAATTAGCGTTCGAATATAACTATTTCTGGTGGCCTGCCCTGCCTCTATTTATAGGTGTTGCAGAAGTTAAGCGAAAATTCTGGTAGGAGCTATTTCTCGAAGAACCTAGATAAAGCTCGAATTTTGATTATGTCATGGAAATGGAAATAAGTAATACTAAGCTACAGCGTATTATTAATGCAGAAAAACAAGCATTACTGGCCCCATTGGTAAAAGCGCACCAAATGACCGAAATGTCACCAAGCTTGGCGAATTTTTGGCGAAATATCGCCAAATTTGGCATCAAAAATAAGATCCCATAAGTGAAATCACCAAAGCTCTAGCATTAATATTTCTCGAGATTTCTAGAAAACCCTATGTTAACGAATGGGCAAACCCAAATCTCCGTACGTCGCGTTCTAGTTAACCGATTTTGATACAACAAAATGCAAAGTTTAATTATTTGACGCGTAGGGTACGAATTTTGGAATAATTTCAATATCTGGGTGGCAGAACAAACAGAAAACTCTTAACAATATATACATATATAAACCGTTTAGTATTTACAGGTGCCTTCAGAGCGTAATGTAATTCTTATGAGTGTCGATGCACAAGAACTATGTGATACAGTGGATAAAGGTAGCTTATAATACAGGAATATTGTAGCTTTCTGTCCATGAAAAATGTTTGAGAATCGGTTCAATATTTACAGAGATGCCATAGAGCGTAACCCAATTCTTATGAGTCTCCCTGTAAAAGAACTATTAGTAACATATGCCTAAAAGATAGCCTATAAAACTCAAGTATAGTGCAGCATTCTATTAGGGGAAAAAGTTTTAGAAATTGCATAGTACTTAAAGTGATGCACATTAGAAAGCAATGTATTAGAATTATTTTGAGCGTACCTGTCAAAGAACCATTTATGCAATATACATAAAAAGTAGACTGCATATTGATCCAGGGTGTAAGCTATTTTCAGTCCAAATTTTACGCAAATCCATTCTACGCTTTTCCGAGATTGAGTCAAAAACTCTCAAACACACAAAAATGCGAACTTTTACATTCATCATATTAGTAGAATAACTTCCAATAAAGAGACATAATTTTTAAAAGCAATGCTATAAAATACGGTATAATAATGCTTTTTAAAAATGTGGCTATAATCTACTTTGGAATAATAGACTATACCTTTATTAAAAATCGCTTTCAACAAAGGGGCGTAGAATCAATTAAAATATATTCAGTATAACAATGCTCTTTAAGAATGTTTGCCAATAATATACGTTGAAATAGTGAACTAAACCGTTATCAAAAATGACTTTTAACGTAATTGTTAGAAAGGCAAAAATACAGGATATAACAATGCTCTTTAAAAAGGTGCGTCAAAAATATGCTTTGAAACAGCGGACTAAACCTTTATTTAAATGACTTGCAACAAAGGGACGTTAATTGTTGGAAATAATGCAGAAATACACGGTATAACAATGCTCTTTAAAAATGTGTGTCAATAATATACTTTGATACAGTGAACTAAACCTTTATTTAAAATGACTTTCAAAAAAGGGACGTATTTGTTGGAAATAATGCAATAATAAACGGTATAACAATGCTCTTTAAGAATGTGTGTCAATAATGTTCTTGGAAACAGTGGACTAAACTTTTATTTAAAATGACATTGAACAAAGGGAAAGGGACGTAACTATTGGAAATAATGCAAAAATTCACGGTATAACAATTCTCTTTAAAAATGTGCGTCAATAATAAGCTTTGAAACAGGGGATTAAACCTTAATTAAAAATGACTTTCAACAAAGGGGCGTAATTGTTGGTAAGGCAAAAATACACGATATAACAATGCTCATTAAGAAAGTCTGTCAGTAATATACTTTGAAACAGTGGACTAAACCTTTATTTAAAATGGCTTTCAACAAAGAGGCGTAATTGTTGAAAAGGCAAAAATACACGATATAACAATGCTCTTTAAAAATGTGCGTCAATAATATGCTTTGAAACAGTGGACTAAATCTTTATTAAAAATGACTTTCAACAAAAGGACGTTAATTGTTGGAAATAATGCAGAAATACACGGTATAACAATGCTCTTTAAGAAAGTGTGTCAATAATATACTTTGAAACAGTGGACTAAACCTTTATTTAAAATGACTTACAATAAAGGGACGTAATTGTTGGAAATAATGCAGAAATACTCGGTATGACAATGCTCTTTAAGAAAGTGTGTCAATAATATACTTTGAAACAAAGGACTAATCCTTTATTTAAAATGATTTTCAAAGGGGCGAAAACTTTGAAAATAAGGCAAAAATACACGGTATAACAATGCTCTTTAAAAATGTGTGTCAATAATATACATTGAAACAGTGGACTAAACCTTTATTTAAAATAACTTTCAACAAAGGGACGTAATTGTTAGAAAGGCAAAAATACATGATATAACAATGCTCTTTACATGGACATGAGTGTCAATAATATACACTCATGTCCATAAATTAAGGATAATTCAGAATCACACAGAAATTGATCTCTAAATAAAAATTTCACCTGTGGAATGATCACACACATCTTGAAGAAGAATATGCAAATTACAGGAAACCACCAGATGGCGTGGATGGTACGTCACAATGACGAGAGTGTAAGAGAGGGGTATATAAGGAATGGTGGCAAAGAAGTAAAATTGTTCACAAGCGCTGTGAAAGCCTTTCAGTGCAAAAACCGCATAGTTATGGCACAAAGGAGCCATTTGGATGATGTTTTACGTGGCAGAATTATCGGACGACTGGAATTTGGACGTACCCAGCTGGAAGTATCCGAGGAACTTGGAATCGCCCAGAGTGTCATCTCCAGGCTTTGGCAACGATTCCAAGATGATGGTAATGTGAGTAGACGTTACAGCACAGGTCGCCCCCGAGTTACAACGCCGAATGAGGACCGCTATTTGGCAGTTACTGCCAAAAGAAACAGACGGAGTACAGCATCAGACCTGTCTCGTCAGCTCTCTTCAGCTACCGGTACGACAGTTTTAAGGCGGACCGTGTACAGACGCTTAGGGCACATTGGTCTATATGCTCGTAGGCCTGTCAGATGTGTTCCACTTACCGCAACTCACTGTCGCCTGCGATTAACCTGGAGTAGAGAGCATGCATTGTGGACACCGCAACAGTGGTCTTGTGTGATGTTTTCCGACGAGTCCAGGTTTAGTTTGGAGTCTGATTCTCGTCGGACGTTCATCTGGAGAGCGCCAGGTACCCGTTACCACCAAGAGAACACCATTGAAAGACACCGTTACGGTGGTGCAGGATGGCTCGTTTGGGGAGGAATTATTCTTTTCCAGAACTGACCTGCATGTTCAGAGTGTAACGATGACAGGCCACATCTATCGGGATGTCATTCTGGAACAACATGTACGTTTGTTTCGGGGCGCCATGGGTGCTGAATTTGTTTTAATGGATGACAACGCCCGTCCTCACCGTGCAAACATTGTAGACGAATGCCTTCAATCGGAGGATATCACCCGTATGCATTGGCCAGCATACTCACCGGACTTGAATCCAATAGAGCATGTGTGGGATATGCTTGGCCGACGAATTGCAGCCCGTCAACCCCCTCCCACCTGTCTACCGGAACTTCGGAGTGCATTGCTTGATGAGTGGTGTAATATTCCCCAAGATCAGATTGATCATTTGATACTCAGCATGCCTAGGCGTTGTCAGGCCTGTATTGCATCGTCCGGGAGACATACTCCGTATTAACCATCCTACTAACCATGTTATACTGTTTTTTGTAAATAGGTTCTTTTTTGAAATTTGGTCAAGGGAGTAAAACTTGCAATTTTTATTAATTATGTCAAACATATAGCATCTTTTTTACTCTTTACTTTTTGTTTAATAAATAGACTTTACAAATAAGTCAAATTTGTTTTGCTTCTTTCTCTTTCTTTGCCTGAACTTCATTATCCTTAATTTATGGACATGAGTGTACTTTGAAACAGTGCACTAAACATTTATTAAAAATGACTTTCAACAAAGGGGCGTAATTGTTGGTAAGGCAAAAATACACGATATAACAATGCTCTTTAAGAAAGTGTGTCAATAATATACTTTGAAACAGTGGACTAAACCTTTATTTAAAATGACTTTCAATAAAGGGACGTAATTGTTGGAAATAATGCAAAAATATACGGTATAACAATAATCTTTAAAAATGTGTGTCAATAATATATTGTTACGAATTTTCGGGGCAACCCGCTGTTCTGGGGCTTAAAATAGTTTAAAATTCGTATTCTACGCTTCAAATAGTTAAATTTTGCTTTTTGTTGCATCAAAATCGGTCAACTGGAACCGGAGATATGTAGGTTTCGATTTTCCCTTTGTTTTTCTATGGGGTTTCTAGAAATCTCGAGAAATATTGGTCCTAGGCCTTCGGTAACTTCACTTTTGGGGACTTACTTTTGGCGCCAAATTTGGCGACATTTCTCCCAAAGTCGCCAAGCTTGGCGACATTTTGGTCATTTGGCGTGATTTTCCCAATGGGGCCTGGAAGTTGGTTTTCTTGCATTAAAAACGCATAATAACCTAACATTTCTCTTCTATGACGAAATCAAAATTCCCGCTTTATATAGAATCTTCCAGAAATAGACTTTTCTCGAAACTCCTCGCAGCTTCTGCCTCCTCTATAAATACCAGAGCGCGCTGCTCCGAGAGTTCAGTGTGTGAGTTAGCTCCCGCAGTATGTGGAGTGATCTCCTGTTGAGATCTGATAGAGCTGCCCATGTATACGGCGCTTTGATCTGTGCTAGAAGCGGTGTTTCCGCGTGCGTTTTCGAAGCTGTTTTAAAGTGTTGTGTGTAAATTCTTGATTGCTGAGTCTTGAGGGACCTTTTGTGTTATCCCTCGAATATTTCCTCTGAATTTTTACCTGTGGATGTGATCTTTTTTATGTTAGAATTACAACATTTGTGAAAGCTTCGGGACTGAGTGGACTGTTTTAAACGAGCTACTGGCCGTTAGTGCCTGTGAATTTTGTAAAGCTGATTGTTCTACGAAGTTCTAGATGCAATAAAGTTTGTGTTGCATCCTGACAAGTGACTTTTTACGAGAACTTTCAACACCAACTGGACTTTAGAACGATGAACCCAGGAAACAAGCAGAGTGTTCTGCAACAATACTTTGAAACAGTGAAACAGTGGACTAAACCTTTATTTAAAATTACCTTCAACAAAGGGACGTTCATTGTTGGAAATAATGCAGAAATACATGGTATAACAATGCTGTTTATAATGTGTGTCAGTAACGGACATAGAATCAAAGGGTTATATTACAAATACCTTTGAACAAAGGGACATTACCGTTAGACTTAAGGCAAAAATATATGGTATAACTATGCTTTTTAAAAATCCGTCAATAATATATTTCTAAACAATGGGCTAACTTTTTCAAGAATGACATTAAACAAATGGAAGTAATTGTTTCAAATATATGTAAAAGTATGGGTTAAAGTGCTTATACACTGGATTAACTTATAGAATACCTTTCATGTATTAGCATAAATAGTTCTACAAGGGCACTCAAAACAATTCTAATTCATTACGGTCTTTGTAAACACTGAACTGAATCTGAATTTTTTTCACTGATAGAGAGCTATGCTACTCCTGAGTAATATGAGTATATTTCATACATATATCACAATTTTACAGGTGCTCTCATAAGAAATACATAAAATTGGCATGCCTGTAACCATTGACCAGATTCTAAAAACATTTCTCAGGTAGAAAGCCGCACTATTCCTAGTATAAGCTAAAGTTCATGCATATAGCATAAATATTTCTTTTACAGGAATTGTCAAAATAATTCAAATGCAATACCCTCTATGGGCATTTCTCCAACTACTGAACCGATTCCCAAACTTTTATCACCAATAAAAACTACACTATTCCTGAAAATTATACACTGCCTTTCATGCAGGTATATGTAGATATATATACATAATTTTTTTTCAGAGATACTCATAAGAATTATATTACGCTCTGTGTAACTACAGAACTGATTTTTAAACATTTTTTACTAATAGAAAGATACAATATTCTTGATTATTATAGACTGCATTTAATGTATGCAGCGTAAATAATTCTTTTACAGGGACACTCAAAATATTTACTATACATTTACACTCTATGGTTATCTCTCTCAGGCGCGTAGCCAGGCAAATTTTTCGGAGGGGGGGATATGCGCCTGAAAAATTTTTCGCGGGGGGGGATATGAACTTATATGTGTATAAATAGACGGAATTTCATCACTAATCCAAAAATTTCGGGGGGGGGGAATATATCCCGATATCCCCCTCCCCTGGCTACGCCCCTGATCTCTCTAACTACTGAACCAATTCTAAAACTTTTCTCACCGATAGAAAGCCACTGAGTATTTTAGACTGGCTTTTTATGAATATATCACAAATAGTAATTCTTTTAGAGAACAGGCAAGTATTGCATTATGCTCTATGGGTATCTCTGTAACTAGAGAACCGAATCGAAATTTTTTTTCAATAATATAAAGCTTCTATTTCTGAGTATTTAAGGCTAAGTTTCATGGATATAGTTTAGATAATTCTTTTACAGGGACATACAAATAATTGTAACACATGAAGCTGTATGGGTATTTCTTTAACTTCTAAACCGATTCTAAAACTTTTTTCACTGATAGAAAGCTACACTAGTCCGGAGTATTATGGCTACCTTTCACGCATATATCACAAATAGGTCTTTTACAGGGATACTCATTCGATTTACATTACGAACTCAGGAACTAATGAACCGATTCTAAAACTTTTTACTTCCTTGTATGGAGTATAAGGAAGTAATGTGATCCCGAATCATTACGGTTGTGATTCGGGATGATTACGTGTGTACGTCTATCCCGATACGTACACACGTAATCCGGATGTACGTGTGTACCCGTATATCCCGACGGATACACACGTATATGCCCGTCGTACGACACGAGTACGCACGTCGTACGACTTTCGAGTCGTACGTGTGTACGTATTTAACTCTCAAATCTTAAAAACTATTAGTCGTAGAATATTGAAATTTCATATATAATATTGTTGTAACATCTAGTTGTGCATCTCGATTTTTGGTTCCAATTTACTGGAGAGTTTATTTACAGGACCACCGAAAAGAATTTCAATACTTTGTCTATGGGCAGATGTCTATGGACATCTTCAATATAATATACAACTGTAGACAGTCATTGTTTGGTACATGCCCAAAATTTCGACGTCTGTCGTCGACCTTGGCGAAATATCGCCAGATTTGCCGATAGTCAGTCATTTGGTCCATGCCCAAAATATCGCCATTTGTCATCGTTCTTGGCGAGTGCTGGCGAAATATCGCCAAGTTTGGCGATAATCTGTCATTGTTTGGTCCATGCTTAAAATATCGCCACATGTCGTTAAATTTGGCGAATTTCGCCAAATTTGACGCCAAAAATTCTTTGGTATTTTGTAAAACTCTAAAACTTTAACCCGTAGAATTTTGAACTTTTGTATCTAGAACTATTGTAATATATAATTGTTCTCAATATCTTTCTTGACTGCAATAGACTGGGAATTTATTTACAGGGTGAGCCAAACGACTTTAAATACATTAAGGTGTATGGATGCATTCAATTCATTGAAAATCTGTGGTCAAAGACTACTTTGGCTATCCTGAAAATCTCGCAAACTATCTCAAGCTTGTCGGCTTTTGGTGAAATATCGCTAAATAAAGTGTCAGAAGGAAATCTTTCAAACTGAACTCAGCTTGGCGATATCGAAATATTTGGCTAAATATCGCTAAAATGATTATAATATTGATATGACTAACGATTACTGATATTTTATCTCTTTCAAACAAATAAGTTTAGATGAAGTGCGTCGAAAATATTTTTGATTTAATAGACGTGCAAGGAAGTCAATATGTTGTCCACATCAGATTTTTTCCTACTTTTTAAAATTTTTGTGTAAAGGGCTATACCCATTTTACACCGGTGAATACCAATTTTACCCCGTAGTTCAGAGTAAAATAGGCATATGATGGTTAAAATCGAAATACACTATAATTAATGAAGAAAATGAGAAATTAAGTAGCGTAAAGTATTACTGAAGATCAATTTTTAATCAAAAGTAAATAAAATATATTGTTAACTGCTGAACCAAAGTTTATGAACAAAAGGTATACTGGCAACGACTGTTGCAGCTTGGTTGAGGTAGCTTTCTGACAGTTTGTGATGCCTGCACATCAGCTATATCATCTTTCTTGGGTAAGACATACAAAAATCCGCCAGATTATTGTGTTGCAAACTTCATAGTGTATTCATCTTTATCAAGGGTTTCAATAATATGACCTATACAACATATTCTTGAATAGACTTCTTTACCAAAAATTTCACAACGACACCGTCATCAATTTCTCGATTCACTGGATGATTAACTTCTGTTTTCATTGATAGTTGTGTTTCTTTTTACTGTTTGCCCTTTTTTTCTGCCTTTTTATGTACAAGGCCTGTTCCCCAAAGCAGAATGTTACAGCAACCTATTCTGTAGTTAAAACTTTTCTCACCTTTACTTCCACTCAGCCGTAATAGAGATAGGTGTGTGTTATATAGTCTGTGTATCTTGAGACTGTAATTCAGTGTCAATTATGTAACTGTCGGCCATCTGAAGGTATCAATGTTACATTCAGAGTTAGAAATTCTTTTATATATATATTTCAGGGTGCCCACTACAGCACAGTCACAGAAATAGCTGCTTTAGTAGCCTTCGGGGTACAAAATAATAGCCTTCAGGTTACAAAATAGACCCTTTTTAACAATCTAAACAGACTGAAATCTTTTAAACAAAATTTTAAAAATGTTAAATACATTTTTATTTTCTGAAAGAAGTTTATATATTTGTGAAGATTATATTCATTATATATTACTCCACAGCAGATGATACTTGCGCTTTAGTTCTGTTTCTTTAGATGCAGAAGTTCATAGAACATCAGGGTGTCTACCAAATTTCTGAAAGTCAATTTCCGGACTTTTGGGAGGTCCCGGGAAAAAAATTCCTGACCAGTGCATTTTACTTTGGGAAATTGCACAATGACCCCTCCCTTGTCTTTATATTTGCAAAACTTCTTGAAAACAATTTTAACTGAAGTATACAGGATTAAGCTTTCATCAATTGAGAAACAGAAGTAGTCGCACTTTCTGATAGAATTAACTAACTGTTCTTGGAAATAGGGTCCTAAGCCGTAAGTTACCAAGTAAGCTAATTTGTCTTTTACCCTCCCGTCACGATTGATGAGCCCCTATTTTTCCCTCCTTATACAAACACATCATTAGATGCTTTCGCGGTTCGAGAAATGTGTTACAGTTGCTTTTGGTTTCCAGTCTGACAATTAGAGAGAAAGCGTAAAAAAAAAAAGGACACGAAACAGAAAAAAAATGATTCTTTTATTGAATTTTCCGGACCCATTTTCCAATTTCCAGACTTTCCGGAGCGGTAGACACCCTGAACATAACATTATAAATTAGACAATTTCCAATGTATTTCCAAGTATTTTAAGTTAAACATAAAACGCAAAACACAGTAGACTCTCTCAAAACTACATACACCAGAATCAGTGAGCATGCAGATTATATAACTTTAGATCATGGAATTGTTAATATAAATTTTTGCTGGATTATTATGTGAATTAAAAAAGAAATAAATACTCAAAACATATGACTTTTCAAAAATTTAATAAAAGCATTGGGGAAAAAATACGCAGTTTAAAGGGAAGCAGGTGTATTAATTTTGATGAAGCATACATTACCACTAATGAAAGTCAATATTGTTAGTAAAATTAAGTTTTGCATTTTGTTGGATGTAAATTGGTTAAATAGAACGCAAGATAGGAACATTTAATATTCGCATAGGATGGCATTAGGTTTGGGGGTTCCTTGTTAAATATTGACGATATCGCTTGGTCAGGTTAAGTTTTGGAGGCTTATTTTTTGCAACAATTCTGTCGATATTTTGCCAAAAAATTGCCAATAGCAACATCTAGTATGTTTTTTTTTTATTTTTTAAAGAGAGCTGCAATGTTTACTTACATAGCATTACACAAATGGTGTAAGAAAAATGATAGAGAATTTACTAGAGATAGATTTTGCCATAACTTTTGAGAAAACTGCGCATAAAGTACAAATATGTGAGTAGGTCATCCCAGTCTTGAATCGGCTTTTCTACCAAATGTTAGCTATAAAGAACATGCCACTTAGCATAATTTTGATGCCAGAGGCACCGTGTTATGCCGAACTATATTTTTAATTTGTTTATGGATTTGGTATTGTTGTATGTGGTGGAGTAGTCAAGGGCTCTGCTCGAGAATTCTGATATTTTAGCAAATGGAAAATTTTTATTTACTGTAAAGTAATTGTAGTATTTGAGGAAGTTGCTCTGATTGAAGACAAGTTATCTGTAGAATTACTCTTGTAATTCCAGTAAATTGTGCTTTGAAGATTGTTTGACAAGTTTCTAGGAACAATTATGTTTGTGTTTCATCCTGACATCTTAACTGGCTATTGAAACGTTCTGCAAACCTCGGACTTTAAAGCATACTTTTCAATATGAATTTTGCAATTCAACAATGTTTCTGCAACAATGTGAATGATATACCACTGGGTCGTTCCGAAAGTTGGCTGCTTATGTTCTTGGAATTTTAAAGTTTTGTCAATTTTTTGATTATGAAAACACATTTTTTAGTGTAGTGAACTACAATGGAACGACACAGGCAGTTGTATGAATCCAGCTTATCTGTTCTTGCCAGATATTTCTCAAGATCTATGAGCAGACACTGTTGCGCTAAGCTCAGTGATTATCATATTAGAAGCGTGGTTACATTTTCGAAACTGAAATGTTCTTGGTGAAAAACAGAAATTGTATTGATACTCCTAGAATAAAATAGTTGCCATTTTCCTCAAAATAGTTGCTTTTTAGATGTTTTTACATGTAAATAGTTGCCTATTCTCGATTATAGTAGCAAATAGTCTTCTTTTAGTCGCCAGTGGGCACCCTGATATATATATATATTTTTTTTTTCCAAGGAAGAATTACTTAGTTTTACTCTGTGGTTATACTGCAGTTTTCTGAACATGTAGCTGGCAGAGCAGATTTCACTGTTTATACTGAACAAACTGTGCGATATTTGGACAGGCAGATTTTGGGTCTTCTACTGTACTAGCATAGGGTAGGTAGGCTATACCGGATGGTTCAAAATAGATGTTAATACGATTATCTTTTAAACCGTAAGTGATAGAAGCATACTTGCAATTAGAAAAGTTCGTCAAATTAAGAGTAGCTTTCAGATATAGCATTTTTTACTGGGGATTGTATACATATTAAAATATGAAATTTAATTTTTATACGGTCCCTCCTTTCCTACCCTTTATATTTAGAAGAATGTTGCTATTTGCCTAAGAAAATCAATAAAACAAATCCCGTGTCTCTATGTGGAATAGTTTCCGGGAAATTGCAATTTGAAAATTTCGGCATTTGTCGCCAAGCACTAAGGGGATATCTCAAAAGTGAGAAAAATGTAATTGCTTTTCAACTAACGTTAATTTATGTTAATAGTCACTAGATAGACACAGTTGACTCCTCAAATCCCAATTTAGCTAGAATTTTCTGTAACGCATGTTTGGCTGTTTCTAGTGAAAGTTAACACACCATAGTAACCTACAACATTGTTTAGTCATTCTCTTTTACACTTTAAAATTCCTTCTATAAAAACATGATGTAATGAGTGGATGACCCCCTAAAAGACTAAATTAACGCTAATTTCATGAAGCAGTACAGGTCATTTTAGGTAAAACTGTATCTGTTAATACGCACGTTTAATTGCTTTTCCCAACAATGGGATCTTTATTTATCCTTTATCAAATCATAGTTGGCCCCTTAAGTCAAAGATTTTTTCCACCGGGAAAACTGACGCCAAAGCAGTAGGTAAAGGGGGTGTAAGTTATCAGTTTCAAAATTAATTCTCTCGCTAACTATTCCACGTAGAGACACAGAATTTATTTTATTAATTTTCTTAGGCTAAGAGCAACATTCTTCTAAATATAAAGGGTAGGAAAGGAGAGACCGTATAAAAATTAAATTTCTTATTTTAATATGTATACAACCCCCAGTAAAAAAATACCCTATGTGAAAACTACTCATAATTTGACGAATTTTTCTAACTGGAAGTATGTTTCGATCACTTACGGTTTAAAAAATAATAGCCTTAACATCTATTTTGAATCACCCAGTGTAATAATAAGTAAAATAATTGGTCTTGTTAGTGGTACTAAATACAAAGTTAGGCCTATATACACCTATTAAGATAAGGATTTGTATACATTTTTTGCGAGTTAGGAAATTTACTTGCTTTTAAGTTTTCTGTTAAGATTAGCAGGGTTGTTAAAAACCTGGGTTTTTTTCAGAGGAAGGGATGGGGTTTCAGAATATGTGGAGTGGTGGATACAGATTTTTCTTTTCGTTCTTTTGTCTTCTTTTTTTTTTTAAAGGAGTAACCAACTTTTTTCAAAAAAGGTTATTTGACCAACAAATCTCAAAAACAGAAAATTAAAGAGACCAAAAATTAACTCATCTTTCTAGAAAGTTTCGAATCCAGTGAAGAAGTTTTCTCTGTCGAAAATACTTGGGTGGACTCTTCAGAAAGGAAGGATAGAATGGCGTAGGTTGGAAGTTCCTTCAATAACTTGATGGTGAATTTGTGATATTTAAATATGAAAATAAACTGCACCCTAAGAAAGTCATAAAAGCACAAGGAAAAACTGCAACAATTTGCAAGCAAATGGTTTGTTGTAGAAACAGGGTTAGCTACTTTGTGGCTAGATCTAGCCATTTTAAGAACCTAACTAGCCACAAATTCTCGAAAAAGCTACTAGTGGCATTTTTAGCCGTAGTTCTTCTGCTTTAAGCCCGGTATCCAGCCATTGTTGATTGAATCAACGATTCAACTGTCCTTTCCACTAGCTCGCTTCTATTATTAAAATATAAAACACATATGGGTAAACCCCACCCAGTGGGTCGGATGTGGCCCGCTACAGCTTTTGATCCAGCCCACGGAACATATCATAACCCTGTATAACGCATTAAAAACATACAAAATCTTATTTAAATCCCAATTATATGGCTTGTGATTTCACTAACATCCTAAAATTTGGCCTGCAACTTTTCAAAGGTTGTCCATACTTGATATAAAATGTTTCTTATTTTATAACACATATACACAAGCTCAAAGGTATGAAAATTCACTACTTGTCTTTTTAAAACCGCAGACGATATGACAGAGAGAAATAAACTTTGTTAACAACTGTCTTGATGATGACTCGCCACTGTGTCCATGACACAATATATCCTCTGCCTAGGAAAACAAATTCTAAAAGGAACAATAGGCTTCATTTAGTTCCATGTATCCTCGCTAGGAAAACAAATTCTAAAAGGAACAATAGGCTTCATTTAGTTACTATCAAAGAGAAAGAATATAGGTGGAGGGAGCAATTGTAACCCTAAACTGAAGCGTGCACATGAGTCACGTGACTTGTGGTCAAGCAGGGTGAAATTTCTCAATTTACTTTGCTGTTCTCCATAGCTTTGTGTGAGTCGATGGTTCTAATCCAAAATAAGGGTGCATTATTTCTCTGCATATGGATGCAATGAAAAATTCTTGAAAGGAGGACAACTGGCATTTCACAGGAAAGCTATGTTTTCCAATTTTAGCCTTTTAAAATGTATGAATGTTCTTTAAAACACTAGATTGACAATTTGGCGATTATATTAACTCGCCAAGTATTGAAGATCTGAAAGTCACGTAATTTAACTTTTAATTTCAAATGAAAATTAAAAATCGGATCAAAATAAAATTTACTCTTTATTTTCTCAGTTAATATAACAGCTTATTGTTTTAGAATGTTTATTGGCACTGTAGTGCCTCACTCATGTTTCTTTCTTAAACATTCTATTTTTTCAAAATGTCCTTATTGTTAAGGTAATTTTTTCAGACTATTAGTAACAAATTGAACTTTTTAAGCTGATCCACTGAAGCTATATTCCTCTGTTTTTGGACAAAGAATATCACAAATCATGGGGGGAGGGGGAAATACCATTTCATTATGTTAACAGAAACATGAATTTCAATTAACGAATTCACTATACATTGTGTATACATTCGTACATTTTCGTATACATATTACATTTATACATGTGTGTATAAATGTAAAGATATTGCTAAAAAATCAGCTGTTTAAAACGTTCATATTAACTCTAGTAACAATATGGTTTAAAATACTAGATCGCACCCCGCCTCCCGAAATGGAAACCTATATGCGCTACTGAATACAAATTTTGAATTTTAAATAGCTTAATATTCTGAAAAAAAGGTTGTCGATGTATGCATTATTTTATTCTGCATAAATAAGTTTCTAGTCTTTTCTGCATGACCAGCATTAAAAAAAAGGAGTTTTATTGAAATAAAAATTGCTATTTTGATAAATTGTAATATGGAATGCAAAGCGATGCTGTATCTTACATTTATTTTTCCATCAAGAATTACTTTTTTTTAAGCTTTCCTAAAGTTCTAGAGAGAAGACTTCTTTGGGAAACACAGTTAGAAAGAGAAGGATTTAAAGCTTTAGAATTATTTGAAGCTGCGTTCAAAGCATTTTACAGAAGATTGCTTTGAGAAAGCAAAATTTGGAGGAGCGTGGTTAAAGAAGGATGCAATACCAACCATCTTCAATTTTCCTCATCATCTCCAACGAAAAAATATTCTCATCAAGCTTTATAATGTACATTACTAGATTAACTCATTTGATAATGTTCATTACTAGATTTTATTACAATGTTTCATAACAAAATCAAAATAATACAAAAAATACAACAAAATAAAATGTTTCAAAAGCCAAAACTTCAAAGTAATTCTGCAAAACAAAATTTAAGACTAAATAATTTCAAAATAACTAGAGAGGGAGAAAATAAATGGTGCTGCAAACACTATTCCCCCCCCCCCCTCCCCATTCCCTTTCTAGAAAAATAAAATGCTCGAGTTTGCGAACCAAAGGGCGATAAGCAGCCAAATCCGCTTCTTCTTCTTCTCCTACGACGCTCTTATCTTAGCTTCAACTTTCCTGGGAAAATACAATAGGAGGCTCCCTCCACCTATATCCCTTCTCTATGGTTACTATCAGCTTCACAGTGTGAAGCTGTGTTAAACGTGCGGAATCTAAGTTTTTAAATCATATATAGGTTTTTATCTTCATAAAGTGGCGAATACTACATGTGCATATTAATAGTATTTTATATTTATTTATTTTAAGTTTGCAATTTAAAAAGTGTCATGACACCAGTACTCCCAATGTTACAGAACAGAAGGCACAGTTGACAGCTTAGGGAAAATACAGCAGAATTCAAAGACTGGTTTCCACCTATTCCAACTGACAATACCAAACCAAAGTATTTTTCAGCTGTTATAATGTGAAACCGAGATTCAATGATTGTGTCTATTAACCAGGTTTTATTGCTGGATTGTTCCTCAATGACAAGTTTTTTTTAGTCGCCTCTACTAGTTTTCGATTGGTTTAAGCTATTTCTAGGCCATTCCAGTAGAGGAGTATGATTATCTTGGAACCACTTTTTACAGACAGTAGCCACAACATGGATCTGAATCCTGTTGAAATATAAATGCTTAGTTGTCCTGCAAAAGATCATGAATGGAAGACTTCAATTTTGGCTTAATTTTTTCCTTTATGTATTTTGGGGCATTTATATTTCCATCTGCCATACATATTCTGCCTACATCTTTTGATGTCGTGCAACCCTATATCATGACAATAACTGGGTATTTCAAAGTAGGCTTAATACAATCAAGATGCATATCTTCACCAACTCTTTGTTTTACGTATTTTATGCCATCACTGCCAAACAGGGAATTTTGATTTCATAATTCTAAATAACACTGTACCATTGCTCTGCTGGCCAATTAACATGTGTTTTAGCCCAGTGTAATCTTTTCAACCTTTTTTGGAGAGAATAACAATCGCTTTTTTCATAGAATTCTAGCATTCAGACGAAATTTCATCAGCCTGCATCAAACAGTCCTTGTGCTAACATTTACATTACACTGAGCCATTTTTTTTTTTGTATACCCCAGATGATTTTCTTCTATCTCATAAGCTTAATCTTTCATTTCTTTTGCCATTGGTTAATGTTGTGCATCTTTTCCTGTCTTTACCAATTTTGTTTTGTGGTGACTGAGTCTTCTTATACTGCTTCAAAAATTTAGAAATGCCACCTTTGGTTAAGTTTCCACCAATTTTCCTTCAAAATTCTTCATAACTGTAGCCTTCGTAACACAATACTATAATTTTGCATTGCTTTTGGGGTGACCAGTCAATTCTTTGTGCAATTTATATAATTTTATCCCAATTTTATAATCTTACTACATGACAGAAGAAAAAAAATACTAGCAACACATAAAAAAAATATTCTGTTTTCAATTCCAATAAGTGACACAAAGAGTTTAATTTTACTAAAACCTGATTGGTTCATTTCGAAAACGAGATACCTAATTGGCTAAATCCTCAAGCTCACTGGCTACATTCAAATGAAGGAAGACTACTTCATTTCAAACTAAGCAAGATGTGCTCCTTTTCCATTGTTATTTCTCAGTAATTCTTGATATAATGCATGTAATGAAATTAACTTTATTACATTGCATTTTTAATTAAATTACCTTTCCAAAGATATGTAATTTTAAGACAATATTCCAAGAAATTATAGATATGAGCCTTCAAACATCAAAAATTAATTTTGACTGAAAGGTTTCCACAATTTTGGCAACTACTGTAACTCAAAATTATTGTTGCACTTATTAATTTTTTTTTCAATAACAATAACAGTATACAGCAAATATGGTTTTTGTTTATAGATTTTAGCACATGGAAGCACAATTTGCATTATTTTGTGACCTGGTTGAATAATTTCTTTCGAATAGGTAGATATAAATATCTTTATGATAAAAGAGTTTAAATTTGTAATAAATAAAATGAAAAATCATAATTATTAAGTTCTAATAAAATGTACAAAATTATTTTCAACTTAAAATTATCAGATTTACTTTGTAATGGTCCTTCACAATTTGTCTTCAGATGTGGATGCCTGGTCTGAAAGGATTTTTAAAAAAAGTAGCAAAAGTTGTTGAAGCTTCAAGCACCTTTGCTTGCATATGCTGTGCAGTTCCTTACAAAATCTCAATAAGAATTTTCCACTCTCTTCCAAAGGTATGCACAAATTGTTCAAATTTGACATACAGTGCCAAACTAAAGGTAGTTCAGAAAACTCATTTTGTAAACATATTTGAATTACAGAGAAAGAATTTCAATAGCTTGACAACCATTTAGCACTTCTCTAGGTGATCTAAAATGAATGATTTGTGAAAATTTCCAACTGAACAATCCACTGATTTTACTAAATAAAAATTAACTCGACTACAAATATCAATACGTCACTAAAATCAATCAATTAACAAGAGTGAAAAGATTTATGGGATTAATACTTTAATTTTATTGATTATAATTATTAGTGACTGAATAAATTCACAAGTATATAAATGCAATCTAATAATTAATCATTTATTGCCTAAACAAGTCCAAATAGAATATGTACAATTTTAAATAAATTAGACTCCAAGTAATGTACAACAAAATTTTATAATTAATGTCTATTTAGCACCAATATTAAGAATCTTGTTCCTGTAAACTTTCAATGAAATTCTGTGCATCCAGTTCTCTAAAATGAATGTCTTCTATCATCTCAAGAACATCTTTCTGCAAGGAACGCACTTCTTTTTGTAGTGTTTTACGCAATTCACTATTCATTTTCTCTACAGCCTAGAAAAAGAATATTTCAAAAACACACCATAACATCTTTCAAAAAGGAATACGTTAGAGGCATTTGATTATGTACTAAAATAACTAGAACATAAATTAATTCATCTGGAAAATTCCCTGATGATTTAGTATGGATTGATTAATATATATTTAAAAATTTTCAAATATAGGTAATTATAATCATCAATTCATAAATTTATATCATTAAAAAAAAGAAATAAACCATCAAGCCAACACACTGATCTTTTCCCCTAACATTTTCTACAAATACTATCTTGCAAGTTTTACTGGCAATCCAGAAGAGAAGAAAGGAGAATGACATTTTTAACTGTTTTTTAAGAATTGAAGAACCATAAAAAATAAACGGAAATTTGTAATTAAATATATCAAAGAAAAGTATGTTCTATGTAATACATGTTATACAATGTCTTATTAAAAATGTTTATTAAAAAAAAAGTGCTCAGGTATTACTCAATCTAGGTCACCATTTAAGCTATTAACTATTGATGCAAATCTGATGGGTTCGAAGTGAGGCTTTTAAATAGAGTAGATATGTAAATATGAATTATTACAGAGTATTTAAGAGCACTTGTAAAATACCTTAATAGTTGAGAGAAGAACTCACGAGCAGCACAAATCAACATAGAACAGTTGGTCTCTCTCCAACTGTTTTCACGCTAACACAAATAGAATAAAGAAGTTCAAAAACCTAGAAATTTCGTCATTCTAAAAATGCTAAACAAAAATATAACCACATATTTTTAAAGAATGGAAAATATCCTGTAAATTGGCATCAATTGTATTAGATTATCTAGATTTGATTGCGAGTTTCAAGAAATGAAACAATGAAAAAAATCAAAATATTTGGAGTGTCAAGTCTGAAACTATCATGTTCAAGATACAATTAGAAAAATTTGCTAGTAACTGGCCCATTTGAATAGCTTTTGAAAAAAGTTTACAGAGAACTATATCGGTTGTCTAGCTCAAAAGAAATTTAAATTTTTGTTTCCTACAAATTATTCAATTTTAATTTTCTTGTCAAGGTGTCTCCACCTATCCTAATCATCTGCACATCTCATATCAGTTTTTAAAGTTCTAGATAAAAATTTATTTATAATTACACAAGCAATTAGTAACAATAAATAAATAAGGTACAGATTGATGCATATAGATATGGTAAGAAAAATTAAAAGCTAAAGGCAGGAGTCAATGGGTGGGGTTTCTTTTTCAAGAAACATGAAATTCAACTATCTAAACAAAATGATGCATACTATAGTTTTTATCAGGTTGTAACAAAAGTTTTCCGCCAAATTAGCTTTGACTAGCTCATACGGTACCCAGCGATTAACCTTATATGCAATGCCTAGCTCGACTAATGGAAATGGCACTAAACTCCTTTACCTAGCTCTCGAGTGGATGAATATTTTATCTTCTTCCCCAAATTCTCGTAGGCGGGCCTCATCAGCATCAGTAGGCCGGCCAGAGCGCTCTGCTTCTTAAATGTCTTAGTCCTCGTTTTTGAAATTTCGGTACCAAACCTACACAGTGTCATATGATGCAAGAGTAGTACTTTAAGCTGTACACATGATTCGGTGTCATTCTGTAGCAGACTGAGAGTAAATGATGGCTCAATCTAGTAGCGTGATAGTTCTATTTCAGGCACCTTATACTTAATCACAACGGTATTGTTTTACAGATTTCACAGCACAGTCCTCTAAAACAAGGCTTTTTCTTTCAAATAACAAAAATCGTTTGACAAAATATTGGCAAACACACCAACGCGAACTGTTTGTGTAGACAATACTTGCAGTGGCGGAAAACTTTCGTTACAACCTAATACTTTTTCCACCAGATGGTGCTCTGTGTCTGTGTTATTCATATGATCTGTACCTTTGTAAATAAATATTTAATCAAAATGCAGCCTTTGCAGCCTGTCTCGGACCTCAGAAAAATTGAATTGTCTCTTCAGCAAGACAACCAATATGATTCCCTGTAAGCTTTATGGAGGCCACTGGAAAAGGGCAATTTTTAGTAAATATTAGGAATTTTATCTTGAAAGGTATTTTTCAGAAGCCCGATTTAAAAATGCTGGTAAATTTTTTATTTTGCATTTTTTCCGTGTTTCAGCACTTGTAACTTATTATCAAGTTTAAATACTGAATAATGGTGGTTGATTTCATTTTATAGGATTTTTTCTGCTCTTTCTAAAAGTGGTTATTTTTTTTTTATAGCTTATTTAGAAACTTCAGACATGAGGGCTGTTGAGCTTTCTCATTCTATTTGTTCTACCATGTAAACTGTTGGAGATTAACCAGAGGTTCTATGTTGATTTGTGCTATAAATGAGCTCTTTTATCACCTCCTAAAGTACTTTTACAAGAGTTTCAAATCACTCCACTGTAATAGTGTATAGTATTTACTATGTGTAAGCAGTATTCATATGAATAATTATAGCTAACAATGAAAGATGAGAATTATCAATAAAAAATAAATTTCTGATGTTTACTTGGTACATAACGATGCCCAGCTGACAAAATATTTTAGAGAGATCACAATAATTTTTTTTTTTTTTTTTCAACAGATGAATGCTCATAATTAAAAATTTTGAGTTAACAAATTATGGCACTTACGTATTATCCTGGCGGTCTGCCAAGACAAGCGATTTCTTGCCAAGATAAAACACAAGAGTGACACATGAGAGAACACATGAAATTATTGATGGTTCGGAGTACGATTGGCAACAGTCTGCTAGCACATTTGATGAAGAAATAGTTTGGCAAGAATGACCTGCAGGATAATACGTAAGTACCCAAATTATTTACTGTAGAAAGAGCTGCTGATTACTATTATTATTGTTAATTATAGCAATAATAAATACAAACCAGTTTTTGAGCTTTATCCCTCATAGCTGTACTTCTCTGTTCAGCATTTATTGACTCTGCTAATAAATCTAGTTGTTCTTCATATCTAATATTAAAGTTAAAGATTTCAAAATGATAGTAAAGAATATTTCATACACATGAAATTAAAAATATTATTTGCAAAGAGAATTAATGAAAAATTATTTTTTATCTCTAAATATCAATTGCTAGACAACAAAGGGGAGAGAATCATACTTGGAAATAGATATTAAAGAAATCATTTGTCTTATTCATTGTTAAATTATTTAAATTCTTACAATAGTTGGCCTAATTTATTTTGGTGTTTGATAATTGAACTTAACAACCATATGCTTTCCTTGAAGTATATGGTTGTCACAGCCATAGCATTAAAATTTTAATTGAAGAGTAATTGAAAGTGTGTTATGATGTTTGTGTTAAATTTTAGAAATCAATTTTCTTCTGGCATGTTGAAGCTTGATGGTTAATTCATTAACAAAAGACAAACCAAATGAGGGCAGAAAAATATAACCTGAAAGCAAACTTTATAAGGGTGAGTCCCTAACTCAAATTATTACATTTGATGGTACTTAACGTATTATCCTGGCGGTCATTCCCGCCAAACTGTTTTTTCGTCAAATGAGTTGCCAAACTGTTGCCAATTGTATTGAAAATCATTAATAATTTCATGTGCCTGGCATTTATTTCGGCAAAAAATCGCTTGTCTTGGCAGATCGCCAGGATAATACGTAAATACCCATTTGATTTCAAAAACAGAATACCTTATAAAGTCAGTTAACATGTATTTCAAACTATTTTTTTTCAAATAAAGGATCAGGCTAACTTGTTCAAAACTAATAACTTGAACAGTCTTAATTTAATTCCAGACAGAGTTTTGCATGAAATTCAAAGTATAGACATGCATACTACATAGAACTGAAATGCTATAGATTTCTTACCACATTCTCAACTATACTTTAAAAAAAAATAATAATAATAAATAAAATAAAAACATACATTTAATTTATTCATGTATCCTACACAACAGCAAATATAAAATTTTATAACATTTCTGCTAATAAAAAACAAACACACATACACACAGAAAAAATAAAGGATAAACAAAGGATACAAATTTTTTAAAGCATTCAAATAATCACTATGATGTTTAGCATCTTGTTCATTTACTTCTTTGACTTTTTTACACAACAAACGGACTTTTTCTTTTTGCAAATCAAGTACTTCTTTAAATGTTCTTTCTACCAACTGAAAAGACAAAATAACAATTATTTCAATTATAACAGCTTATCAAAAACAAAAATTCAATTTCTATCAACATTTATTTTTTATAGCATTCATCAAGCATAAAGATATTTCTTAAAATATTGTAAAATGCTTTTAATTTCTATTGACAATTTTAATAAAACAAGAACTAAAAATAAAGCTTTCATTTGTTTTATTTAACAAATAATTTATAAATAGTAAATTAAACTGGACTAGTTAACAACAACTTTTTTTTTCTTCTTTTTCTAGGGTGAAGATTATTTCTTGTAAATTTTTGGGTACTAACCAGGGGAAAAAAAAAAATCTATTCACATCAATTTACAGTTTACACCAACCAAAGTTTCTGTATAATAGGTAAGGTAATTTTAGTTACTACACAGAGAATCTGGTATTTGAATTATTGGTTTTCTAAAACAATTATAACTCTTTTCATTATTGCAAAATAAAATATCAACTAATATACTAAAATAGGGATAAAAACCAGTGAATTCCTTCACATGTAAATTTCAATATCTGGTAAGGAAAACTAGCACTGAAGGCTGCAAAATGTATGTATAAATTGTATACAAAAGCAGCTGAGATAAAAATTTCAGTAATCTAGATTAAACAATAAATATAGATTGTAATATGAAAATTGCTACAGCAGTAATATTTGTCTTTATTTTAATAATCTATGATCTTTTACTATTTATAATTGGACATAGATTTAAAAATGGCAAAACAAGAACTTTTTTTTTTTTTTTTTTAATACAGAAGTAGAACATTTGGAATCTTTGTAATGGCATTCAGGTCATTAAATTAAAATTTATTATATCTAGAATTAAAAATAATCTATAAAAACAAGCAAATTATCACTTACTAGTTCTTCCGATATATTTCTTTTTTGTAATTTGTTACTCATTGATTTTTGAAATTCATTATAATACTGTTTCATTTTAGCAGACTGAAGTCTTGCATCTCTTAAGCCACACTTAATTCTACTTTCTACATTTTTATGTTCATTCAATTCCCTCTGAAAGAGATAAATAAATCATTTGTCATACAGCTAATACAGATATTCGAGCAATGGACAAATTAAGAGATAAAATTTCTTTATTATATATATCTGTAGAAACACACAATACTTATCACCATCATCAATTTAACCCTTTCAGACACTGCATTTAAAAAATAAATAAATAAAAAAGTAAGACAATCTGAAACACTTTCAGATTTTAAATATGTACTAAAGTGCTATATATTAAAAGCGTATCATAATTTATGCATTTTCCCTATTTTTATTCCTTACTCCATTAAATTGGAAAGTGTATCATTATTCATGAGTGTGCTTTATTTTTCTTCCTTGTTCCATAAAACCCATCTTTGGAATCGAAATCTATCTTAAAATCGCCTCTTAAAACTATTTTACAATCTTTGTCAAGTATATTCCAACTATACTTCACCGTTTTAAATATTGTTTCAAATGTGCATCATAATCTACGAGTGTGCTGTGTTTTTTTTTTTTTTTGGGGGGGGGGGGGGGGGGGTGATTCCTACTTTAACGCCGACTCTCGCCAAGGTGGCGATAATTAAACATATGCAGTTACCATGACAATTTGGAACAACATGTAAGTACAGCATTCTGTTACTTATTTATTTATTTTAGGTTGCCAATTAATGTAGTTTTAATAGTTAAGTGTCTTCAAATTCCTTAACTAGTGTGTTTATTGCTAATTTGTTCATCTTAGTTTTCATCTAGCTCCTTTGGGAGCGTTGAAACTTGTGCATAACTCCTAGATACCCATGACTGCAAAGCTCGCCAAAATGCGGGGATATTTTAGGTTGGCAAGAGTGGGGGCATTAAAATAGGAATCAACTCTTCCTTGTACCATAAAATACATCTTTGTAATAGAAATCTATCTTAAAAGCGCCTACTGAAACCATTTTACAATCTTTGCCAGGCATATTCCAACTATATCATGCAGACATTTTAAATACTGTTTGGAATGGGCATCATAATCCATGAACGTACTGTATTTGTTTTCTCTGTTCCATAAAACACTTCTTCAGAATTGAAATCTATATTAAAATCGCCTACCAAAACTTTTTAACAATATTCACAAGACATTTTCTAACTATACTCATAATATATTTATAATAAATTCGCATGTTTTGGCATCAAATTTAGTGATCAATTATCAAAAATTGCAAACCTTGTGCGACATTCAACATTTTACTACCCCCCCTTTTTCCATGTTATCTGGCAAACACATTTGAAAAGATCTTCACTGTGACAGTTCATATCTACAAAACCAGTCTACAAGATTGCATAGACAAAATTCTGGGATTGAGCTAAATAGCACCTTAGTGCTAAAAAATTAATTAATTAATTAAATTACATTAAAAAAAACTATTTTCCCTTAAAATTTAATAACAAGGGTTTTTTATTTTACTTATTTTTTTATTACACTTTTAATCTCTATAATAAAAAAAAATTATTTAATCAGGTCTAAAAGAGTTAAGGGTTAATATTAAATGGAAAGACAAACTATCTTAAGTGCATTGACTTCCCAATAGAACTATATTTTACGTACTTGTAAAACTGCCTTTAAAAAAAAATTGAAAATGATCTCCCTCAGGTTCATGACCACTTTCAGAGGGTAATTCATTATTATGCATTTGCCGACTGATCTCCTAATTCTAAGCTTTAATTTAATCTAAAATAGTTTTGTAAATTGAACTTTTGAGGACATCCAACATCGAATTTGGGGATGATATTATTATTACTGTCAAACTTGGCAACTGTTTGGCAAGATTTTTAATTTGATCTTCAAAAACTGTATTAACCGTTTGACGGCTATGCAGCACTATCGCGCTTTTGGAATGTACACCCTCCAAATAAAGCATTCAAGCAAGAGAGAAATTTCCTACCTTGGTTTCATATATTAAAATTTTTTTATCATAGAATATGAATTAGGCTGTGTATAAATATGACTTTCCATACTTCTATCAAGTTGTGCATTTTTCAAAAACTCAATTATTATTCGTAAATCTAAAATAGGAAATTTCTCTCTTGCTCGAATACTTTTTTTGGAGGGTGTATGAGGATTTTGAAGGATAGCTTTCAAATGGTTAATATTCATTTAATTTTGTGAAACCCTCAAAAAGAGTCATAAATGTGGTCTTTTAAGAGGTGGTAATGGGCTTTAATTCTTTATGTACTAGAGAAAAGTGGGCAATGTAAATTGAAAAAATGCTCAATATAAGGGCGGAAATAAGAATTCGTCAAGAGAAAAATCCTTCTGTTCATTTACAAAAAGTTAACACTTTTAAAATTAGCAAAATGAGCCCCTACACTCATGCAGTGATGTACAAAATTTTAGCCTTTCATCATACAACACCTCAGAGATATCTTTAACAAAAGATGATCAGAAGCTATAAATGATTTTGAATGTAAACGTTTATTACTAGAATGGAAATAAGATTTTCTTTCATAATTTCTGAATGATCCTTGAAATGCTATCATTCAACATGTTTTTATTCCTTCGAGAGCCATTGAAAAGTGGTTGAAGTCAGCATTATCTTCAGAATTCTGACAATTTTAAGGATATAATTCTCCAATTTTGTATGTCCCCTCACTGGTGTATGGGGCATATTTTACAAATTGAGAATTTTTCTTGTACAGGAGTTGTGTACAAATTTAAAAAGTGTAACTTTTTTTGGAAATTAATAAGAGTTTTTTTGTAGCATAAACCTTATTTTGAGCATTTTTTTCAATTTGCATTACCCACTTATCTTTAATAGATAAAGAATTAAAGCCTGTTACCACCTCTTTGGGAAACTTGTTTAAGGACTTGTATATTTATTATATTGTATGAATGCCCCTAAACTGCCATAAACCACAATGCATTATAATTCTTTTGTATGTTCTTCTAAAAAAACTATAAATACTGCATGTTCTCTTTATAATGAATAACATAATTTTATAAAACTCATAACAATTTTGTTTTAACTGCTACTCTTCATGATATATCACCATTTTCAAAGTATAAAACATGACAATAATGAATATAAATTTCTAGCAATTGATACCCATTTGTTGCAGTTAGAGTACAGATAAACAGAAAAACTGCAATCATACACACTTTTCAACTTTGCTAAAAAGAATTAAAAAACAGTACAATACCAATAAATTTGATAGACTATTTTGAAAACGGATACAAGATATAGCAAGAGGAAATCAATAAAAATAAACTATTGCAATTAACAATTAAACTATTTCCTAGCTCAACATTGTATAAGTTTTTAATTTATTTAAGTTATGCTGTGCAACTAATGGTAAGGTTTTAGACCAATTTTTTTTCTTTTAATATTTATTTTATTTATATAGCCTCTACTTACTCAAGTTAGTTAATTACTCATATCCATTACATAAATACAAAAGCCTTCAGATTCAAATAAAATAAAACACTTAACAGAAATATAAATGATGATTTCACAGGTTTTATATACTCTTATTTCCTCTGCTAATGCTGTCTGCCGAAAAGAATTTTGAATATACTAAGCATTGTCATATATAGAATACAATAATGCAGTAAGCTATTTACATTTTTAAGGTTTGCATGTTTTGGCCAACTATATCATGCAGCATACTTTATACACACCTTTGTTATCTGAAGGCTAATGTACATAGCCTCTCATTTTTCAGTTAGGCCATCCAGTGATAAAATATAAAAGCATCACTGTCAGGATTAATTTATTGTTTTAATAGATGCAATTAAGCTTCTACAAACAGTTAATGGTTTAGTATTAAAATTAGTTTATTGTTGATTCATGAATAAAATATTTCAAATTTATTTTATTTTCCCAAATGAGGGGGGTTTTGTTCTTGTTCTTTTTTTTTCTTTTTTCTTTTCCAGTGCAATTTGGACATTTTATTAAATTATTCTGTTGCAATCAAGTACAGGCTATCCAGAGAACCAAAAAAGAAAACATAATATAATTGAACAAATTGAAAAAATATTTTAGGGACACATATAACATGACATATATATTTATAATATATAAATAAGAAAATTTTTGCAGCATTACCAAATAATTCTTCTCTTGCAAATCTTTGGCTAATACTTTCGATAACTTTACTTCATCTTCCACAGCTTTTTCTGCCTATGTTTCAGAAAAAATAAATCAAGAAATAAAATTGGAAACAACCCAAGATCAAAATGCAATCAGGGAATCTTAGATTTTGGTACAAGTAACTTTCATATACATAACAAAAATAAAAATGGAACAGAAAATGTAAAACCTTTAAAACAATAAACAAACGTTGAATGGAATTTGGATGTTTTGCATTTATAAAAACATTTTAAATGATAAAATTTACTTTTAGGTTTTTAGGTTTGAACATATAAGGATGAAACTACAATGATGTTTTGCCTTCTTTGCATTTCATTCTGCAACTTCTTTGAATTACAGTAAAACCTCAATTACCTGAACTAACTGGGTTTGCTAGTAACTTGGATATCAGAAATCTCAGTTAATAGAAATTGTGTATAAAAACTATCTGTGCTCATGAATTTAACATCTTTTAAGATAAAACACAACAGAACCTTTTTGGTTGAATATATACATATATATCGGGTGCGCTAAAAGTTTGTGCAAACTTTAAAAAATCATTAAAAAAGAACAAATGATGATAAAAATGTCCGGTTTGCACAATTGGCAAAGAGGGTGGATTTTTTTTTTAAGAACAAACAAACAAACAAGTTCAAAAATGACTGATAGATGGCGCTGATGGTGAATATGTGAAGCAAATTATTGCAAATGAGGCATACATTAAAATAAAATGAGCAGAAACACAACACCAACACAATTCTCTATTTTCAAAGATTTATTTTGCAGTGCGAAATTTCCTCAGTATGTCTGTTGCTGATTCGTCATTCTTTTGAAGAGTCCACATGCATTCAAGTGTTTTATTGACAACCTGATTTGCATAAACCATCTTGGTGTATGCATAGTAGCGCCACCTATCGGTCATTTTTTGAACTATTTTTTTTTTTTTGTTCTTATAAAAAAAATCCACTCTCTTTCTGATGGCATTCATGCAAACCACACTTTTTTTAATCATCATTTGTTCTTTTATAATGATTTTTTTAAGTTTGCACAAACTTTTGACGTACCCGGTATATAAAGTTATGTTTCATAGCTCGTCAAATTTAAAAAGGAAATCAACAACTTATTAGTTAATTTTAAAAAGCAAATTGAAACTAATGTGTGTTTTTGGAAGCTGCAAAGTCTGGATAAACAGTGAAATAAAAAGTATGGTCTTTTCAGGGCTCATTCAGGAAAAAAAAGAAAATCAAACTTTGCCCTTTCATCTTTTAGTTCTAAAGTTAATGGATGCATGTACCTAGCATATTAACTTTAATTAGTTTATAATCATGTTAATTTACCTCTAAATACATTTTTCCCCTAAGAGGTACTTTATATAGATACAATAGAACAAAATCATTAATCTCCATATTTAACAACTCTATTTATTATGTAAAACTATATATTTAGCAAGTTTTCAAGTGTTTCTCCTTTGTTGATAAGCAAATTACAAAATAATCTTTTCATTAGTTTCATGTAAAATCATGTTTTCAGAGGTCATTCAGGAAAAAATTAATAAAATTAGACTTTGTAATCAGTTCTGTTAACAGAAACCACAGTTAATCAAGGCTCTACTTTACTTTGTTTCCACCACCTTTTAATACTTTGCAAGAAAAGCACTTTCATCTCACTTTTCTAGATTTTGTAAATGCCAGTGATTTTTTTTTAATTTCTGACATTGATTTTATAAACAATTTTAAACTTTTATTAAATATACCAGTAAAAACATCAAGTATTCACTCATCTTTTTGTCATCTGTAACCATTTTAAAGAAACAATTTCTGTTATTTGTGAACCACAGGTGGAAAATTTGGCTAATTAAGACTAGGGAATGCAATCCCGATCCCGCAGGAACGGGATCCTGTGGGATCCTGCACAAAAATTTGTGGGACTAGTCCTGCGGGATTAGGATCGTAATCCCGCGGGATTGATACCGAGAAA
Source organism: Cheiracanthium punctorium (assembly GCA_038373885.1). NCBI lineage: Eukaryota > Metazoa > Arthropoda > Arachnida > Araneae > Cheiracanthiidae > Cheiracanthium > Cheiracanthium punctorium. The sequence continues at coordinate 190,066 of JAWZYV010007511.1, read as the reverse complement.
TAAATTATTTTTTATTAAAATTTCCCACCGCTTTCCCAACAAATAGACCGAAAATTTTTGAATATTCATGTCTTTAATCTAACAATAAACAAATCCATCATTACAAATTTTAGTTTAAAATTTTATTTTTTTAAATTATCTTCCAATGAGTGTCTGGATCACACAACTAAATCTAAACACCGTAATCTAAATTTTCGAAAACTTCCCAATCCCAAGTGAACTGAAATATTTCATACTAATTTATCTCTTAGTGAACAATCATGAATTAATAGCAAAAAGTTTTTATTTTAGTTATTAATTTTTTAATTCACACTTTTAATTATTTTACTAAAATTAAATCTAGAAAATGATTCATTGGATTTGTTCGATTTTGAACGTTCTTTTTTCAGCAATTAAGAAAATAACGTAAGAATGTGAATGTATTTTTCTGTAAATTCCTCAATTTTAGAAACTAACATAACTAATACTAATATATTAAGACATAACGTACTGCATTATTCTGAAAATCATGATTATAATTTTCATATTTCTGTAAGTTATTGTATGAATTATCTCATAAGATTAATTATTATTATTAAAGTTAAGCTTCATAGTGCTTAAAATCTTACTTTTTTTACTTTTCTCTGTTGAAATGAAGCCCCACCTAAATGAAATGTCAATCCTGCAGGATTGTGGATCCCGTGGATCAATAAATCTCAATCCCAAAATCCCGCAAGACGAAAAACAGTGCGGGTTTGCATTCCCTAATTAAGACATTTACAGAATTTGCTATTCCTTAAAATATTGCCTTTGTATAAAATTCTGCAATATACACTCTATAACAAATAAATCGATGCACCAAGAAGGAGGTGTCCGATTGAGACGAAAATTGGTGGATAGGAAGACAATGTACAGAATAGTAAATGATTAAAATTTCAGAACAATTGAATAATTTATTTCAAAGTTACAAAGTTCAATAAGGTGTTGACCCGCCGCTAGCCTGGATACAAGCTGCCACACGGTGTGGCATAGACCGATAAAGCTCCCGGATGGTCTCTTGCGGTATTTCCTGCCAAATTCGCTCCAATTGTCGAACGAGGTCATCAACAGACCGTGCCAGATGCAATCGCCTTCCCATCATATCCCAGACATGCTCGATGAGAGAGATATCTGGCGATCTGGCAGGCCAAGGAAGAGTTTGACAAGCTTGCAGACAGTTTAGAGCAACACGAGCCGTATGAGGTCTGGCATTGTCCTGCTGAAAAACCAGCCCAGGGCACTGCAAAAGGAACGGCAGCAAAACAGGTCTTAGGATGTCGTCCACGTACCGCTGTGCAGTAAGTGTACCTCTAATGACGACCAAAGGGGGTCCGGCTGTCAAAGGAAATGGCACCCCAGACCATAATGCCTTGTTGAGGGCCTGTGTGATGTGCAATAGTGAAAGCAGTATCCCCCCTCTGCGTCTCCAAACACGTCTTCGATGATCGTCAGGACACAGTTGGAAGAGGGATTCGTCGCTAAAGACTATACGTCCTCTGTCGGCATCATTCCAACCTGATCGAGCCCTGCACCACTGTAATCTGGCTCGGCAGTGTGCAGGCGTGAGTGGCAGGTGGCGTAACGGTCGGCGCGAGCGTAGATTTCGCTCTCTTAACCGTCTGTGAATGGTCATGATGGACACTGGTGTTTGGGTTGAACGTCTGATGGTTGATAGAGATGAAGAAGGCGCTGTGACAGCTGATCGGACCATCACTCTGTCCTCACGATCTGTTGTAGCCCTAGGTCGACCGCTACCATCCTGATGCTGCACTCTGCCATTTTCCACCCATCCTTGCCAGCATCTTCGAATCGTCGCATCGCTTCGACTCAAATGACGAGCGATTCTCCGATTAGTCCAACCGGCCTCTTTCAATCCAATGATACGACCTCTGTCAAACTCTGACAATTGCTCGTACTGAGCACGAATCCAGCAGCGAGGCATTTTTTAAGTTGTTAAAAGGTCATCTGAATCACAATCAAACCGAAAGTTTTAACAACCGTTGAAGAACTGCTCCTTATATACGTCTGCTGGATGCGCAGTTCTGATGCACTAGAGATCAAACTATTCATTCATTGGACACCAAATTTAAATCATTTGCATATCTGTTCAAAACATTCATGCATGCGAAATTTCCAAGCAATCGGATGATTGTTTCTTGGTGCGTCGATTTTTTTGTTATAGAGTGTAATTAGCTATATTTTTATACAACAGGAAGAGCATCTTTTTTGTGTGTTTATATTCCACAGTCTTATAACCAGTTCATTGAGAAAAAAAAATGTTGATGAGTTACAGATGACAACAAAATCTTTGATGAATTTAGGCAAGGAAGATAGTTAACATATATTTCATGAACTTTATTGAAATCGCAGTTTTACTATAAGAGATGACAACTCCATTCTGAAAAAAAAAAAAAAAAAAAAAAAGACCACGAGAACTAGAAAAAATTAAAAAATTTAACAAAATTCTACAACAAATAAAAAAATTATGAAATTTTTCGTCATTTATTTTTCAAAACAAAATGCTATCTTTGAGAATCAAAGCACTGTTTTGATTCAACTCCACCACGTTCCCATTTGATGCTCAACTCTAAAATCTGACCTAACTACACCCACCCACCCCCAAATAAAATAAAAAAGGATTATTTACAAACCTGAACCAAAGTGGTAGGTTTTTTCAACAAAGCACTTTTTAGCTGTTTATGCATCAGAAAAAGATGCTGATAATAGCGTTTTATCAAAAGCTCCTGAATATTCTTGGGAAAGCAAAAACCAGGAAATTCTTTCAATACAGATTGGATGGCATCAGGTACATTTTCATCTGTCTTGTTTTCTGGAAAAATTAAACAAACAACAGTCTTTTAAAATAGGAAAAAAATACATCTGTGTGTGTGTATGTGTATATACATATATATATGTAATAATAAAATAGCCTTTGCCCATTTAATTTGAATTTATCTTGAAAAGTATCTTTAATCTGCATAAAATGGAGGTCTTGACCCTCCTCTTGCACCCTAGTGACAGGTTTAGGAACTAAGAGGTATGTAATGTTAGGAGCAACAAAAGTGCTGTGTCTTTCACCATAGTATCTGTCCCTCAGAACACGCAGCCCGTGAATTATTAGGTCGCCAGTCCTTCTCCAACAAAGTATGAGAAACAAAGGTCCAGATTAACATCAAAATAGCTGTGGTCTGCACTTATTTAAGAGAACATTGAATACATTACATACATACATATATCTATATATATATATATATATATATATATATAAGCTAGCTTTTTACACTTCACATTAAATCATAATACAGCATTTATTTTTTAAACATTCCATGCCCTAAAACTTTTTTTCTAGCTTATGTAACTCTGTTTAAATTTAGTACTGTTAAATTTATTACTGTTAAGTAATTTTTGGAACGACACCATGGATTATCATCAAAGTGGAAAAAAAGTTCACTAAAAAAAAAAAAAAAAAAAAAAGAAAGAAAAAATTTAAATAGACTGATTAGTTAAATAATCTCTTTATGCTAATGAAAATAAATGTATATGTAATTGTAACTCTGAAATAGCACAGGGCATCTAGTAAATCTCTAAAAGTCAATTTCCTGCCTTTTTCCAGATTTTTGGGATCACAAAAAAAAAAATTCCAGACCACGCACACATTTTATTTTGGGAAATTACTATGAGAGTTTACATGCTAAGTAAGATACATCAGCAAAAGAGTATTATGTAAGAAACTGGATGGTTCAGATTTAACCAATACTGCTTGCACTACTGGGATATTTATGTGATGTATCTGGCATCTGTGTCTAATCTTATGTTCTAAATTTCAAATACAAATATTTATCTTTTGGTCTATGACACTTTCAACAAAGAAAGAAATTCTATTACCGATCATAGACAAACAGCTTTTGATCCTCCTGTCACAAGAAATCCCTTACTGCAAAATGTAGAACTGCAAGCATTACATATCCCACAAACATTCTGACCCATTCTTTCTTCCTAAACAAAAATTACCCTTATCAGCATCTTTTATTCTTTGGAATCTGACAATGAAAAAAAAAGGGGGGGGCATTTTTTATAGAGGAAAATTTACTGCTTTTGGTGAGCTTTCCAGATCTATTTTGCATTTTCCAGGCTTTTTCTTGACTTTCCTGACGTATTACTCATTTTCCTGGCTTTTTCCAGACTTTTCTGCAGGCAGGCAGCCTGTTACAGCACATTATATTTTCTGAAAAATGATAATGTACATTCAATAAGAAAATGTAGAATTTGAGTTGGTTTTGGTTCCTAATTTAGTATGTGTAATCTTAAAACCAGTCTACCAAGTTGAAAATAAATAGTTTTCAATGAACAGAACTTTCTCCACAAGATTTAAGATACATAAATTTAAAAAATTGTATTTCAAAACTTATTATGCAATAGTCTGAGCCAAAATACAGTTGTTAGAATACTAACTCAATAAAACAAGTACTTAAACATTAGTGATAAAACTATACATACTATCACTTTCAGAAATAGACAATCTTTCACTTCTTTTAGAAGATGGTTTTCTCTTCAAAAGTATCTTTCGGTCAGGAGACTTTGCTTTATGCCGCAAATCATAGGGTAAAAGAACTGAAAAAGAAATTTTATTTACACATACAAATCTATGCAAAGTATGTATTTTATCCTAATAGTATAAAAAAAAGAAATTCAGCCTAACAGAAGATACTGTCCTAATATGCATAGTTCTAAACACTGCATGTGACAAAAGAACATAGCATAATATGATCGAATAGAACATAGATCATCCAGAGTTGAAATAAGTAGTGTGTAGAACTGATATAGTAATTAAAACGTTATACTTTAAGGGGACATATGGCTAGGAATTTTTTTAAGGGGTGAAAATACACCTTATCATTTTTTAAAGGAGTTAATTTGAGAACAGTAAATTTTGAGGTTTAAAGAACAAAAAACAGAGGTAGGCATAACAGTGACCAATGAGAAAAAGATGAAAATTATTTGGTAAAAAAATCTATGGTTGAATGGTTATTTTAGAAAATAAATACGGTACAGAAGAAAAGTTTAAGTCATTTAGTTTCTTGACAGTAGCACAGGAAGCCGTTGCACTAAAATGCAGTTGTGAAGTACTGAAAGGCAACAGAAAATATCAAACAAAACCACTTGCAATTGGTTTTATTAGACATTCACAGGAGGGGAAAGGGGGATTGCATCTTATCAAAGACAAGTGGCGCAATTTAAACAAAAAATATGCTAAATCTTAAATTCAGAGCAGAAAAATATGTATAATTAAAATTTTAAAGAGTATTTTTGATTTTTAATGATCTCTAAAAGTATCTTAGATTGCATAAGGAAATATGCTTGTAGAGGTGTTAAAAATATACCAGATTTTAAGTACTACAGCAGAGTTGAAAATGGGAGGGGGGGGGGACAAATTATTTATAATTATCTAAAAGACAGCTTAAAGTATATAGATACATTTACTTGTAAATATTTTAGTGAACCCTGATGTTGTGTGCTTTCTCAATATATAAGCAATGCGAAGATGAATGCAGTGTCTTTTTTATAGAAGGTAATTCATATAAACATTAATAATTCAAATGTTTTATTACTTAAAGAAGTTATTTTAAGATTTTCTTAGTGCATACAAACTAGTGATTTTAGGATTTGATTAGGTTTGAGTTTTAGGTGGTTTCTCTCACAACATTACCACCACATATCTAAGAATTTATTATATAAATATATTTAAAAAATAAGGTATTTATTTTTGTAATACCTTAGTTAATTTTTTTAAATGATTAAACACCCACAGAAAAAAAAATTCTAACAATAAAAATTAAAATAAATATAAAAGATTACTGTTAAGTCCATTTAAAGAAAAAATGTATGTATCTGCATGTGTGTAAAAAAAAAAAAAAAAAAAAAAAAAGCTATTACATTTTTATATTAATCACCTACTATTCAGTGTCAAAGAAATAAAACTAACAAATCAACATTTTCAATAATAAAATAAAAATTTCAGTGCTAATTTAAATTTAGTAACATACTTTAAGAACTATTTCTAAAAGTTAAGTAGAGGTTATTTATATTTTTTAATTGAGTAATTATCAAAAGCATAAATACAAAATACTATAGTACTATATGAGTACAAACTTACAAGATTTTTTACAAGGAGGTATGCGTGTTCTTTTCAGAGGTGTTTGTAAACTTTGAATATATTTCTTTTTCTAAAAGAGAATTTATACATTTTAAAAAGCTTTTTAATAATATTAATATTATTTGCATAATTCTAACAAGATTACTTTAAAATTTGTCAATTATGTTGTTTTTCATGCGATACTAATTAAATTTTTTAAAATGTTGTCTGCTATGAAATATAATAATTCTTTTAGAATCCCATATGAAACAGCTATTTAGATAGCTCACTGTATAGAACAGAAATATTGTCTGTGTTCTCCAAAAATCTACATTGTTCTACTAACTTGGACAACTTAAAGTAACTTCATGAAATACTGTAACACTAACACAAAATTACTAGAGATCCATTAAGTCCCTGATAAATGTTTGATTAATTTTTGAATTACACGAATTTAGTATGTTTTTTATTACCCTCCAACATAAATATCTAGTCACCTATACAGAATTTTATTTCCCGATTTAAATGTACTATAACACATTCATTGCAGCAGTAGATTGCCCTTGAAAGAAAAAAAAAAAGAACTGCAAAATTTTGCAGAACTATTTTCTTTTAATTTTAACATAAAAAATTATATTGAATTTTAAATAGATTTGAGGTTGCTTTCATTAATTCAAATAAATATATTACATAAAATATTTTAAAATTAAACTGAATTACCATTTGTTGAGCTCGTAGTGTTGGCGATTTATCACTTTTTAATATTGCCCTCAATTTCATTTCAAAGTTTGAGTCATAAAGCTCTTCAATACCCTTTAAGTAAATAAATATATCAATTATGCATTTTATCAGTAACTTTTTAAATACTAAATAGTACACATACTTAAAGGCAGCAAATTAAATACATTTGTGAAATAAAAGAGAAATTTTTTTAAATATAATATCACTGTAAAAAAGCTTATAATAATTAAATTACTGATACAGTAGATAATTTTTACAGAATATAACATAAATAAATACCTCTGTATGAGTTTGTTTAGTTGTAGAAACAGGTTTTGATTTTTTTCTTTTTAAAGGAGGTTGATAATTATCAACAGTATCAGAGTACCTATAAAGAAAGGAAAACATTAACAAAATTATTTGTGATTTTTTTATCAAAGGATGAAAAAGCAAAAAATGATCAGTTAATAATCTTTTATATGTATGGATTTTCTATTTCTCTTTAATACAATATACAGGGTGTCCAATGGCTATTTCTTAACTATTAGTCAGCAGGCATGAAAAAGCACAAAACAGCTAAAAGGACTGAACTTTGCTTCAGATCATACAGAACAAATAAATTACTATGCATTCAACACATTACCTGTTATTCTTTCATATGCATTCATTATTAAACTAATATTCATTGCATCACTGTATTCAGTATGACTAAATTCATTTGCATACATCTCAAAAACAGCCGAATGATGTTGAAAAAAGACTGAATTCAGTCAAAAGACTGAACATTTTCATGCCTGAGTCAGAGACACATAGTTCCAGTTGGAAAATGTTTTAAATTATAGTCTATTATACCAGAAACAACTAAAGTCAATAAATCAATTCTTATAATGATTACGAAAATTTTTCTTTATACAGTTTCATGCACGGTAAAAAAAAAAAAAAAAATCCATCCTTCTACGACCAATATTCACAGAGTTACAGCTGTTTAAAGTTAGAGCACTTTTCGAGCAGCAAAATAGGGGTTGTATACAAAATGAATTTGAGAAAAAATAATGTTCACGGTTTTGAGCCTTGTAATATTTATTAGCAATTTTATTAACTATGTTATGAATGTAGACTGCAATAAAGAAGATTAACATTTAACTATGTGTATCCAATAAATTAATACAAAAATATAGCTTGAATTGAAAATAGAATTTTTTAAAGAGTTTTTTTAATGAACTGGTTTCAAATAACTTAAAATAAAAAAGAAAGGAAATAAAACACTTCATTAAACATTAAATTAGAAAATGAAAAATTTTAAATACGAATATATGCATTTTAGAAACTTAAAATAATATTACAAATTCTGTTAGTGTAATATTTGCTCAAAAGTAGCTTCCTTTGGCTGCAATACAAATATGCACCCGTTTAGAAAATTCTTCCTGTACTTTGCATAACATACTCGGTGCTACAAATCTGCATGCTACACATATACAATTTAGTAAGTCTGAGCCCAGATAGATAAGTATGGAGCCTGAGTATAGCCTTCTGCTTAAAGATTAGTATTTTAAAATATGTTTTGCTTCTTCCTCCGCATTATTCCAGAAAAAGAAATTAAAACCTACAATTTAAAATTTCAATAGTTATATGGTCCCTTAACGGTTTACCATAACGGGACATTTTTGGACGTGGAAAAGTGACATAAGTCAAAATATCTGCTGCTTTATAACTCGGAAAATTTTGGTCATATAACTGATAAGATCGGGGGACACTATAAAAATGTAAATTCCTTAATTTTTATAGGAATTGATTTATTGACTTCGATTGTTTCTGATATAATAGGTCATACAATTTAAAGTATTTTTGCAACTGGAACTATGCGTCTCTGACTAATGGTTTAGGAAATAGCCATTGGACACCGTTAGCACTGGACATGGACACCCTGTATATATACATAGTTATATCCTTAAATTTCTCAGCTGAAATAATTCAATAAGGATTCAAATGAATTTTAAAAATACTCTCTATGTCCAGATGAGAAATATATGTTATGCAATGTAGAAACATATCAAATTAAGTGAAAAAAGAAAGAACATTACTTTTGACTATTTAAATAGTGCCCCTGATTCTTCAATTTCAACTAACTTACAAAGGGGGGGGGGACTTTTTTAGGTAATTGCCTAGCATTCTTAATGTTTGAATTGACAGTTAGATTTTTCTTCCATTTCTATCCTCTAACACATTTTATTTTTAAGGTTTTAAGAGACCATAAGCACTTTTCATGTTTTCAATACTTTTCTAATCCCTTCCCTTGCACAATTGCTTAGTTTCCTATATCTTTTTCAATCACTAGGTGAAACAAAACCTGGGCAGGGTACAATAATTTTTTAATAATTAGATTTAGTATTAGAGGAGAGAAAATATATATACAGTTTCTAAATGTCAACTATTGGAGCAGCATATGCACATACAAAATGTCAGTTTTTACTTTTTGGTGTGAGTGTGCGGATAACTATAAATCCATCTAATAATATTTAAATATTTATGATGGTCATAATAATGAAAATGAAATTTCTTTGTACATCTATTAATTTCTACACATTTTTTTATGCATTCCACTTAAACTCATTTCACTCAAAACTGAGATGTGATATTTCAGCAATATTAAGTTTTGTCAATTTCTTGGAAAGTATAAAACAGGCTGGCTACAGAGAAAAAAAGTTCCCTCGTTTTTCCTTGACCGTCACTCACCTGAGTCTAGTATTCATAAAGTGTTTGCATCCGTTGAATATTGTAAGAACCAGAACAAACCTATGACCCCCCCAGGAGTCAGATGCTGATCCACAACTAAAAAATGTCTCATTCGCTAGGAAAAAAAAGAAAGTTCCCTGATATTTGGATTTTTTAGGAAATTCCCTGATATTTTTATAATTTTTCCAGATGGATATAAAATACCCTGATTTTTCTATGATTTCCATGATCTATTGCCACCCGGTAAAAAATATTGCCAAGTTAGGTTCAGTTTGGGAAAAAATTATTTTTGGTGTTATTCTGAAAAAATCCATCCATGCCTGGTGACAGTTGGTAAGATTTTGGGCATGGCTCAAACAATGACTTCATAATTGTTAATGTATTGAAGATTTCCATAGACTTAATGTAATGAGTCTTATGGGTGGCCCCTGTAAATGAACTATCAACTTAATTGCAATCAAAAAAGAGAGAGAACAGCTCCAGATACAAAATTTCAACATTTTAAATCCTTCTGAGTTATGTGAGAAACACATTCAAACATAATCCCAAAACTAATTAAAATGGATTATACAAGCATACATAATTTCACTAAGACTCGTGCAGTAATGTCAAAGTAAATTTAGGGATAAACAAACTCAATTTTTTCTGTCAAAATCTGGATACCAAAATTTTTTGTGATTACAATACTTCCTTCACTTTGTAAAGCAGTAAAAATTGATATTTGTAAGTAATGAATATAAAATAAGCATTAACCATTTAGAATGAGATGGGGCTGTTACATCTTCAGACATTTTCTTTTTAGGGGCTGGGCGGTGATTCCAATTCACTGGTTTTTGCAATGTTTTCTAAAAATAAAAAAATAAATTATAAAAAGTTAAAAGATTTTAAAAATAATTAGAAACATAATTTTGCAGAGAGATGACAGTATTTATCACAAGTTGATTGATTGCAAACACTATATTGAACACAATAATTAAAATCAAAATTCCATTTTTAAAACGTGTTAATTTTTTATTCAATGAATTATTTACAAAAGTAGCTGTCCCCTCCCCCCCCCTAAAAATAGTAACTAACAAAATTAAGCTAATTGAAGAACATAATAATTTTAACAATTTAGATAGTTTATATACAGCTTACTTTGCATGTTTTTCTTTTCAGGGGTCTTGAGGCAGGTATGTTTTCATCAGAGGATAATTTAACATTTTCTGAAAAATCTGACTCATTTTTATCCAAATGTGGATCATCTAAAGGAGATAAGCAAAACATATTGGAAATATGTTTTTAATCTTATGTGAATAACATTTTAAAAATTCATATTACAAACTAGCTAAATTAATTAATGAAAACTATAAACAAACAGCAATATGAATGCATTTTAAATGGTGTATATAAATAAAAATGAATATGTGACAAATTCCTAATGGTAATGAAATGGTTCTTTTTATGATTAATTAACATGATGGCTGGAATATTATGACCCTTTTCCCCACATACCTGGAAACTAGTGCCAATCTCCCAACTGGATACATATGAAAATATTCACACCCCCAGGCTTTGCCATGGGACAAAGGCAAAATTTTTGGCTGTGGTTTGTCAATTAACTAGTTCTGGAATAATGTATGAAAGCACTCATTTTATTTGAGCCTAGTGCTAGCAACAGCTACCAAATATTTAAGTATAAATGATATACTGATCTCCCCTTCCCTATTTAGTGATGCCAGTACTCAGGGCCCAAAAATTTCAGCTTGGAATACATTCACCAAAAAAGTAATGTACTTGCCACAAAGTTGAATTGCCATATTCAACTTTTTATGTATTTTGGGAATTTTTCCTAATTGTATGAAATGCTTAAAATATCCCAAGTTATTTTATACAATAAAATGGTCTCATTATAATCAAAAATCATTTTAATGTATTGTATTTGAGATTTCAGAAAGATTGTAGCATTTATGAGCATAAATGAAGAGCCAATTAAAAAAAAAAAAAAAAAGTCTTGCTTTTAAAGTCATACCTAGTAGGATTTAGTGTATCTTTGCCTGCCAGAAGTAAAGTACCACTTGTCAATGGCAACATCTGGATGAGTTTTCAATATCTGGCCCATTTATAGCTATTGTTAAGCGATTGTTCATAGTGCTTGTTGCTAATGCATTCCTATATGCAGTCTCAATTTGGTTGAAAGCCCTAATCTATAACAACTAGAGATGGGGAAAGAATGAACACCCTGTTCTTTTGAACCTGTTCTCAAGAAAGAACGGGAACACCCTGTTCAGTGATCACGGCAAAAACATGTTCTCAGTTCATTAAGGTCCGACGCTTCAAAATTTTATGGCAGGCAAACGTGTTGAAAAGAGAAATTTTGGAAAATGCCTTAAAGGTGAAATTTCTCATTGGAAGGCACGATTAATATTTTTTTGCTAAAAAAAATTTAAATTCTGGGGGGGCAGACCCCCCCTCCCCCACATTGGCTACGTATCTGATGGTGGGGACAGAAGTTCACAATTTTAGCTTTATCAAATTCTAATTGTGGAATCTTAGTTATTTTGAGAAATAACGATAACGAAGATGATTATCTGGGGGGGGGGGGGATAGAACTTTATGTATTTCTATTAAGCCAACCTACCATAATTTTAAAGAGGACCCGGGCAAAGAATAAGAAGCTTTCTTATATGTTCAATACGAAATGCACTCACAGGAAAACAATTCGTCAATTTTTATTATTCCAGCCAAACTACTCAATTTGAATCAAAGTAAAAAATTTAATAATAAAGAAAATGATAGTCTGAAACACAAACAAATCGAAAAAAAATATTTTATCAACGTCAAACAATAATATAAGCATTATACTATCTCCATATAAAACGCGCCTTCGCTTCATACGCTCTTAGCCATCTCTTATTGGCTGAAAAAGAACCTGTTCCGGAGCAGCCTCTCCTATTGGCTGAAAAAGAACACGTTCTTTGATCACGACTCGAGGAGTTCTCGGAGCAGTGAGCGGGAACTCCTAGTTCTTCGCACCTAGTTCAGCGTTCTTTTCCTGAGCTGGAGTTCTTTTTCGGAACGGAGAGCTAAGAGCGGGAACGGGGTAAAAGGCGTTCTCTTGCTGAACAGGTTAAAAGAACTGTTCTTCGGTGAAAGGTGTTCTTTCATTAAATCTGTTCCCTGTTCTTTTGCTTTAATTAAGTTCTGAGCTAGGGTCAAAGTTGTAGACTTGGAGTCAGAAGCAAGGCCGTACTTAGACGGGGGGGGAGGGCGGATGGGGGGCGGAGGGGGCGACCGCCCCCGAGAAAAAAGAAATTAATGTAAAAGATCCTATTTTTTCTTCCAAAAATTGGATGTATATGTCAATCCTCTAACTTACCGCCCCCCCCCCCCCGACAAAAATGCATTAATCCGCCACTGAGGGGGTCCTATGAGTTCGGACGCCGCTCCCCTGAATTTATTACATTATATGTACATGGTGTATTTATACAGGGACGTAGCCAGAAATTTTTTTCTGTGTGGGGATGGTAAGGGGCATGGGCGCCGGCAGCATAGGGCATGTGGGGTCAATGCCCCCGCGCCCTGGATTTTTGTATGCAGTGTTATCCTTTGCTTTTTTGCTCTTTCCAACATGGTAACTATACGTTGAAGTAGTCTTTGCCCCCCCCTTGAGTAGTCTTTGCCCCCCTGGGAAATATTCTGCCGGCGCCCATGGTGAGGGGTATGAAATGCTGTGATGTATAAATGAACGAAATGTTTGTGCAGTAATAAAAAAAAATTTAATCTTGCTAAATTAGACAGAAATTGGGTGTGGGGGATATATCCGGAAAATTTTATCCCGATATACGATGCTCCCCGACTCCGAAATTATTTTCTAGGTATGGCCCTGGTCGGAAGCCATGTAATTTTATATGCCAAAGTCGTATTCATTTTCTTAAATCGTAGTCGAAGCAATCGACATATTTATACACGCGTATTATTTTTAATCTGGAGCCTGATACTTACAGCTTTTTAAACGGAGTCTTTAATTTTTAAGCTGGAGCATGTACTTTTTTTACCCTTTAAGGCGCAACCATTTCCCAATGCTGAAAAAAGGGCGGCCGTTGCCATCGCTCGACTTAACTACTAGCAAGAGGGCGGACGATCGAAACGTTCATCGCGTGCCACAGATCTAGAGACCCTTTTTTTGACGACAGCTGCCATTAAAATATTTTTACAAAAAATTACTGTTAACATACTTGATTGAAGAAAGCCAGAATGTTGGTTGCAAAGTTTTTTTTAAACATTTTACAATTGTTGTTGTTGTTGTTGCTAATGCCCTCTGGCAACCCGCGGGGCGGTGCCAGATCCCTCAAATAGGCAGTCGATGGGCGGAAGGGGCTGCTTCCATTTTAATGAGCCCCAGAGGGAGGAACTCCGACTCAGCTTGGGGTCCCCTAATTTTGAACCAATTCCAGAGGAGGGACCCACCCCCTGAAATCGGCACCCCCAGAGGTATCGTTTAAGAATTTGGAGGACATTGATGCCACGACGGATTTTACGTGCACCAGCTCCCATTAGGGCACACGGTCCCACAGCAGTCGAGCCGAGAGGAAGTTGACCCTCCCAAACACTGGCCAATCCGGATGCTGCTTCACTTTTCGTGTTCTTATGGCAACGGAGTTTAGTGCCCAGACCACTGCAGGTTTTACAATTGTACTAAAGTATAGTACATGTTAAAAAGACGTATATTTTCATTTTTAAATTGAATAAAATAGTCATAATAAAGCTACCATAAATCAAAGAACCTGTTCTCAAAAGAACAGGAAAAAGAACTGTTCTTTAAAAAAGAACGGGAACGGTGAACAACTGTTCTTCGAAAATAACGGTTTTCCCCACCTCTAATAACAACATCCTGCTATTCCACCATCCGTGCCGTGGCTGGGTGCTTTAGCTGGGAGAGCAGTGAAAACACACTCCCAGGGGCATTTCAGATAAGAGGTGCAGATCGCCGCCGATGTTGGGTTGTGCTAATCATTGAGAGAATGCATGGGTATAAACGACACTTCGCTTTAATTGTTCTGCTGAACAGCTGAACATATCAGGGTTTTTTTTTTTTGTGTGTGTGTGTAGTTTTTTTTTTAAAGGATGAAATGTCCTGAAAAGACTTGAATTGTTCTGCAACGTGGCATCTTTAAGTACTTTCTACTTTCGAGCGTATCAACTTTTTTTTTCATGTAAGAACTCCATTCATAATTAGACCAAAATTTCACTCGCCAAAGTAAAAATTCTGCTCGCCAGAGGGGAGTTAGTGAGTGGAAATTTCATGCCTGCAGTACTTGTAGTACAATCCTTCCTACAGAAATTATACACAATAACTTCAGCAATACAGAAAAAATATCACATGTTCTTAGAACTGAATCATCCCCAAAGTACCAGAAGGAGGAGCATGTCTGATGACTTAATGCATGACATAGTGTATTGCATCCTCATGATACGGCAGATAATCACCAGTGTGAATGTTTCCCCTCATGTTTCTCACTTGTTTTGGATTACTTGATGCACCATCTGTTAATTCCTTTATTCCCTATGTCCACGCAGTAGAAAATCTTAAGAAAACATAAAGGAGCCTTTCAGTGGCTGGTGAAACAAAATTTCAAAAAACTCAAAGCAGGTAATTTTTTATATTATTTGTTTAAAATGCATATAAATAAGAAATAAATAGTTACCAGATGAATCTTTTACTTTATCGCCATTCTTAGACAGCTGTAAAAATACTGCTTCAAAAATTTCCAAAAGATTAACAATGGAATCGATATTGCCTGAAACTATATCTTCACCAGAAATATGAGACAGTGATAGTCCAAGAATATCTAATGATAAGGTATCAATGACAGCTTGTATATTATGTATTGCTGTAGTCTGATCAGTTCCCAAAAGTAAGTCTGCAAGAGAAAAATACACAATAAAAAATTAACTGAAAGGAATTACAAGAATTATACTAACTGATTATTATAATTGATTAAAGATTTGATAGTCAAATTTTACAAACTTCATTGAGGGTCCAATTCAAATAGTTCAAATTCTTTAAATTGTATTTATAGTGAATTTATCATATCAGATAATATCACAAATGTCCATTGTGTGAGAATTCACAAACATAGTTGTCAATCTCATGTTTCAATAAGTACCTGATGTCTAACAGCCCAGTATAATATTTATTCATAAGACAAATACTAAAGTGAAAAATCATACTCTTTTATGGAGTCCTTTTTCTTTTACTATACTCTTTTTAAAACCTGTACTCCAAAAATACTTCTTTGCATTCATTTGTACTCCTAAATGTACAAAAACTTTTATTTAATGCAGCTTTTTAAATGCTCTGTCTGTAATGATAAGTAAATTCATTTGAAACTTCAAACAAATGAATGAAGTAAAATCTAAAGAATGCAAAGGAGTATTTTATTCGTACACCCTCTCAAACAGTCTATTTAAGTATAGGCCAAATCTCTTACATTGGTTTTTTACATAAAGTATTGTTCTTTATAAAGTGATTCATGGAGTAAATAATAACTCATATTTCTTTCGAGTTGTGCATTTTTGAAAGGCTAATTACTAATTCATAAAATTAAAATAGAAAATTTTACTGACAGCTGACACTTTTTTGAGTAGGTGTACTCCTTTGGTAAAACATACTGCTGGTCACCTTACAAATACCCATTACCTGGTGTTCCTAAAATTTGACATCTTCTACATTCTTTAAAATCCCACGAAAGTTTTACAAGTAATTTCAATATTAACCACAGCAAAAATCAAAGCATTTATACATTTTTCTATTTCATTGAATACTCAAGCCAAATAATTAAAATTATAATATGCATTAATAAACATTTGAAGAAAAAAAAAGGGGGGGGCAGGGGGAGAAACAAAATCTAAAACACTTTCATATTTTATACTCACAATATACTATATTAAAAGTATATCATGTTTAGGTTTGGATATTTCTCACCAAATATAGATGAAAATACCTTCAAGCTGGGTTCAGTTTTGGGGACTTACTTTTTGGTGCTAAACTTGGGAATCAATTGCTAAAAATGGCCAACCTTGGTGACTTTTGAGTTTTAACATTTCAACTGCAACCCTTGAAAAGTTATTTGAATTTTTTGAGTAAACAAAAACTCATGTCTGAAATTGCACTCAAGTGCTAAAAAGTATTTTTAATCAAAAACCAAATACCTGGAATAGACTGCCCAGTTGCATATTCAAACAAACCAATGAAGAAACTGCTATTTATATCTTGAATAGATGAAATTCTTGGGAAATTTAGTCCACTCAGTTGAATCAATTTATTTGCATAATTTATGCACCCTGAAATGAAAGTTAAAAAATTACAATTTTACATTAATATTTAAATTGTACCAGGGTTGGGCTTCTGATGGCTGAAACTGGTTTTTGACAAGACAGAGCTTAAAACCGGCTATATCCATCAGAAACCTGTGTGCCTTAAAAAGTATTTAAATGTATATTTAAATAAATGATAAATGCTAATTTATTAATTATTGAGATTTTAACTAAATACAAATGCAAAATCATTTAATAAATAATTCAAATAAAATGTGCAGGTTTTTTTTTTTTTTTTTTTTTTTAGAAGTGATAGTCAAGGATGCAGCAACCGATAAAGTATATGATAATTTGAGGACTTACCACATCTTTAATTACTGAATAACATAATTAGTAAAACAATTCAAATACAAATTCTGCCAACCATTATGGATTCTGCATAATGACTTTACATTTAGCTCACAATTACAGACATCAATGCAAAAAATTGAAAATTTAGATGCAATAGCATCAAATTCAGTTAAAATAATGCAGAAAATTTAGTGGAGGTGCTTCCAGGAGATTTAAGGGAAAATAAATTTAATATCTTGTTAATGTGGCCCCCCCTCGCCTCCTCAAGCATGATGAAAGGTCATAAAAAAAATTGGAGGGGTCACTTACTCTTTAATAAAAGGGGGAAACTTAGAAGGGGTTTAAAGTAAATAAAAAACTTTGTAAAACACACACATAAGATGTTATAGGTAAGAGGATACGTACGTTTCAGCCAAAAATTGTTTTGGCCTTCTTCAGTCCAAGCCCTTCGTTGCAAGCAACATGTGAACCACTGGTTTATACTTTAGTATAAAAGTCTGCTTTCAAAGGTGCTGGAAGTTTGGATCAGGGGTGCAGAAAATGTTTAGGGTCCAATATTTCGCCCAGATCAAGATTTGTTTTGTCAAAAATTTCCCTATAACTGAAGCATATTTTCATTTTAGTTAAGCGATTACTATCTATCACTAGCTTGTTTTGGTAACAACTGCATCCAAACTTTTCTTCTCTTTAAATACACTGGGGACAAAAATTTCCCCAGCACTTCTGAACCCCCTCATTTGAGCGTTCGGACATATTCTGCACCCCTGGTTGGACACCCCCATATTGTTTTTCCTCACAACAAAAATGAAATGTTTGCTCTCTTCTCAGATATAAATTTCAGTTAACGGTGAATTTTATGAACGGAACAGTGTTTTTTTTTTTGGGGGGGGTGGGGTGTAAAGAAGTTTATTAGTTAGGCTGTTTTAAATTATTAAGTTGCGTTGTGACATGAATAAACCAGGTTCGATACACTCAGTTGCAATATAATAAAAAGACGTTAAATACTTAAAACTGTTTTATTAAAAAGATACTATTCAGACATAAAATTATTACAACGGATGGTGATGGCTCAGCGAAATAAAAAATACGTCCTATATAGACAGTGAAATTAAGGTGGAATGACTTAAAAATAACGCTAGCACAGAATTACACATTGGCGAGAACAAACACTTGGCTGAAATCAATAACGCCAATTCCAGAGCAACCCTAACAGTTAATCCAATAAAATTAAAATGACATAATCGCGAGCAAATAATTTTAAAGATGAGGCAGAGCAACAAACAATAAAAACGCCAACACCAAGCCAAAGTAGGGGAAGCCATAAGTACATTCATTTTGCAAACGGACGCAAATATAATCTAATTTTAGCTCACCGGTCTGAAGAGACGAATAAACAAAAAGAATAGTGCATACGGGGAAAAGCAAATATACAGATTTAAAAACCGAAATGGCAGAAAAAGGAAAAACAGTAGTGATTCAGAATTCTTAATTTTGGATAGATTACATTAAAGAAAGCCAAAGTAAATGATTATTAAATTAGATATGTGATCTCCACCACAGGGGGCCTCGCTCGAGATTTCACAAAATTCAAATTTGTTTAAAAAGTGGAAGGGGGTAATTTAATTCAGGGGGATCGCATTAATGATATGATAATATCGTTAATGTGTGGGCCGTGGTAGCCCAGTGGTTAAGGCGTTGGACTCATAACCGGAAGGTTGTGGGTTCGATACCGGCGTACCACTAAAGACCATCGTGTACATGCGGTGTACATGCACGCTAAATCCGTGGTTCCGAAAGTCCTCTCGGCGGTCGCTAGCAGTTTCCGTGGGGTGCCAATATTCAGAAGTCCCCCACCATCTGATGAGGTTCCAAATTGTGGCGGGAAATTTCGGGAAGGATGTATATGTAGCTCTAAGCGACACATTCAGTGACGCGAGCTGTCCTCTCCTGGCAAACAATATCGTTAATGCGACTCCCATGGGCCCGACAGGCAGGGGCAACCATTGGAAAGTTGCATGCCAAACTTTAGGACATTAGCAAAGTTGCAGGCTGTGTATATGTAATATATAAGGGATTTTAAATGGTTTATAAGGGTTCTCTATGGGAATTTGAAATGTTCCTTGGGCCGGATCAAATGGCGTGACGAGGGGCACATTCGGCCAGCAGGTTGCCCATATGTGATATCAAGGATTGCTTAATAAGCATATAGTCCCAAAACAGCATCTTTCTTTTACATAACAGTGTTGATTTTAAGGAAACATATATGAGAGTTATTATAACCATTTATTTTCACTTTAATGCTTCACGAGCTTGTCGAAATCGTAGCTGCAATATTAGCATAACTTTGCAAAAGATATAATTTATATGAAAAAAAAAATACTATGTGAGACACACGTGATAAGACACTAAGATAATTTTTTTTCCAACAAGCTGAATATTTATTTGTTCATAGGAAAAAACTAGAAAAAATTATGTTACTTATTTAACATTAAAATTTTTCTACTTTTAAAAGCGTTAAATTTTGAATAAGAAAATTTTAGTATTTTGCAGCACATGCAAATTTTTATTCTGTACATAAAACAGCAAATCTAATGATATAATTTCATAATTTCAAAAATGCTAGAAAGTTTTTACCTTGCGGCGAATTAGTTTCTTTTGAATGCCCCGCCATAAAAACAGGTATTTAATCAAATAAATATGTATAGAGGCCAAACACAAATGCAAGCAGAAGGAAATAATAGTGTGATAAGATAAGAGGAAGTTTCACATTGCATTGCGGAATATTCAAAATTTTTTTAATTGAAGTTGAAACACCGGCAAGATCGACGGATGGTGGCAACGAAAATTTTAAAAACAAACATGGAACATTGTTATGTTGCCAACTTCTACCTGAAAATATCGAAAAAAAGGTAAGGATTGGGGACAGGGAAAAGATTTTCCTGAAGCATATAACAGTTAACTACAATTAACCGCGAATTCTAAAATATTAATTGGGGACAACGTTTTCCTTCATGAGGAAGGAATCTCTATGAGGAGAAGTCCTAGTAAAGAACAGCCCTTATGTCCTCGATGTTACAATCATCTGGATCAGTTCATTTACAAACTATTTTGTATAAAGTCTAACACACAAATTAAAAACACGAAGATAGCGCCTGATACATTTTATTTTTCAATTGAAATATTTATGTCAATGACCCATTCTCCAGCTGGCGCCACTGCACAGGCATTAACGGAGCGGTTTCAAATCAAAAATAAAATATATTAAAAGCTATCTCAGTATTTTTAATTTATGTCATTTTATTAAATGATCATTTTCATGCCATCTCACCAAATTTCAAAGTTTTATACGCAGTTTATAAATAAACTGGTCAAGATGATTATTGTAACAGCGAGTATACGGGCTATGCCTGACTACAGGCATCGCAGTCGGTCCTATTTTTTTTAATTCCTATCTTCATCAAAGTTTTCATAAGACACTAAGATACTTTACATAGCCTAGTATTTTAATGGTTTGATAGGCGAAACCTTAGCATCTAAAAGAACATTTAACAACTGTTGAAGCAAGCAGAATATTTTACTCTTATAGAGGTAAGAATTTAAAAAAATTAGGACCGACTGCGAGACCTGCTGACTAAGACTTCACCTTATTTCCAAAAAAATTTAACATTGTACGGACGACGGACGTGGCTATGTGGCTAATAAGGTGACCAGATTTTTGAAGAAGGAATTGGGGACAGATCAGCGATGTGTCCTCAATTCTGAAACTAAAATTGGGGACATCTTATAAATTCAATACTCTTCTCAAAATAGCTTCTATTTATTCAACTAGAGCATTATTAACATTCGTAAAATAAAGGAAACATGATTGATTTCTTTTTAAATTGTGCCTCCAATTGTTGTTTTACATTTTGGGGACAAATTGAAAAAAGTTCTGAAAGTGTGACCAGGGCCGGACTGGATAGCTGAAACGGCCCGGGCGATTTGAGCAGACCGGCCTCCAACAAATAAAATATATTAAAAGCTTTTTCTGCCATTAGTTTCACATCTGGGATATTAGTTCAGTCGGGGGGGGGGGTATATACAAATACAAGTGTGTTCCAATTCCCACCCGGGTTTGGAAGGCCTATACAAAAATTAATATCACCAATACAGCAATAAAGTTGACTTTATTGGATAAAGATATCTTACAGGTTTTGTTTCACGAATGATCAATATGTGAGCCTTTCGTGATGCGGCAGATATCTAATCAAAAGTCAAATTATTCCCTCCCCACACTCGCTTACACAAATGAGCGAGTGTGAAACTTGGCCCTGCCCCTTGCGAGTGGGAAACTTGGGCACAAGCCCACCCAATAATTTTGCAAACTTTACGCAAAAAAGCAACGAAACCGCAGCTATTCAAATAACACTTAAAACAAAAATACCATAAAAACATATCGGAAAATTTTACACAGATAGCACTTGCGATATTACAGATTAAATAATTTAATTTTTAATGAGAAATTATGAATTTAGAGTTATCGTCTGCGTATTTTATTTTTCTCACTGAAATATGGGCGTGCTATTGTGTTTTTTAAACACATTTTTCTAATCTGACAGTTATTTTTAAAACAATTTTGAGACGTTGTGGTTCCGGCATGATCTAAGCCTATATAAAATAAAGGTCTGTAGATAGTAATGTTTAAATTTTTTTTAGATACGTCAGACTCTTTCAATTAACTATTGAAGAGAGGTGTGGATCATCATGCCGGCCCTGCCTGTGAGAGCGCAGACCAGGTACGCATACAGGATTAATTTAGTGTTGTCAACGGGCCAGGCCAGACTTCTGTCGTGTGATATATTTCTTTTCTTTTTCGCCTTCGTGCAAACTGCAAAAAAAAAAGTGTTTTTAGAAATTGCCTTTTGTAGGTAATAAATTATGGAATAGTGGGGCTATTACTTCGTTTACTTAGAAAAACCTTGGCATGGGAAAATTTTTCAAGTTTTGTTGCCCTTAGAAAAGGATGCCAAGCGTCCTTTTTTTTTTGTATACAATTTACTAGTAGTGACGCTAGACTTTACCTGGCGAGTGGTCCACAGTCCCCGACGAGGGGGCAAAAACATGAACCCAAGAATATAGAACTTTAAATTTCAATGGATGTACTTGTACTACATTGCTATTTTATAATTTTACATTATTATTTTGAATATTAGTATTATTTTAATGTAGTAGTTAATATTAATAACTTTGCTTAACCCATTCGTGCCTGGATATTTTTGCGACTTTCTTCGATTTTTGCTAACACCAGCAGTAATTGATAAATTTCTGATGTCAACTTTTTGAACAAGGGATGATTTCATTTGAAATCATTATGTATAAATATTGAAATGTCAACATCCTACTTGGCCATATTAAAATATTTTGTGGAATTGAGGTTCAATACTCGCGAATAAAGGCTAGGAAAAATAAATAACGTTTTCGACTGATAGCAAAAATGCCGTCCCAAAAAAGGGACGCTAGGCATAAATGGGTTAATATAAAATGCCAGAAAAACATTTTCTTTTTTTATCTATTAGGTTGTCATTATATTTAAAAAAAATTCTGGAATTTTTAAATTTTATTTTGAAGTTTTATTGCGGGTCCATACGGACCAGACCAGGGCCTGATGTTTGTGCCAAATATGTTATAGGCTCAGGCCAAGACTACAAGTTCAGGAATCGTCAGGCCAACACTCAAATTTTCAGGCCCGTGCAGGTCTCTAGTTTCAATGTGCATTTTTCAAAAGTTCTATAATGTTCATTGTAGTTTGAATCATTATAAAGATAGTTTAGATATGAGAAGCATTATTCAGCATGCAAGAGAGCTGCCCATCCTACCCTTGTACATATATGACGTTGAATACATACATATATGACGTCCATCCTACCCTTGAATATATATGACGTCGCAACCTTGCTGGTCTGTCATGTTTAGGACCTCCAGAGCTCCGGGTGATCGCCCAATCCAGCCCTGATTGTGACTGTTCTCTAAAATTGGGGACGTTTGGTTTGATCACCTTAGGCCAAAAGCATACAGAAATAATGATTTGGTATGTTGAGTTTGTTTGTAAAAATGTGACTTGATTCTTCTAACACTCTTTTAAATATAAGTTTTACTTTTTTGGTGTTTAATACACCAACCGCAAGAGGGGCCTGTGATTTTATGCCATTTGCGCAAATCGCCTAAGCATACCATCGTGGATTTGATTCCCACTCAGTCTCCTAGCTGTTCGTGTTCATCCAAATAGTGAGTTGTAAATTGATACTTTGGAATAAAATCGAACTTGTTATTAGGAACAACAGAGACGAAGGTCAGAGAATCATAAATCTCGTTTAACCTTTTACAGGCCAATGTCCTTGATTGCAGGATGCCAGCCAAAGCACAACCACAGATACAGTGGCTTTAGTAGCCTTCAGGGTACAAAATAGTAGTCTGGTAGTAGCCTTCAGGTTACAGAATAGTAGCTTTTATGGTAAAAATAGTATACATTTTAACAATCAAAACATTGAAATCTTCTAAACAAAGTTTAAAAAATGTTAAATACCCATTTTTGTTTTCTGAAAGAAGTTTATACAATATTTGTGAAGATTAAATTCATTATATATTACTCCGTAGCAGATAATGCTTACGGTTTAGTTCTGTTTCCTTAGATGCAGAAGTTCATAAAACATAACATTATAAAGTAGACAATTTTCAATGTCTTTTGAAGTATTTTTAGTTAAGCATAAAATACAAAACACAGTAGACTCTCAAAACTACATACACCAGAATCAATAAACATGATCGAATTTTGATAATCATGATAGAATTTTTGATCATGGAATTGTTAACATAACTTTTTTTTGAATTATTATGTGAATTAAATAAAAAATAAATACTCAAAATAGAAACTTATGACTCGTTTTAAAAATTAAAAAAAAATTATTTTTAAATATAGAAAAAAGTATATATATATATACACAGTTTAAAAACAAGCAGCACATGTATTAATTTTCATGAAGTATACATTACCACTAATAGAAGTTAATAGTGTTACTAAAAGTAAGTTTTGCATTTTGCTGGATGTAAATTGGTTAACTAGAACACAAGATAGGAACATTTAACATCCACATAGGATAGCATCAGAATTAGGGGTTTCTTGTTAAATATTGGCGGTATCACTTGACTGGGTTAAGTTTTGGGGGCTTATTTTTTGCACCAATTTTGTCAAAAAATTGCAGACTTGCAACATCTGACATGACTTAAAAAAATAGATACCTGCAATGTTTACTTACATGCTCAGCATTACACAAATGATGCAAGGAAAATGATAGAGAATTTACTAGATAGATTTTGCCAGAACTTTTTTAAGAAAACTCTCCAAAAAGTATAATTACATGAGTAGGTCATCCCACTTTTCTGTCTTGAATTGGCTTGTCTACCAAATGCTAGCTATTAAGAACATATCGCTTTGCATAATTTTGATGCCAGGGACGCCATTGTTTTGCCAAGCTAAATTTAAAAATTTGCTCATGAATTCAGTATTGTTGTATGCTGTGGAGCAGTCAAAGGTTCGGCTCGAGCATTCTGATATTTTAGCAAAAGGAACAATTTTATTTACTGAAAAGAAGTTGCAGTATTTTAGGAAGTTGCTCTGATTGACGACTAGTTATCTACAGAATTACTGCATGTAAATTCCTGTAAATTGTGCTTTGACGATTGTTTGACAAGTTTCTAGAAGCAATTATGTTTGTGTTTTGCCCTGGCATCTCGAGTGGCAACTGAAACTTTCTACAACCCCCAGACTTAAGCATACTCTCCAATATGAATATGACAATTCATACAGAGTTTCTGCAACAAAGTAAATGATATATCACGGTGTCATTCTGAAAGTTGGCTGCATATGTTTTTGAAGTTTTGTCAATTTTTTGATTATGAAAACACAACTTTTACTGTAGTGAACTAAAATGGAACGACACAGGCCCTATGAAGCTAGCCAGATATTTCTTAAAATCTACAGCCAGATACTGTTGCACTATGATCAGTGTTTATCATGTTTTTAGTAGCGTGGCTGCATGCCCTAAACTGAAACATTCTAGCTGGAAAACAGAAATTGCATTGATACTCCTATAAAAATAGTTGCCCTTTTCCTCAAAATAGTTGCTTTTTAGCTGTTTTTACATGTAAATAGTCACTTATTCTCGATTATAGTAGCAAATAGTCTCCTTTTACTAGCCAATGGGCACCCTGCAATTGAGAACATCAAATTAAAAATTTACTGAAAAATTCAATTTTATCAATATTGACTTGACAAAATTAGCAGATATAGTTAAAAGATGACTTGAATTTTTGAAACTTCCATCATTAGTGGGAAACGACAAAAAATTGTAAAAATAACCATTTTCATAAATATTTTACAGAGCTATCTTGATACACCCTAATCCCCTTCAAACTTAATTCATACCTTTACTTAAATTTAAAAATAAATCTTTCATTAATTCTTAATATTTCGCTTATTATTCAAACTATCCATCAATATATTCTGTTTTTGAAACCAATGTAAAATTATAATCAGAAATGAGCCATGCTTCCAATTGGGAACACATTAAAAAGTGTATACAGTATATTTCCCCCCCCCCCATTTAAATCTGGAATACATTCATGTTGTCTAGCTAAAATGTCAAAATGTTTAGACTTGATTAATTAATGGGAATATAGGATTAATTAAACCTTTTAACTTATTTAGATAAATTAACAGGATAACTCGAGCCAAATTCTCTAGGTGCAAAAAGTTGTACAAAGTTTATCTATGGAATAAAGGACATTACATGGCTTCAGTTAAGAAAGTTCAAGCTTCAAATTAAAGCTGTAATACTAATTATTGGATGATTATTTACTGCACAAATTCAAAAAAATTAAAACGTCTGAACTTTCTAACAGTGATAGTAGAAAACAAAAGTGGCTGCAGTTTCCCTACAAGATGAATTACAGAGTGTTTCAAAACTCGCACATATCCACATGGTAATGCTTGTTGCTTAAAAACCAAAAGGGGTGGTTGAGATTTCTGTCACTAGATGGCAACAGGGGCCTTATCATAAGAAGCACAACAGGGAGTGCATGATGTTTTCCCAAGAGCAAAGAATAGCCATCGTGGAATTTTATTTCACTACAAAATCTCATTGCCGTGTGATAAATGCATTTCAGCAGAAATATCCAGGTGAAACAGCACCAAATTCATCAACAATAACACGTTTAGTGCAACGGTTCCATGACACAGGATCGGTTGCCGACAGGAAGCAATCAGGTAGACCGTCCATAGTGAATATGAAAGTCAGCTATGAAACAGTCCTACGAAAAGAATTTGAAAACTCGCTGTGCATCTGTCTTTAAAACTCAACCACAAAGGTAGATGTGCGCAAGTTTTGAAACACCCTATATAACAGTGACTAGTTTCCGGTGTTGCAATACAGGTTTAACTAAATTATAGAGTACTTTTCTAATTTTTGAGCATTTGAATCATAGGAAAAATATTAATTACCCCACTGTGCCTTGTAAGTAAACAAGCTGCATTTAAATAAATATGTGGTCAAGTTGCTGTGTGTTCCCCAAAGGTGTAAAAGACGTAAAACATTTCGTGATCATCTCTTTTGATTGGGTGCTCCCACCTTTCTCTTATCTAATAATAAAATAAATATGACAGTTTTATGAAATATTCAATATGAAATTCACCATAAAGTTAGTATAAAAATGAAGACTTAGGGAGTTCAGTGTAGGTTTTAAGTCTTTAAACTGAAACCAAATTTTGAAATTCAAAGGGCAGTTTTTCAGCAAAAATATATGCAGTACTTGTAATTTTTACATATAATCAAGTATAATAAATTATGTAGAACATATAAAGTACATCACAAATTAATAAAAATCAACTTTTATTTTACAATTATTTACAATCTCAATAAGTTTAACACTAAATTTATCAACTATCCTATCTGGAATCATTATCATTGTTCTTTTTAGGTGTTACTTTCAGTAGTTTGAGGGACAGTTTCTTCTTTTTTCAGTTCATTTTGCTTTTTAATAAGGTTTATTGTCCATTTTAGATCTTCTTCCCATAGTTCTTCTACAGCAGGGTTCAGGTGAATAGCTTTTGAAAAGCTCTTTTTTGCCTACAGAAGAAAAAGAAGACAGATAACAATTATTTTACAACAGGGCCTGAAAAATTCTGTGGCCGCAGTCGATTTTTTTTTTTTTTACGTGACCCAGGCCCAACATGCCTGGGTCATTAAAAAAAAAAAAAAAAAAAAAAAAAAAAAAAAAAAAAAAAAAATTCGACTGTGGGAAATTCATAAAATACTTTTTTAAAAGATTACATATATTTTTTTAAACGCCATCAATTTTTCAAATTTTGGTATGGATAAACTAAATGCCCATTTCTATTTCTGTGATTTTATCAGTGTTCTAGTGGAAATCTCAATACCTTAACTGTTGTGTAAATAGAATACAGAACCCCAACAATAATGGGGAAAGATAAAAACCACACATTCACATATTTAAGGATTTTCCAATTTTTCCTTCAGTGCAAACAATCTGAATAATGTAAATTTTAGAGTAATAAAATGCAGTTTTTTTGGGCAAGTAAATTTTGGGTTCGGGCATGTATTATTTTAGGTTACATGCCTTTACCAGATTGCAATACTGAAGATTTTTTCTGCCCCTATTTTACACAACATATTTATAACAAAAAATATTTCTAGTTGGTGATTAATGAACTTAAAGCAACAAGTAACTAACTATAGACATGTTCTAATATACACACATCTAAGAATAAAGCTAAATCTTTTTTCTTACTTTTTGATTTTAAATGTATCTTAATTTCTGTAAACTTTCTACACAAGAAATATCAAATTTAGATAAATTAAAAGGATTACTCTATCCAAATTCTCTGCAGAAAGTGAAGCTTTCGGTTAAAATACTATATAACAATGAAAGCTTTCATGGCTTGTGTCAGAACATTGATAGCTCAAAGTTATCCAAGCTAGAAGGTCCTGGTCCACCCTTTCTGAGAGGGTTCGTTGCTACAGGTTGTGAGCCCACAGTTGTCTTTTAAACTTTGTAGACTGCGTATGCTTTTTCCCTTGTCCTTGATAATGACCAGTGTAGTTTTGGGAAGTGTACATCTAGCCCAAATGATTTATCTGACACATCCGAGTGTTAGAATATTATGTCACACTCAGGAGCTGGAGATTTTGCCCTACAAAGAAAGTGGTTGATTTGCAAAAGCTATATTTTATCATTCTGTATTCCATAGAAGCTGAATTGATGCTATTATCCTTAACATAATGCTATTTAAGTAATGGAATTTTAAAATCAGATGTAATTGTTTGCCACACATTTTATGTGTATGTTCAATACTGGATCTAACTAAATTTTGTGAAAGTTGTAAGAAGTATTTACCATTATTAATAATAGATAGTTCTTAGCATAGGACTGTGTTCTAATCTGTAACCCTCCAGTACCAGAAAAACATGTTCAATGAAATACATGATTTCAACCTTAACACTATCCTTTTTTTCACGATTCAACAGTCAAACTGATAACTTTGGACGTCGAAGCACAATTTATAGATATTGCTATTAAAGCGCCATCTGTTAATGGTTTTTGTAACTAAATGTTTGAAACTTCTGTATAATATTTTTACAGCTTAGCTTATAAACATATGGTTTACCGTATTCTTCTATTGATCTTTGTTTTTGAGATACTTAACTTTGAAATCAGGGTCTTAAAACACCTTCTGCAGTGGAGATCTCTATCTTTTGGGCTTTTGTAGCAGTAAATGTAATTTTTTTTAATATAACCATCTAAGAAGTTTGATTTTTTTAGAGGGATAAGTATAGCAATTACATCAATGATTATGATTCTTAAATTCTTACTAAACTAATTGTTTAGAAATAAGCAGCCTTACCCTGACTCCCCTACAAAAAAAAAAAAAAATAAAAATTGATAATTTAGATGGATAGTTGATTGAGGAGCGATATTTTTTTTTTATACATGGTGTCCCAAATGGTGGTAACAGGCTTTAATTCTTTATTAGAGATAAGTGAGCAGTGTAAATTGAAAAAATGTTCAAAATAAAGTTGGTAATAAGACTTGTTAAGAAAAATTTCCTCTAGATAATTTTAAAAAAGTTTCACTTTTTAAACTTATATAGGACCCCGTACAAAACAATTCCCATTTAGTAAAATGTGCCCCATACACTCATGAGGGGACATACAAAATTTGAGAATTATACCTTTAAAAGTGTTAGAGATAAAGAAAATACAATGCTGACTTAAACCACTTTTCAATGGCTCTCGGAGGGAAAAAACCATGTTGAATGATCATATTTCAGGAGTCGTACAGAAATTACAAAAGAAAATCTTTTTTTCCACTCTAGCAATAAACGTTTACATTCAAAATCATGTATAGTCCCCAATTATCTTTATTTAAAGATATCACTGAGACGTTGTATGATGAAAGGCTAAAATGTGGTACATTCCCTCATTAGCCTATGGAGAACACTTTACTAATCGTGAATTTTTTTTGTACGGGTCCGTATACAAATCTAAAGAGTGCAACTTTTTGCAAATGATTGAAAGGAATTTTTTCTTAGTGAAGTCTTATGTTGAACATTTTTTCAATTTACACTGCCCACTTACCTCTATTAAATAAAGAATTAAAGCCTGTTACCACCTTTTGGGGACACCCTGTATACTTGTGAGCACATAGAGTAATCATATTACAAGAATATTTCATATTAAAAATAAACTTTTTACAACTGTTTAAGCAATAGTTCCACAAGTACACAGTACAATAGACTTCCTCTTAACTGGCCTAAATGGGACTGGGAATAAGTCTGTTGACTGAAAAACAAAGGATGAAAGAAATTTCCTATAAAAGTTTTATATACTATTCGAGGTAAGTTTTAAGAGTCGTATTTTTCTGATGACGACTAAAAGTTACTTACTGAAAAGTTTTGCCATTTTTTTAAAAGCATCACATTAATGGAGGACACTAATGCTTGTTGTTTCACATATCCTACAGCCATTTCCAGTGCATTTGCTTCATCTCCATACATTATGGCAACGGTTGTTTTCATATCATTATTGTCAGAGTCCCCTGAACCACATCAGAAACAGCTCAAATCATTTTGTAATATCATCTGACGAATTTTCTTGCTGAAGTTTCTTATCATCGGCCAATCATTTCTCCACGTCTTCAACATGAACATCTTGGCACCCACTAATACATTTGAATGTTAAGGTTGTTAATAGAAAAGTCTGTCTCTTCTACTGTGTTAGTAATTTTTTGTATGTTAAAAAAAATATATTATTCCTCTGTTTTTTTTCATTTAAATCAATTACAGTCAATTGAAATGAAGCACCAGTTAAATGGAGGCCAGTTAAAAAGGAGTCACCTGCACTTACTAGTTTTAGACAGTTAGGATGACATACCATTTCTAAGTCTCCTACACCCAGTTGAGATCTTCCCAATGTTTGATAACCAACCCACCAACATGGATTAATTTGAACGGCTTTCAATGCAGCTTCAACAGCACTGAATGGTGAATCCACTTGTAGTAAAGCCTAAACATGGGGAAAAACAGACAAGAAATATTTACATCTAAAAATTAATATTCATATCATGTTATACTAAAAATTTAAAACTTTTATTTGATATTACATAGTAAAATTAAAATTGGACATTAAATTGTTGTCTTTTTACTGAAGTTTTGAGGACTAAATATAGTAAAACCTCGATACAATGATACTTAAAAAGATTTAACTAATTAAATTACATCCTTCCCCAAACTTTGGCTAGTAATTAGTTCTTTCCAAAGAGACAACATAGTTAATTCGAAATCTACCTAACTACATCTGTCAAATAAAAGATGCAGAAAAATGAAAAATCCACCATAAATTATACTACTAAATATTTTGTATTACAACTTAAAAAAATCAACAATGTGCAAGAATGCACACACAATTACACAGTACTTTAAATTAGCAGAATGAGCATCATACCACTTTACATAGTGAATAAACATATAATTAAATAAAGCACAAATACATAGAAAAAGTAATAAATTTGAAATTACCTGTGCTTTCATTTCTAAGATTTTAAAATCACTTGGAACCAAATTTAATGCTTTATCCCATTCAGCAACAGCTTCTTCATATCTAAAATAAATTGTTCCATGGAAGTACTTTGCACACATAGCAGTAAATTGATCATACAGAAATAGAAGTATATGCTAACAGTGACATTAATCTCATATTTAATTACTTTTTCATTCCCTTTTCCTTAATTTTGTTCTTTATTCTACAGTACTTGCTCACTGATATTAGGGCTAGCACATTTTCTCTTTCAGCTTATATCATTCATTGAATAACCCACCTGTAATTCTTCACCCTTTGAATAGAAACGTAATTTATTCAGATGTTTCATCTGTCAACTGGTTTAGATGCAATGTGTCTTATTGAGCAGGGGTTCCCAACCGATGGGGCAAGCCCCCCTTGGGGGACACAGAATACTTGCAGTGGGGGATTGAAAAAAATAATCAAAAAGCAAGTGGTAATGTAAGTTTAAAAAATCATCTTATTTATACTCTAAAGCATATTTTTTTTTGGCTTAAAATGCTTAATTGAACTTTTTCCAATAACATTATTTTGTAGAAAAAGTGACTAAATAGCGTTAAAAGTTAAAATGTTATTTTGACGAGCTTGGTGCAAATATTGAGACACCTACTTTTTACCAGTAAGTATTTTTTTCAATTACTCGCTGATAGCAATTTGTGAACTTTTATAATTTATCAAAACAAAAGCCACAAAGGGCATGCATACTCAACTAACATGCCACATGGACAACTATATTTTAGAAGGAAACCACACCAATAAAGCAATAATACAAAGCATTCATTTAAAAGCGTAAGGTCTAAGATTTATTTTGATGCATAAACCATTTGCCTTCATTTACCAATTCTTAAGATATTCATGTTTAAGTATGAGTAACAATGAATGGACAAAAAGTGATTTGTGGGAAGGACTTCTAAAACTCTACCAAAATAAGTTTCAAATATTCCATACTATTTTTTTATTTTTCCAGGATCACTTTATTTTTACACAGGGTTGACATGGTTTAAACCAACTGGTTTAAATCACGGTTAAACCAAATGGTTTTTTTTCTCAAAAAAAAAAAAAACCCAATTGGTTTTTTTAAAAGAATAATTTAAAATTACGAGTACTACAGATAGAATATTTTCTGATGAATTTTTAAATTATCCTCATAAGTATCAACAATAAGTTTTTATATCACTCTAGATACCTTATTGTTTTATAATTATTAAAAATTATTAATTAAACTTAAATTATAGGCTGCATTTTTAACTTGTTTCTAAAATAGAGGTTTTGTGTTTTAACAACTTATTTCTAAACCTTAAAAATATTATTTTGAACAACTTATCAACCTTATTGCTGATGAATCTAAGAGCAATATTCCATGTAAAATGTAGTAAACAATTACTATTGTATTATATTATACTAGCTGCCAAGGTGGCCAGCTTCGCCACCCCATACCTTACCATATATTCTCAGTCAGTTCTGTCCAATTTATCGGAGTCCTTTCAATAAAAATCCTATTTCATGGTTTTAACAGTATTTGTCATGAAATTTATTTAGGTTATGGTTGTTACAAATTTTGGGGGTATCATGACAAAAGCTATTCACATGGGACATGTGAATAGATCCGAAAGGTTTTGGGGTCCTCATCATGGCACAGTGGTAATATCACTGAAAATGGTATATGGCCAAAGTGTGAAGGTCCCGGATTCAGGTCCCATCATGCGGCTGTCGATCTAACAGTCTGGAGTTTTGGTAGGTTTTCTCCAGATGTAACGTGGATACGCGTGAAAACCCCTTAGAAAGTCCTCCTGCCAAAGCACCCCCTATCCTTGGCAGATCACTCAGAGTACCGTTGCCATTAATCAAATCTAAAAGAAACATTTTGCTTTTTCGTGTATGGAAACAGGAAACGGCTAAAATATGCTTCAACCCACTGCAAAGGGTTTTTTTTAATATGTGCAATAAACGCGAAGTAAAAAAATACGAAAGATTTTGCTTTTTTGTATATACATTGTTATTTTGTAATCTATCTACTGCCTGACACACGTAACCAATAACGAACATGCTTGCTTCACTTGACGTCATTGAACTTTTAATCTGGATTTTTGCACGTGTGTTATTGTTATTACGCTAATGTTTACATCTAGTTCTTGCCGCTCCCAGCATAAAAAATATTCGTCAAATTTGATACCGCATACATTAGCATATTATATAAGTAGATTCTAAGTATGAAAAAATAATATCTCTAAATAAAATATTTACATTGAGTGATTTCAATAGCCACATAAGTATAGAACAATTGTTTATTTACTTTGTTTTAATTGTTGTACCTTCATTATTTCTTTTCATTTCATTTAACTTTGTCCTGACTCAAGGATTTACCTTTTAAATTTTAATCAATTAATATCCTCGTAGTTCATACTAAGAAAAATAAATGCTTAGTTTTAAAAGTGTTGTGACTGCAATATACCAACCAGGCTCTCGGCATTACGTGCAAATGCCATTAGGCAAAAAGAATTTAAAACCTGAAAGAGAACTGCTGAAATAAATTTACACGAAGTGAGATAAATGAAGAGGAGCCATTTTTACAATTAACAAATCACATTTATTAATTATATCTTTTAAATCTTTTACATTTGAAAATTTAAAACTAGATAATATCGTGAAAGAACATGAGACACTATAACTTTAAAATACATCATTTTCCCTTACCCCGAGCTGACTTTTATTTAAAAAAAATTTACCTAACATTTGTGCACAAAAGGAGAATTAATTAAGGAGAAATTTATAGGAAAAGAAAGGAGAAAATTTAGTTGAACTTATCATTTCTGATGTGAGGGGCCCCTCTTGCAGCTTAATTACTTCGTAGCTCGTGCTCGATGATCTTCATTGTCGTTTATCACCTGCGCCATTTCTTTCTCTTTAGCAAGGCAGCGCGTGGGACTCACACAACAGTCGATCTCTCCAACAACCAAAATGAATCGACCCCACGCTTCCTCCGGCTTAGGTCACCTTTTTACCTCCTTTGTTTGGTGCTTTCCACTCGTAAAGTAGTTCGGTCGAAGATACAATTATTATTAATGAAAACTTGTAGATTTATTATCGATGGGCATTGAAACTTAATTTTTTACTATGATGAAAAATGTGAAAGTTGTTCTTATCGTTGTAACTATTGTAGAAGTTCTATTTTTGATTTAAAAATTTGAAAATGCTTGGGTGCCGATCTCCATATCCTTGCGCCGTTGTTGTTTTCTTCTTCGATATATTGAATCGAAGTATTGGTATCGATGCACGTAGTTATGTTATTAAAAATTAGAAAGAAGGTTAGAGAATTCCAGAAAAGATAATCATAGTGAAAGAAAAAAAAAACTTAACTGTAATTACAACCACTTAATTTTTTCTAAGGAAAATTACCAATTTCAAAACAAACATTTTTATGAAACTTATTGTCAGCTCTAAAAATTTATTACCAACCCTCCGAATAATGTCAGCTCTCACAAAACGTATTTTCATAAATTTAAAATTTAAAAGAAAATTGTTGTACAAAATATTTTAATTACTTGAACAATATGTATAGTTACCTTACACAAAGATGGCAACACGATCGCCAGAATAACGATCTTTTAGATGTTTGGCGCCAAAATATAGAACAAGTAAACAAATAAATAAAAATGAGTCAGCCATGAGTCATCAATAGTAATTCAACATATACCTTAATAAATTTTAAACACTTCATTATTATTTTACTTCCTTTATGAATACTGGTATATGGTGACAAAACAAAACCACCTTAATAAACAAATTGTTCAGAAATTTTAATTTTACTTGATTTAAAATTCACTAATTCAGGTAAGGATTTTTAATTAAGTAGGCTATTAATTAATTACACTTTACTTAAAATTGAAATCATAACAAATACCTCCCTCTCACACGAAAAAAAATGTGCAACATTTTTTTTTTTTTTTTTTTTTTTTCAAAGAAACATAACAGTAAACTGGAATTTACATACCCTAAGTAACCCGCCTAACTCCAAATTGCAAACCAAAATGTTGATTTACAACACAAAACAAAAAAAACTAACACAGTAGCTTGAATAATCTGCTTCGCATAAAAATAGTATACAATTACCCCCAAAAAAAATATCACAATAAAAGAAAACAAAATTAAAAAAAAAATTGCAAAATACCTAACTAACACTACACAAAATATTAGCACTTGAAGTTGAAATGCATATCACAAGGGAAACCTTCACTACCCTCCAACATTCCGAACCATTGCAAACTTTTGCATATAACACAAACATATTCAATAATAAAGGAAAAATTTGTAGACTTTGGACTCTGATCAACTTCTAACTAGTGTGTTTAGCCTACAACAGAACCCTATTAATTGCCACCTTGACAAAACATATATAAAATGATTTATAAGAAAACTCTTTAGAAAAAAAAATTAACACTTTGCTATATCTAGGTGAAGAACACATTAATCAAACCCAAAATATTCACATTAGATGGTTAGCTACTCCACCAATAAATATCTTAAACTTAAAAAAATTATGTTCAGCAGCAGATATATTTATGTTGGGCCCAACAAATTAGTGTTAAAGTTATATTAAATATTCATATAACATTAGTAAAGAATCAAAACAATCAACACTTAAATCATATAAAATATAAAACAAAATGACACATAAAAATTTTCACACTATAATAATCTGATTCTTCATGATAACAGTTCATGTTTTGACAAAACCATTCTGTCTCGGTCTTAGATTGTATGGATGTTTGGTGGCCTGTCCCGTGCTTGGAGGCACCACAGCCTGTGGTGGGGTCTGGACAACTGGAGCAGAGCTTCCTGTCGTACACTGCTGTACCTTACTGGGCAGCTTCCTGGGCACTCGATTGCTGTTCACGACTACTCTGACAGTTTTTGTATAGTTTTTGGGGAAAGGACTGTTATTGAGATCTGGTGAATTTAAAATTTCGTTATCTTCATTAGGAGCACTAGGCTCTTCCTCTATGAACTCTACATCCAAGGATGGGAAAATGAGGCGATCTGGAATTTTGGTTAATCTGTCAACATGGACTTCTTGTTTATCTTTATGGTTGTATATGTTAATGATTTCAAAATTGACTTTACTAAGTTGACTTTTAACTCTATAAACCCCTTTATTAAATTTAGAAAACTTTTTCCCTTGCCCAACTTTAATTGACGGCGTGTATAACATCACCAGATCTCCTATAACAATACCCTTCTCCTTACACACCTTTTTTCTATACTTTACTTGTCTTTCTGCAGCTTCAACTAAATTGGCTTTTATGATTTTAAAACACTGTTGTAGACGAATCTCCAAATCTTCACTGAGTTCCCTCTGATCAGAATATGACCTCAAAGGTGGGCTACTTATAAGATCTATTGGTAATACTAAATCCCTTCCATATATTAAATGAGCTGGTGTATCTTTTAAGGTTGAGTGTACTGCTGTTCTGTAAACCAAAAGTGCAAAATGTAAATATTTGTCCCATTCATGGTAAGTATTGTCTGCTAAGTGCTGGAGTGCGTTAATTATTGTAGCATTAACCCGTTCAACTACCCCATCAGTCGCTGGGTGGTAACTTGTACTAGTGTGTTTCTTAATATCCAGTTTTTTATAAACTTTTTGTATGCTGTCAGAAATCAAAGAACTACCTCTGTCAGTTATCAAATGCTCAGGAATCCCATGAGAGCATATGAACCTTTCTAACACCAAAGCAATCGTTTCAGTTTGTAAATCCTTCACAGGGTATGCTTCCACCCACCTGGTAAAATAATCACCAATTACTATAATATGTTGATTGCCTGACTCAGTAATAGGAAGTGGTCCTACTGCGTCCATCCCAATTCGCTCAAAAGGCCGACTAGTTATTAGAATTCTTTGTAGCGGCGCTTTATGTTTAGCGTTATACCCTCTTCTCTCAAGACACGAGTGGCAAGATTTGACATAATTAATGATATGGTGTGTCATGTTCCACCAAAAATAGTTTCTCTTAATTCGGGTTAAAGTCCTCTTAATGCCTGGGTGTGCTGATGTTATCGAGTTATGTCCTAAGGACAAAACCTCACTAATGAGTGTCTTTGGAATTACTAGTCTGTCTGTGATGGTAAATTTGTGACCCTTTGCTTTATCATTTACACAAAACAAAATTCCATCCCTCTTAAAAAATTTCATCCCATTTTGTTCAATTTCATCTGTGTCCTCTAACTTAATCAAAATCTCTTGACACCTAGTGTCTTGCTCTTGTAAATTCCTAATCCTAGCAGGGGGAAAGTTGTTTGTTGTGAATTCAATGACATTGACGGGTTCTACCTGAACTGTTCGTGACAAAGTATCCGCAGGCACATTCATTTTCCCAGGAGTGTGAGTTACTGTGTAGTCGTAATTTTGAAGCGCTAGTATCCATCTTGTAATTCTACCGCTATCCTTAAGTTTGAGTGCATAGGAAAGCGACTTCTGATCACAAAAAAGTTTAAAAGATTGCCCATACAAATAGTGTCGAAAATTGTTTATTCCCCAAACGACCGCTAAGGTTTCCCTTTCAAAAACACTATACCTAGTTTCGGCATCGTTCAACCGCCTACTAGCATAAGCAACCGGATGTAATTGTCCATCCTGACCTTCCTGACTCAATA
This sequence comes from Cheiracanthium punctorium, assembly GCA_038373885.1. Classification (NCBI taxonomy): domain Eukaryota; kingdom Metazoa; phylum Arthropoda; class Arachnida; order Araneae; family Cheiracanthiidae; genus Cheiracanthium; species Cheiracanthium punctorium. Next base: position 151,993 of record JAWZYV010007511.1, on the reverse strand, counting down.
CAGCTCCAATAGCATATCCAGAAGCATCTGTATGCAAAACGAATTCTTTCTTAGTGTTTGGTAAAATAAGACAAGGGTAAGAGATTAATGCTGACTTTAATTGCTCAAAAGCATTATTGGCATTTTCATCCCAAACAAAAGTTACTGATTTTTTTGTTAATTTAGTCAAATGTATTGCTATGTGGGCGAAATTCTTTATAAATTTGCGATAGAAATTACAAAGTCCTAAAAATGACCGAACCTGCTTTTTGTTAGTTGGAACTGGAAACTTTTGAATTGCCTCCACATTTCTGCTGTCGGGCAAAATTTTACCGTCAGTGACCTGAAACCCAAGGTAAGTAATTTTTTCTTTAACTAATTGACATTTTCCCGGATTAACTTTTAAATTGTGCTCGCCTAATCTCTTGAATACCATGTCTAGCTTTTCGAGGTGTTCATCGAACGTGTTCGACGCAATTATAAGGTCATCGAGGTAAGTATTAATATTCCACTCTTTCAGCCCAGCTAATACTATTTCCAATAATCTTTGAAATGACGACGCTGCATTTTTCAAACCCTGAGGTAGACGATTCCAGTGAAAAAGGCCAAATTCGGTGGTGAAGGCAGTCTTATGACGATCCTTGGGATCTAAATTCATTTGCCAATAGCCTGAACACAAGTCCAAAGAAGAAAAATACTTGGCTCCTTCTAATGAATCTAATAAATCCGAAATTAACGGTAAGGGAAAAGGAAGCGGTTGTGTTTTTAAATTTAATTTCCTATAGTCACATACCAACCTATACGTGTTATTCTTTTTCTTAACTAATAATATTGGGGAAGCATACGGTGAATCACTTACAGAAATTATCCCGGCATCCAAAAGCTGGTTTATTTGACTTTTCAATTCTTCTCGTAAAGGATGTGGGGTTCTGTAAGGCTTCTGCCTGACTGGCAAATCATCCGTTAGGTAGATTCGGTGAGCTATGGTGTTGCAACCCGTAAGTTGCTTTACACTTTCAGCAAAAACACCTTTATGTTTGATTAATAAATTTTTTAATTTAACTTTTTCCTCATCTCCTAAATGAGCCAGATCAAATTTACCTCCAAAAATTTCATTCTCATCTTCATAAAATTCCTCCGCCATGTTTACTTCTCCCGTCAATTCATTATCGTCCTTATAAAATTCCTCCCCAACGCTTACTTCGTCGCTCTTAACTACCTCAATAGGCTCAATGTTTACAATTTTGGTGTCTTTGTTAATGTGAACAGGGTCGTTAGAAAAATTAGCTATCTTGACAAAATATTCGCCATTGTCATTTCCTTCATTTACTGAGCTCGAGACAATCCACACATGCGACATGGCATGCTTATGTGGTTGGATTAAGACAAAATCAGAAATCTTAAAATTATCTTTAGTAGTAACTGTTACAATTAATTCAGATTTAGGAGGAATGATACATTTACGTTTATTAAAACCTACTTGAAAATTTAGATTTTGTACAGAATTAACATTATGTCTAGAAATTTGTTTATTTGTCCAATTAAGTAAAAAATTTTCATTTGAAATGGTAGTCTTAGCAAAATTGATATGAATTTGATTTTCGATAAGAAAGTTCGAACCTAAGATCGCATCGTAAGTAAATAAATCTGTATTACATACAAAAAATTCTATTTCACACTTAAAGGTCCCTAATTGAACTTCTAACTTAACTTTTTGGTTCAAGGTTACTAAATTTTGTGTAATGCCCAATACTTTTAAAAAACAAGGTTCTACTAATTTAATGCAGCGTGTGTCTTTCAAAGATTCCAAAACACTTCCCTTAATTATGGAAATTGAGGCACCTGTATCAATAAGAGTATGTATAACAAAATCCTTAACATTAATTTTTACAATAGGCAAAGTATAACTGGATTCCGAAGTCGCAATCCCAGTGCACTCAAAAGGGGGATTCAAGATCAGATGAGTGTCCCTGTCTTGCCCCTGATTTAGTTTCCCTGCCTGTCATTTCCATTGGGTCTGTGTTGATTATAATATCTTGATCGACAATCGCGACTATAATGCCCTGGTTTTCTGCATTTAAAACAAATTATCCGATTAGTACCGTTGCTAATGACTAATTTGTTCAATCTCTTTACCTCCTCCTGAAGATCGCTAACTCTTTTATCTGTTTCAGAGATACTATTCTGAACCAAAGATTTAATTTCTCTCAACTCCGTTTTAATGGCGGACGGCTTCGGTTCGGTGTCAACAATGTTGACACTCGCGGAGGCTTTCTCTAGCGCGGCACATTGTTCTTCTTGTAAAGCTAGAGCCCAAATTTTCTCAAAGGTGTCATGGTCTTGTGCCATGATGAATCGGCGAACGGAGGGTCGGAGGCCTTGAAGACATTGGGAAACCAACATCCTTTGCCGAATGGGCTCATCACCGGGAAAGCAGCGATGTGCTAAACCGTTTAAACGGGACAAAAAACCCCGCGTGGTCTCATTAAAACCCTGTACTGCCATTGTGAATTTCAAAAGCGAACAATCTTTGTCGTTAGTGCCGAACCTGTCCTTCAATGCTTCTTTAAATGTTCTGTAATCGGCAGATTTCAACTGAGGCTGCGACCTAACAAAAGCATCCGCTTCCCCAATACACTTTGTTTTGGCGACAAACAGTGTTTGTTCATCCTTCCATGACGCGTGTTTGGCGATTTCTTCGATGAAATCATTAACTGTGAAGTCCGGGTTATTTCCCGAAAAGGGGGTTACTAGGGGGATAAATTCCCCAAAATTAACAGTTGTTACTGTTAAATGACACGCATTATCTAAAGAGGGAAGATCCGAGGTGGAAGATCTAGGCATTTTAATTTAAATAATTGTAACCCAAAATACTAAATAACTAATAATAATTATACAATCTATTAAAATCATTCAGAAAAAATTTGACCCATGGCTGACCGACACAAAAAAAAATGGCTCGTCTCATTCATCACACTTAATTCGCCGATCCAAATTTGAACGGCACCATTGTTGTACCTTCATTATTTCTTTTCATTTCATTTAACTTTGTCCTGACTCAAGGATTTACCTTTTAAATTTTAATCAATTAATATCCTCGTAGTTCATACTAAGAAAAATAAATGCTTAGTTTTAAAAGTGTTGTGACCGCAATATACCAACCAGGCTCTCGGCGTTACGTGCAAATGCCATTAGGCAAAAAGAATTTAAAACCTGAAAGAGAACTGCTGAAATAAATTTACACGAAGTGAGATAAATGAAGAGGAGCCATTTTTACAATTAACAAATCACATTTATTAATTATATCTTTTAAATCTTTTACATTTGAAAATTTAAAACTAGATAATATCGTGAAAGAACATGAGACACTATAACTTTAAAATACATCATTTTCCCTTACCCCGAGCTGACTTTTATTTTAAAAAAATTTACCTAACATTTGTGCACAAAAGGAGAATTAATTAAGGAGAAATTTATAGGAAAAGAAAGGAGAAAATTTAGTTGAACTTATCATTTCTGATGTGAGGGGCCCCTCTTGCAGCTTAATTACTTCGTAGCTCGTGCTCGATGATCTTCATTGTCGTTTATCACCTGCGCCATTTCTTTCTCTTTAGCAAGGCAGCGCGTGGGACTCACACAACAGTCGATTTCTCCAACAACCAGAATGAATCGACCCCACGCTTCCTCCGGCTTAGGTCACCTTTTTACCTCCTTTGTTTGGCGCTTTCCACTCGTAAAGTAGTTCGGTCGAAGATACAATTATTATTAATGAAAACTTGTAGATTTATTATCGATGGGCGTTGAAACTTAATTTTTTACTATGATGAAAAATGTGAAAGTTGTTCTTATCGTTGTAACTATTGTAGAAGTTCTATTTTTGATTTAAAAATTTGAAAATGCTTGGGTGCCGATCTCCATATCCTTGCGCTGTTGTTGTTTTCTTCTTCGATATATTGAATCGAAGTATTGGTATCGATGCACGTAGTTATGTTATTAAAAATTAGAAAGAAGGTTAGAGAATTCCAGAAAAGATAATCATAGTGAAAGAAAAAAAAAACTTAACTGTAATTACAACCACTTAATTTTTTCTAAGGAAAATTACCAATTTCAAAACAAACATTTTTATGAAACTTATTGTCAGCTCTAAAAATTTATTACCAACCCTCCGAATAATGTCAGCTCTCACAAAACGTATTTTCATAAATTTAAAATTTAAAAGAAAATTGTTGTACAAAATATTTTAATTACTTGAACAATATGTATAGTTACCTTACACAAAGATGGCAACACGATCACCAGAATAACGATCTTTTAGATGTTTGGCGCCAAAATATAGAACAAGTAAACAAATAAATAAAAATGAGTCAGCCATGAGTCATCAATAGTAATTCAACATATACCTTAATAAATTTTAAACACTTCATTATTATTTTACTTCCTTTATGAATACTGGTATATGGTGACAAAACAAAACCACCTTAATAAACAAATTGTTTAGAAATTTTAATTTTACTTGATTTAAAATTCACTAATTAAGGTAAGGATTTTTAATTAAGTAGGCTATTAATTAATTACACTTTACTTAAAATTGAAATCATAACATAATTATTTTCAGAAGAAATATTAATTTTTATTTGAACATTTTACAAATAATTTTATTTATAAATATGTAACATGTAATTATAAAAGGATTAAAAAAAAAAACTAGAAAACCTGGTTTAAACCAAAAACCCCGGCTTAAACCAAATAAACTCGGTTTTTTGGTTAAAAAAAAAACAACAAAAAAACAGGTTTATTTCTAACCCTGTTTTTACATAAGTACATCTAAATATGTGTTTTGTATTTCATATTAATCTGAATATTAAAACTTCTCAATGAAAACTATGACTTTTTTAGACATTTCAAATCTTAATTTGCAAGATTTATGAAATTAATATCTTGAGAACAGAAAGACTAGAGCAAATAACATTTGCCTCAATGAATATGTTTGACTATGCTCTTTTGATTACTGCTTACTTAAGTTTGGCATTAAAAAAAAAAAAAAAAAAAAAAAAAAAAATGTGGGTTTCCAGTTAAGTGCAGTTTACAAATGGTACAACTAATGAGTCTGAACTTATCAACGGACCTCCCCCAATACACATTCTGTCAAAAAAGTTCCGGGAATTGGTCATTTAAAAAGCCCACCTGAAGAGATTGTCAAAATTCTTTTTGTCGCCAAGTTGGCACAATTGTTCTCTATACTGACGTGGAAATTGAGCATTATCTGTCATTTAGTTTGTTTACAGTGCTCGATTTTGTCAGTTCATTCCAAATGTGTTTTGTGATTTTTGCATTCATAAAACGCATTGTAACTGGTGATGAGACATGGGCTTACGAGTTTGACATGCAAACCAGTCAACACGCTTTGGAATGGCGCCTTTCAACTTTACACCGAAAAAACCTCATCAAAGTCGATCACAAGTCAAGGTAATGTTGACTGTTTTCTTTGATTATCATGGTGTTGTGCACTCGGAATTCTTGCCAGAAGGTCAGAAATATGAATAAATAAAGAATATTATCTGAGCGTTAAAGAATATAAAAAGTAAATACAGAATATTATCTGAGCATTATGCAAAGAATGAGAGAGAAAATTCATCAAAAAAGGCCGAATTTGTGGAAAGAAAACTCTTGGATTTTGCACCATGACAATGCACCATCTCACAAGGCTATCATTGTGAATGAATTTCTGATCAAAAACTTAACAAATACCATCAAACAACCACCGTATTGACCCGATATCGCTCCAGCCAACTGTTTCCTCTTTCCACAACTTAAATTACCACTTTGAGGCACCCATTTTCAGTCGATAGAAGACATAAAAGAGAATTCCCTGTGAGAACTGAAGTCGATTCCAAAAAATGCGTTTAAAAAATGTTTTGATGATTGGATTATTCGTTGGCATAAGCGAATTATTTTGAAGGAGGCCTACTTTGAAGGCGATAAAATAAATTTGGATGAATAATAAACATTTTGTGTTTTATTTACCCATTCCCGGAATTTTTTTGACAGAGTGTATATATACCAGATTTTACGATTGCTTGTCGATAATCCAAATCTGTTAGGACCAGTCGAAGTGTGAATAATTGGACCAGTTCCAATTTGAGAAGGAGCAACTTTAGGTATGCTCCTCAATAAATTAAAACAGTAGAAAACTTTAATGTATAGTAGGGATGTAACCAGAGGGTGCGCCATGAGGGGGTGACCCAAATTTTCATTTCTGCTTATTAGATGTCAATAATCAAGCATTTCTGCAAGAAATCCTACCTCTTATACCTTTTGGGCCTTCCCCTCGTTTTTGCTACATTCCTTATGCATAGTTTTTTAAAAGTACACTAAATGTATGTTTTTAGCAAATTTAGTAATGTATTGGTAGATTCTGGTAGCAGAATTTTCTACATCAATCTACAGGACCAAGATTGCAAACCAAAATTTTTCTGCAACTTTCATTCTGCAAGCTATAAAATAATTTGCAGTGATGCTGCTGTGGTACACAGTTTCTGCTATCGGGTGGTAGATTAAAAGAATATTGTGTAAGCATGGTCTATGGAGAAGGTGTATGGGGGGACTTCAGAATTTTTGTCTTGTCCTCATCATTTGATGTCTTGAACTTGATTTTACCTGCTAATCCCAAGCTCTAATTTTCTTGCTATTTCTCTCTGACTTTATAATATACACTGATGGGGTGGGGAGTTAAATATTAATGAAACAAAACTTATTAAAGCAATCTATTACATTATTCGGGATATTTGAACACAGGGTATTTGAATTTGAACAGTGGGAAGAGGGTTCTGTTTGTCCTATTTATAAAAAAGGAGATAAGCTAGAATGTTGTAATTACAGAGGAATTACTCTTTTAAATACAGCATATAAAATCTTCTCCACCTTCCTATATAAAAGATTGCTGAGGTACACTTTTGAAGTTATTGGGAACTACCAGTATGGTTTCCAGAAAAGAAAAACAACTACTGATCAAATACACACTATTTGGAACGAGAAAGGAAATTTAACATTGACACCTACCACTTGTTCGTTGATTTTAAAGCTGCATATAACAGTATCAACAGGGAAAGACTCCTTGAAGCTATGGTTGAATTTAACATCCCAGAGAAACTGATAAAACTGACAAAGATGACACTTAGAAATGTGAAATGCTGAATTAAAATTTTGTCTTTTTCCTCAATATTTTTATACTGAGAAAGGTCTGCGATAGAGAGACTCACTTTCATGTTTGCTGTTTAAGTTGGCACTGGAAAAGGCAGTATGCAGTAACACAAGTAGAACCATACTACAAAGGACGATCCAATTACTAGCTTTTGCCGACGATATTGATATCATTGTACGATCTAAACAGGTGCTTGGCGAGGCATTTGTCTTGCTTGAAAAGCAGCTGGAAAGATGGGCCTGACCATCAGTGAAGATAAAACAAAATTTACGATAATAACAAATAATCTAACTGACCTATCCCCTCTAAGGATAAAAACTTATACATTTGAGACAGTTATGCAATTTAAATATCTGGGCACAATAATCACGAGCAACAACATAAAATTGAAATAACAAACAGGTTATTGATGGCCAACCAATGTTTCTATGGACTTAGAAATCAACTTAAATCTAAATTAATTAGTAAAAAAAAAAATAAATAAATAAATCTATATAAAACCTTGATAAGACCTGTGGCCTTTTACGGATGTGAATGCTGGACGCTTAACAAGGCAGAGGAGGACCTACTACTGATTTTTGAAAGAAAAATGCTGAGAAAAATCTTTGGACCACTAAAAGAAAATAACAAAAGGAAAATTTTATATAACCGTGAAATCTATATGAAATATAATAATCCCAACATTTTAAAAATAGTAAAGGCTTCCCGTATTAGATGGCTTTCATATTTATAGATTTGATGATTCTTTCCTGACAAAAAATATAACTTTCTCATGAATAGAGGGAAAATGCTGAAAGGGAAGACCCTCTACTAGATGGTTAGATAGCGTAGAAAGGTTTGCATAATTGAACTTTTTGGTTAATGGAAGTTTAGATAATCAGCACTCTACTGCAAATAAAAGTACAAAATATTCTGATGAATTTACCTTTGACTTTCAGCAAATTTAATACCAGCAGCTTTGAACTCTTCATATTTTAAATTACAGTTCTGCTGCATAGATAACTTTTTGCGTTTAAAACTTCGCACCCATGATACTTTTGAAGATGCATCTTCATTATCAAGTTCTTCAATAAATTTCACAGAAGGCTCTTTTAAAACATTCTGGCCAATCTTGCGTTTCCAGCCAAAAGTAGTCATACTAGAAAATAAAAATACTTTATGAAAATAGTCTCGTGCACTTTTACTTATAAATGATAGACTCCCAAAGAAGAATGTACTCCAGAAATCTTTATTTAGTAGAACTCTGTGCCAATTAGAGATAGTACAAACATTTTCTAGCACTTACAATAGAAATTAAAAGATGTGACACTGAAGAAATCTTGAAGAGCAAGTCTTGGTTGTTCCACCAAGTCATTGCACAAACCCATTTTACCTTGTAAAGATGTTCTTTATAAAATACAGCAACACAGTGTTAGACCACCCACCATACTTACCTAACCTGGCTCGTTGTGACTTTTTACTTCCAAAGGTTAAATTGAAGCTTAAGCGCACAAGCAGAGATGCAGAATATGTCCGATCCGCAAACGAGGTTTGAAGGAAATTTTTTCCACATGTATATTTAGAGGAAGAAATACGGGGAAAGATATTTTTGCAGCACTAAAGTTAATTTTAAAAGTTACTACAGTTAAGAACAGTAATTCATCTTAAGGCTAAACCCATTCCCTTATACAAAAAATCTGATCTGTCCCACTGAGTTCTTGATATTTTTTCGACCCTTTGCAGGGGTCGATGCAGACAAAAATTGGGTCCGTTTTGCAGCCCCTTTACAAAACTACAATGGATTAAAACAGACCTTCATTGGCATTTTAGTCTGTTTTATGAATTATTTTAACAAAAAAGTGACTTTTATTAAAAATTGGTATGAAAATTTACAAAAATGAGTGTTGAAATTCACAAAAATAAGCCATTTTCACAAAAATGGAACCCTGGAAAAAATTCCTGGATCAACCCCTGCTTAGTGAAAATAACATTTAGAAAGAGGTGTTTTTATTAGAAAAAGTAATATTTAATAAAATTTTTTAGTATCTCCATCGATGATCAATCAACTAGGCTGGATTTGTGTGTTGAAATAAGTGTTTGAACTTGAAAATAGTCCGAATGATCAAAAATTACTTTATACCTTTTATTCTGAATAAAAAGCTTCATTAAAAACACCTTTTTTTTTCATAATATTTTTCAAAAATTAATAATTTTTAATAATTCTCATAGTCTATTATAAGTGTAGTAATACTAAAAGTTGCTTAAACTAGAATGAAAATATGTTACAATTTTTGGAGGAATGTTGAACACCCCTTTCCCCCCCCCCCCCCAAAAAAAAAAAAAAAAAAAAAAAAAATTCTGGGGAAATATTCGGTCCTGAACATTTTCTGCACCCCTGCTCACAAGATTTGATAAAGTAAAGCAACAGAAGTTCTTAACAATATAAAAGAAACAGATTTCTAGTAGTGTTTGGAATAATTAGTGTGAGTGCTTACCACACATAAGATTAGTCATATTTTGACCTTTTGCAAATATTCATTGATCTGAATGGGAGGGATAATTTTCATTTCTCACATATAAAAATGGTGATTGGAGTCAGAAAGCAAATTAAATTTTAATATTTGTAGAAAATTCTATGACCTAATGGTGCTTCCATTATCTTTTCTTGACTACTGTGACTTTTTCTCCATTTTGCGGTCACTTTCTTAACCTGGTAAACACCCTGGCAATAAAAAATTATAAATGAAACTGACCAAAATTTTTTTATTGCAAAATTTATAAAAATAAAAAATGTTGGTCTCAATCTGTCCTTTTATGGAATTAGAATGCATGAGTTATTAGAATGGAACAGTTTGGAGGTGGGGGGGGGGTTAAATCCTACATGGTCACACCTTTACCCTTAGGGTAAAATGTGTAGGGTTTTTTTTTTTTTTTAAATCCAAAATATAAATAGTTTGTTTTTAAATTATATTTATTTTTTGGCCTATATTTTTAGGCATTAGTTGGCAAGATTTATACTCTTTGAAAAATTTATTAGTTGTATTTGGTAGCATAACATTAACTCTTACCTGCTTATTGAACCCTTGTTCTTTTCTTGTGTTCTCAAAAAACTTTCAAGGTCAACTAACACATTCTTAAAAATTTGAAAAATTTTGTTATTACATTGAATTTAAAATGGTCTAACAGCTTATTATGAGTAAAAAGTAATAATTAAAAAAAAATACTTTCCTTTCAATGGGTATACACTTTGGCTTAATTAGTAATGTTGTGTTTTGAAATGGAAGTAATAAACTTCCTATATCATAAATGTTCCCAACTATTGAGTAAAAATATAAGCTAAAACAGAAAAAACATTTAAATACAAATTATTTACCACTATAAGTAGCACACTTGGTGCATTTTTAATTTTGGTGAGGCACAGATACAACACATCACATTGGTGAATAAAAAACCCCCCAAAAAAACTCCAAATGTTATGCAAACGTTACGAGACACCTGATTTGCCAATATGACACATTCTATCATCACAGCAATTACAAAGATATATAGACAAGAACAAATAATGAAGTGTGAAACAATATAAGGTCAGATAAATGCAATGATTTTTATTTTAACTCGGATAAGACAAATGAAAAAAATCTGATGTGGACAACACATAACTTCCTTGCATGTCTATTAAATCCAAAATATTTTCGGCGCACTTCATCTACACTTATTTTGATTGAAAGAGATAAAATACCAGTAATAGTAAGGTTTAGCTATTTCTAGCCAAATATTTCGATATCGCCAAGCTGAGTTCAGTTTGAAAGATTTCCTTCTGACACATTATTTGGCGATATTTCACCAAAAGCCGACAAGCTTGAGAAAGTTTGCGAGATTTTGGGGATAGCCAAAGTAGTAATTGACCAGACTTTCAATGAATTGAATGTATCCATACACCTTAAGGTATTTTAAGTCATTTGGCTGACCGTGCAAATAAATTACCCCGTCGATTGCAGTAAAAAAAGATATTGAAAACAGTTACATATTACAACAGTTCTAAATACAAAAGTTCAAAATTCTACGGGTTAAAGTTTTAGAGTTATACGAAAGAATTTTTGGCACCAAATTTGATGATATTTTGGCAAACCTCGCCACGGTCGACGTCAAATGGCGAGATTTTTGGCATGGACCAAACAATGACTGTCTACAGTTGTATAATATTGAAGATGTCCATAGACATTAAAGTATACAAATTCTTTTCGGTGGTCCTGTAAATAAACTCTCCAGTAGATTGGAACCAAAAATCGAGATGCACAACTAGATATTACAACAATCTTATACATAAAATTTCATAATAGTTTTTGAGATTTGAGAGTTAAATACGCACACACGTACACCAAAAGTCGCCAAGCTTGGCGACTTTTAAAGTAGTACTTGAGGGAGGCACGTGACCATGGTCGGACCATTACCTAACTTATATGGTAGGACGGTATTGTGCTTGCAATGGATGAATGCCCCTAAAATTGCCATTGATCGTAATGTATTGAAATCTTTTGAGTGTTCCTGTAGCAGAACTATAAATGATAAAGACACTTCTTTTAATGAAGAAATTCATTTTGTAACTGTTACTACCAAATATCACTTCTGATTCATTTGAAATAGCCCAATACCTCTAAATTACGCTTTAATGAATTTTGGCCCATAGAGCGTAATGTATTTCGAATCTTTTGTGCAGTCCTGTTGATAAACTATCCAGTAGAATGGAACCAAAAGTGGAGCTGCACAATTAGATGTTACAGCAATCCTAAATATAAAGTTTCAACATTCTACAACCAATAGTTTTTAAGATATGCGAGTTTAACGAATTTTGGCCCATAGAGCGTAATGTATTTCGAATCTTTTGGGTGGTCCTGTACATAAACTATCCATTCGATTGAGACCAAAAGAGGAGGTGCACAACTAGATCATAGAACAATCCTAACTATAAAATCTCAACATTCTACGTCCAATAGTTTTTGAGATATGCGAGTTACATACATATGTACATACAGACGGCATGGAAAAACTGGCCATAATAGACTCGACGCTGGTCAAAATGAGTTGCAGATGCGTTCATATGATCGTGCATACTAGCTTACGATGAGATGCATTGAAAATTTTTTTAAAATTAAATTTAGAGGTAGTCAAAATCGTTTTTTTTCATCGAAATTTGGCCCCCCAAAATTTTTTGGGACCACATTACTTCCTTATACTCTGTACAAGGAAGTAAAAAAGAAGCTGCCTACTCATCTGTAGACAAATTCTATATTTCAAAAACCATTACGTAAAATACAGTTCAATATTCTAATGGATTTTTAATTTATTACAAACTAAAGTAAGCATATTTAGTTATGGCATAAAATAGAGTCACATTGTTTCAGGACAGGATAAAAACAATTATCTTCATATCACTGCTGTTCATTAGTGTGATTATGTCGCATTATTTTTCTTTTGTCGTACCGATTCTTGAAATTACAGGTACTTATGTATTATTCCGGCGGTCACTTATGTACGGCAGTCACTTATGCCAGTACTTATGTTGGTTCCCGCCAAACTATTTTTTCATGAAATGTGCTGGCAAACTGTTGCCAATCGTATTGCAAACCATCAATAATTTCATGCGCCAGCACTTTATCTTGGCAAAAATTCTCTCATCTTGGCAGACTGCTGGGATAATATGTAAGTACCAAATTACACTAAACTGGTATGAAAACGATTGTAGTGTTTTTAACAAAAAAATACCAACTACCCATTTTATCACAACTTATCCTAGAACTACGAGATATTAGAATACAATGCTCTGTCTAGAACCTAAATCTAACAGTCCTGGCCATTATAATTTTAAATTTGCATAATTTAATAAATTATGATAAGGTTGATTTCAAAAGATATTATAAGAAAACAGTGAAGTTTGATTAAAGTATAATAATTTTTTTCATGTCTGCTATTTTACCCCCACCTTTATGGAGAAGACTACTCTTCATCAAGTTTAAAATATGTGCATTTAAAATTAAAAGAAAGGGATATCTTTCCAAGTGTGAAGGCAATGAACGTGTTGCAAAGTAACACAAAATAAAATTGAATGCTTATTATTAGCAACAGAAAACAACTCACGAAGGCTGTCTATTTTCTTATCCATTTTACCCTGTAATTTAATCGTGCTTTTAATTAGACTTTTGGTTTTATGTACATAATGTTCTATTAAACAGATTAAGGAGCTGGTTACAACACATTTTTGCTTATATCACAACCAGAAGTTTGTTTCAAATTAAAATTGTATAGTGTTCCAATTCAATTATAACGTACTAGGCAAAAGTTTTGGCTGTGACGTTCTAAAAAAAAACGACAAAAACATTCTGTAATAAAAAAAAAATGTGAATGAAAATAAGGATTCTGTTAAAAAAGGTGTAAGAACAGAAGGGGTTATCTGACAAATTAAACGCTATTTCTGAGTGAACAGAAAATTTGATTAAAATATCAGAAATCTCTTACCCGTGGTCGTGGTTTGTTTGTTTGGATTTCTTGGTTGGTTGGTTGATTTCCCATTGTAGCGAAGCTTGGAGACTGTCAAGCAAAAAAAGAAAAAAAGATTAGACATGGATGACTAAAAAAAAATAAAACTATTTACAGAAGCAATTTGTATTTAAAACACAATATTTATAAATAAGAGTAAATATTCATTTTTTGTGTTAAACACACAACATTTTTACTTCATAAAATAATCTATATAAAACTTATTAAATAAATGGCAACATGTTTGACTTGTGATTATTTACGTTCACCACGATTTCATCAGCAAGGAAATTTTAATCAACTTTTCATTCTGAAAAAAAAAAAAAAAAAACATAAAAGGAATTAAACTTTTTTTTTTCTTTCGTCCTTGTTGAAGATTATACATGGCTAGTTCAATTAGATCAATTAAGGTACATTCTTTTACATATTTTTTTTTAAAACTTGAAATATCACTTTGATCTTTGCCGGCTATAGAGGACTGCGAGCTGTAGAGTTTTAAAAAACTGGATGAAATATATCAGTATGATTCTTCGTGACTGCCAGGTTTTCGGAATTCTTGTATATACGAAACTTTAAAAACAATTGCTTATTAGATTTTTTTATTTTTTTATTTCTAAATCTTACTAATAAACCGCACCAAAAACTATAAATAGTCTTCATATAAATTGAATTTATTTGAATCAATGTGTTTCAAAACTTTCTAAAAGTAGTTGTGACTTCATTCTGAGCAGCGTACCATAGTACCATTCAAATATATTTGAGTCTTAAAAAACCATATACATTAGGTCGTATAATTCTGTTTTATCACTTTCAACTTCCACACGTGATATTTTAAAAATATTGTCTTCCAGATACTGATTGCTCAGTATTTATTATAGACCAATAAAACTGCATTTTTGGTATAAATAAAGCTCCTGAAATTGTCTAAGCCAATTGAAAGTTATGGGTGATGGCATGAAAGTAAACTAATACTTCAATAGATGCCCCAAAATACAATTTTTGTTGAAGAAATGATAGGTAATATTCAACTAGAAGTGAAATTCAGTAGTTGCATTAGCTTTTTATATTTATAAGTCCCGTGGTTTAACTATTATAATAAGTTTAACCAGTGGTGGCTCGCGGCTTATTTCAAAGGAGGTTCACAAAACAAATTTTGAAAATTAAATATGCAGATACAATGCACCTTACAAATTAAAATAGATTTGCGTTTCCAGCATTTAAAGGAAAACGGCATTTGGCGGGAATGACTGCCAGAATAATGTGTAAGTACCAAAAATCTTATGGTACAAATTCAGTCATAAAAAAATTTCACTTGTACTTTTTCTAGTTTATGAATTTGAACTTCGGTCCCTCAAAATTCATTTTATTGTATGTGCTAAAGCATTTCAGTATGATCCCTGTAATTAAGTGGCTTTCTTCTGTCCTAATTAAAGCTCAGCATCTTCCTCTCATACTGATTTCCTAACCCCTATATTGTACAATAATTAATCAGACAGTTCAAGTTTCTGGACTCCTTCCCCGTACCCTTGTGTAAGTATGTATCATTGTCAGTCTGTACTCCATAAAAAATGTTATGTCAGGCCTGCCGAGAGGAGGGTGGGGGACAGGAGGTGCAATTGTCCTTGGGTCAGGGATTTAAGTGGGCCCAGAATTGGATGTAAATTTTATCATGTATAAAATGTTACATATGTGACCGACCTACAATAAATGTAAAATGTACTAATTCTACACTGTTTGAAAAAAAAAAAAAAAAAATTATCTGGTTAAAAGTCAAGAGAAATTTTTTTTTGTGTGTATGTGTGGCCCATGTCTCAAACCTGCTCTGAGGCACAAAATCCTATCATCAGGCCTGGTAATGTTATAGTATTACTCTTTAAATACTTATTATAAATAAATAAAAAATTTTAATGTTGTGTAAAACAAGGTTATTTGTTTTTATTTTATTTAGGGCTTAGTTGCTCTTGTCACGGGAGGAGCATCAGGTCTTGGTGAAGCAACTGTTAGACGCTTAGTTCAAAATGGAGCCAGTGTAGTTTTGTGCGATCTGCCTTCATCGAATGGAGAAAAACTTGCAGCTGAACTGGGAGAGCAGTGTGCTTTTAGTCCTACTGATGTACGATGATAATTTAATATTTTTGGTAACTTTCTGTTAATAGGGAGACCAGTGCTAATGTTTAAAGATTAAGAAAATTCTTTTTTTAAAAACTTTAATCAGTGCAAATTTGCTAATAATTAAAAGAAAAGGAACTTGGAAGGGCAGCATTACTTTGCTGCAACTGCTGCAGATATTTAAACTTGGCAAGCATTGAAACCCTAGAATTTTTCCAAGTCCCATTTTTCTGAAAAGTTCAATTTTCATACCAGTTTTTGTAAAAGTAACTTTTTTTGTTAAAATAATTATCAAACAAACTAAAAAATAGAGTAAAATGTCAATGAAGGGTTGTTTTAATCAACTGCATTTTTGTAAAGGGGCTGCAAAACAGACCCAAATTTCATCTGCATTGATCTCTGCTTAGCAACATTTGGGGTTTTTGTAAATGGTAAAATCTCATGGTTTCATTATATCACAATAATTATGAATGGAACCTAATAGTTAGCCTCCCCCCCCCCCCAGATATCACTAGGTTTTTGGATAATTTGATTTTGATTTTAAAAGAAACATTATTTCTGAAATTAAAACTTTTTTGTATCTTTAAAACTGCTTAAATTTGATATATTTTCTGTAATATTTTTAGCATTTTATGTTAATTAGACATGTTTTATTGAGGTAACTGCTCTGTTGAAAACGTACTTTTATTTAAATATTTGTTCTTTGTAATTTATGCATTTTTAATGTAAAATTTGGTCTTTTGAGTTAACCTCTAAAGTTAGTATTCATTACATATGTCTACAAGCATGTATTTCAAACATTGATTGTTGAAAGTAAATACAACAAAACATATATTTCCAATGACTACATATATATTTTTTTATCCTCAAAACCCCCAATGGAGAGGGGGAATGTGTAAAATTTTGAACTTACATTAACTAATTACCTAAACAGCATGTTTGTATGGTAAAAATTTCCATTTTATTAATAAAAAATTGCACCAGTTATGTTTGCACATAATGCCTAAATGTCATGATTTTAATTAGATTACACAAATAAAAATATTTTTGTAATCTAATTAAAAATATAAATAAAAATATTTTATGTAATATAATTAAAAACTCCTGTGAAAATATATCATTGAACTTAATATTAAGTATAAGATGATTTACATAAAAACTATTGGATTGCAGTATAATTTGTGTGGGCTGTATTTTTGTTAATTGTATTAGATATTTTAAAGAAACTTTTTTCTTTCTGCTGTAATTATTTCATCTGACTTATAATAAACTGCGAATTAATATAAGTTTTGATTGTTGACCAAATATTGGTTATGTCATATAATAATAATTTGTGTATGTATATACATACACGATGGTTGTTAGGGTAGTTGTGACTCTTGAGTTTTAGCCAGTGAGTTGGGTTTTTTGGTTAATGAAAAATCTTTTATTTTATGCTACAAATACAGTACAGCTAAGTTTCAATTATTCTGAAACCAGCTGATGCCATAACTATTACGACATTCAACTATATAAAATCTGTTAAAAAGCTAAAAAAACTAACATTTCCTCACAAATTTTCAGTTATAAAGCACAGTTTCTATGATTTACTACTTATGAGGGAGGTGCATTATTTTTAATTGGCTCAGAGCTGTGATTGGCAGTTTCACTTGCCTATTGACTAAACATTATCTGTGTGACATAAAAGAAAAAGGTTTGTGGCAGGAAGTACATGCCCCTTTGCCATGGCAACTAGATACCCTGTTGCTGTAATTTCTGAGAATTTGTTCTTTTTAGAATAGAATGTTTTTTATTTTAAGTAAACAGATACTCAACAAAAACAAATGAGTCTCAATTAATACTCATACAATAAGTAACAGCATGTATCCCAACTATTCTTAAATTTATTTTATTTATTATGAAAGAGAAATATATTATTATTTTATTTTATTTATAAAGAAAAGAGTGTGACTATCTTTCATATATGCCAATGCCTTTCATGTAAGTCTTCTTTTCCAAAATTTTCAAAGAAACTTTTGTTCATTTCCTGTCTGTGTGTGTGCTAGTGATTTTACAGCTGAAGGAGAGTGGACCTTTTATATCATCCAAAAAATATTATGTACTGATTATTTTTGTGTATGTGTGTTTTAATAAAGATATTTATTTTTATACAGAAGCATTATTCTATATTGAAACTTTTAGTTTTATTTGCTAATTTTTAAAAAATTTTCTTTGATCAGGTCACTAAAGAAGCTGATGTACTATCAGCACTTGAAATTGCAAAGAAAACGTTTTACAAGTTAGATGTCGCTGTCAATTGTGCTGGAATTGGTGTTGCCTGTAAAACATATAATTTCAAGAAAGATGTTCCTCATTCTTATGATGATTTTATGAAAGTTGTTTCAGTAAGTGCTTTTGTGTATTCTGCAAGTATTCCTGTTTGTAAAACATGTTGTGCAAAGATTTAAAAAAAAATCATTATTTTAACCCTTTAACGCACAGTATTCCTGCTCTGGGAACACCAAACTCTTGACGTTTTGCCTGTTGCCAGTCATGAAGAATAGATTTGGTTTTGGTAAAAATAGTTGCGGGTGACATAGCTCCACGAGAATCCTTTACTTTTTAAGCACATCATTTCCCGTAAAAAAAATTGTCAAGATTATTTTTAACAGCACTGACATCTGCTGAAAATTGGAAGAATGCGAGAACAGCTGGATAGATTGCCCAATGCTGAAAAGGGCAGCCCCCTTTTTCACCATCCATTGGGAAAGGGTTGCACCTCAAAGGGTTAAGCTGTTAATTCTATGAGCACTCACTCTGATAGCACTAAACAGTATCACCTAAAAGGAATATTGATATTATTGTCTCACAGCTATCTTTGTATGTCACCAAATTTAATGTTATGCACATTTTTATTTAAATAAATTATCGAGTGTACTTTTGACAATAAACCCAGTGGTGTAACAGTTAGTGGTGTACACAGCTTCAAGGTTGTGTACACCAAATCCTTGGTTGCCACTAGCACCAAGTGTGTTGCCACAGCTTCAAGGTTCAATACTTAGACTGGGCAAGAATGATTCAGCCTTTCATCCCTTGAGTAGATCGATAAAATGGGAACCAAGTTTGCTTGGGGGTTAAACACTGAAGGCCCCATGTCAGGGAGACTATCTGACAAAGATATATGCTTCCGCACCCCAGAGCCCATGTTCACGAAGACGTGGATGGACAGGACAGGCCTTGGCCTCATGCAGGCTGTTGAGCCAATGTTTAGTTTAGTTAAAGTTTGATAATATCTTACAGACACTACCACTTAAGAAGTAAAATTCTAAATGCAATTATTTTGTCTTTTTTTATTTGTTTGTTTGAAAGGTTATTGTTTATAGTAGCTATTTAGGAATATAATATATGGTTGATGAGATTTATGGTTGAATATGCTTTGATTCCAACTGACAAAAAAATGTGTAACATAATTTTCTTATTAGAGACATTTATAAAAAAGAATATCAAGCCTTGTAAACATGGTAGTAAAAGATTCGTTCATGTTAAATATAGCTAATATTATTTAAGCTTCGTAAACTTAGAAAATCTTAAAGCTGTTTGATGGGACACTTCAAAAAATTTTGCTAAAAAAGTGATTTTCTATCAGCATGTTCATATTAACTATGCTTAGCTATGTTTTAAATTTATCAGATTCTTGCAATTATTTAATGATCATTAAATAACAAAGTTATTTAGGTGTTTTATATCAAAACTTGTAAATAATATGAAATCTTTAATAAACTTTATTTGTGTGTATCCCTCACATTTATGTGTAAATGTCTATTACCATTACCAACAATTTTCTAAAGTGTCTCACCCATCTTTTAAAAAGTGTATGTCACGTTTATAATCATGTCCATGTTGTACTTTTGTAATTATATAAGTTAGAATTATACATGTGCAAAATTAATTGTGAAATTTAAAATTTCTATTTCTCACCTCTTTTTCATGTAGGTGAATACAATAGGTACTTTCAATGTAGTAAGGCTTGTGGTAGGATTGATGGGTAAAAATCAGCCTGATGAAGATGGCCAAAAAGGTGTTATTATCAATACTGCCAGTGTAGCTGCATTTGATGGTCAGAGAGGTCAAGTCGCATATTCTGCTAGTAAAGGTGGCATTGTTGGCATGACTTTGCCTTTAGCTAGAGATTTGGAAATTGAAGGCATTCGATGTTGTACCATTGCACCAGGTAGATTACAGTGCTTTGTTTTTAATATTCTATTTGTAAAATTTTCATTTTTGCCAACTTTTGCAGTTAATTTTTTTTCCCACAAATTTAATAATATTTATATATATTTGATACTATTAATCTAAAAATTATTTGTTGTGCATTTTGTAGCTAGTGGCTACTAGGAAATAATAGCCATACCTGTTTAATTAATTACAACTCAAATGTTTTGCTTTGAAAATCATAGTTGCGATGGTTTCGTAATTTTAGTGTCACTAAGCAAGTTGGAGGCCACTGTGACAAGCAAATATCTTTTTTTCCTCCCTTCAAAAATGCCTTTAATATTAAAAAAATATTTGTTCATATGAATTCTCTAAACTGTATTTTTTATTATAATATCGCTATCTATTTATAGAAGAATTACCACTGAAACACCGATCATTACATGTCCATATTTTGTGACAGAGAATGACATGCAAGAAATTTTGCATTTTGTAAAATTTACTATTTTAAAATTACAAACAACTTTCAATCTGTATATCATCCTTTTAAATTCTTCATGCAAAACAAAAGATTTCTAAATATGTTATGCATTTTTTTCTTTTTCTTTTAAAGCAGTAAATATTTTGTTTTTAGTTTTTGAGCACCCAGTTGAGTTTTTGTTGTACATAGTTTAATACTTATTATTATTTTTAACTTCTCCATTTCTAGTTTGAAAGCATAAAGTATGTACTGTTTGCTTTAACTTAAAAGTGCTGTGTTTATCTTTATAAAAATAGGTTTGTTTGATACACCTTTGCTTAGAGGACTTCCGGAAAAAGTACGTTTAGAATTGGCTAAGGATGTACCTTTCCCAAAAAGATTAGGTAAACCTGAAGAATATGCCCATTTAGTCCAAGGAATTATTGAAAATCCCATGTTAAATGGATGTACTATAAGATTAGATGGTGCTTTACGTATGCAGCCTTAGAGCCTTTACATAGCATACTTTAGACTGTATAGAATTAAAAAAAAAAATAGTTTATCTGATCAAAATAAAATTTGTAATTTTTCTACTTTGAAGCTTTTATTTCTGTACTTTGATTTAATGGTGTCAGTTATTTTTTATGTACCTTTTTTGTGTAACAATTTCTACTATACAGTTTCCTTCATTATAATCTCACTGTTTTTCCTTACATCAATAATAAGTTTGCTTTTGAATCTTAGTTCTATATGTCTGATTTTCTTAGTCATTTGTATATTCAAGTCTAATTAGTCCTTGTTTGCATAATTTTATTCTAATAACCGAAGAGAACAGAACAATTGTTATTAAATGTACAATCTGTACAGTGCTAAAAAAACATCTGCAGTGACTCCACTCGACTTTCTGAACACTTACGATTAAGATCATTACCAAGCATTTAACTAAATTTTAATAGATGAATAATTCAAACATATATACCAAACTGAAGCTCAACCGCTAGCCCACTTTCAAGAATTTCCCCCCATAGGCCATAATGTAAAAGAAATCTTTGTCATAGCTCTGTAGAAAAACTATAATTCCTATACACATCAAAATCAATACCGGTCTTAGGATGGTGGTTTACAACATGTATACCCAATTTGAGCTCAATTGAATGTACCGCTTAAACGCTAGTGCACTTTCAAGAATTTCCTCCCATAGGCCATAATGTAAAAGAAATCTTTGTCATAGCCCTGTAGAAAAACTGTACGTCCTATACACACCAAAATCAATACCAGTGTTGTGACAGTAGTTTATAACATATATACCCAATTTGAGCTCAATCGAATGCCCCATTTAGGAGCTATCGTGTTCACTCTCACACACATACATACATACATCTCGTAAAAATAGCATAAATGAATTCAGAAGACCTCAAAATGTGTCAATACACCAAAATCTCGAAGTCGAATTTTTTCATGATTACTATACTTTCCTTACATGGTACATGTTTGGAAAGTAAAAATAAGCTTATTCAATCCATGTTTATAGTTTGTTTTCTACCTTCCTTTATAAATTGTTAACTTCAAGGAATATTTACATTTTTATTTTCTTGCAAAAAAAAAAAAAAAAAAAAAAAGGTCAATTAATTTTCTAATCCTTTTTTTTATACCAGATATAAAATTTTACTGCTGGGTGGTGTGCTTTGTATTTCATTTGCTATTAGATGAAAATATCAAGTTTCACCATTTGACATGCTGGATTCCAATATTAACTTTGGAAACTTGAATTGTTTTTTGTGTAGGTAACTCCTCAAAACAAAATTTACGATACAGGGTAAAAGAAAACAGTCCCCAAAGTAAAATAACTGTAGTTAGGACTAATGATGTCACTCAGAGTTATTGTGTAGAGTATTAATTTAAATGACTATTCATAAACTTAGATTGTATTTAAATAAAAATATACTTTGAAAAACGGCGAATACAAAACTGAGGGGAACAAAATATTTTTTCATGTTAAAACATTGTATTATATACTGTTGGGTTCACTATATCATTTTGTGTTAAACAATTTTTCATGTTAAGCAGTTTTGTTTGAAGCATATTTCACTGTATTTAGCTAAGATATTCTGATTACAGCCAATTTTATTGTAATTAGTAAATGTGCTTTTTAAAAATATAAATACATTAAGTTGCTAAAAAGTTTTAAAGTAAATATCGCTTTTATTACAGAGTTTGCTTTTCTCCTATCCTTACTAAAACATCTGTGGAAAATTGTTTCCTTTTCAGTTATGATTTAAAAATCTGTCCTAAAATTGCTTATATCCTTTTATTTAAAAATAAATTGAGGTAAAGTAATGATGACACTTTTTACATCTCTTAAATAAAGTTATAATATTCTTTTTAACTCATTTAATTGTCTGTAGAATGTTGGAAATAATTTAGTAACAGAATTCAGCTTCTTTTGATTCAAACATTTCCAAATATTTTTTTTTTAAGTTGGCATGCAACATGGAAAATATTATTTTATGAAGTTGTACTATTGTTTAAAAAATGGCTTTCATGCAATACAATACCTGACATCATTTGCAGGCATTATGTATATGTGTTATATCCGACAGTAAGTGATTAAGATTATAGAGCAAGAGCCAGCGACCGCCAGGCCTTCGTCATAGTATAAAAGCTGAAACTTTCTCTGCGCATACCCCCCAACAGAGGTAGGAACCATCAGCCACTATAAAGTTTGGATGACCGTGGCTTTGGCAGGTAACAGGTGGCAAAGGTGTATAAAATTGCCAAAAATTTCGTCATTTCATAAAGCTTCATTTTTTTATATGTTCTTCTTTGCAGTACTAGAAATCACTTTATCCCTTGCCAGACACGTTTCCATCGTGGCAAACCCCCGCCAGACAATCTCAAAGTCTTGAAAAACGTAATTCTATTACGAGCGCGCTGCAAGAAAGTTCGCGCGTAAGGAAGTTCAGAAGTAACAGTATAAAATGTGCTTGGCACTTTGTGACAGCTTGACGTACTTCGTTGCGGGAGTTTACGAACACAACAGTTTTCCATGACTTTGAGGTTGTCTGGCGGGGATTTGCCATGATGGAAAAGTGTCTGGCAAGGGATAAAGTGATTTCTAGTACTGCGAAGAAGAACATATAAAAAAATTAAGCTTTATGAAATGACGAAATTTTTGGCAATTTTATACACCTTTGCCACCTGTTACCTGCCAAAGCCACGGTCATCCAAACTTTATAGTGGCCGATTGTTCCTACCTCTATTGGGGTATGTGCAGAGAAAGTTTCAGCTTTAATACTATGACGAAGGTCTGGCGGTCGCTGGCTCTTAGACTATTAGATAAGTAATGATTTAAGGTTAAACAGATCAAACTATAATGATAAAATAATAATGATTAATGAAATCAAATATCTGTTTTGTTTGCATATATGAAATATATACATGATTGTAGTTTAATGAACTAAAATTTCCATTGTTCACAATCATGCAATTTAATAATGGCTGCAAAATTCTTTAGAAAGCTTGAAATTAAGATCCTATTTTGCCTTTGAAGCATTGAAAAACTTTGTTCTGTAAAATACCACTAAAAAGATAGAAATTGTTAAATATAATATGTTGACTTTAAAATTTAACATCTGTATACTTAAATTATTTATTAACAAATCACAATAGCTTTTAAAAAGTTAACAAGTGTTATCAATATTAGTCCATATTGATAAAATTCTTTTGGCGCAAAAATATTTGTTGATCCTACACACATCTTGTCCATATAGGGATCATTTCGTTTAAACTTGACAGTCTTCATTACGATACACTGTATCCATAGTCAGGTTTTTGACTGCTCAGAATCTTGCTGCAAAATATGCTCCACTGGAAAAAGGAATCATGAATATACTACCAAGGCTGAGGAGCTATAGTCTTGAATCCTGGAGCTGCAGTTGTCTGAATTGGTATGTTCAAAATTTAGCTGGCGTATGAATTTGATGAATCATCTTAACATGAGATATTATGTCAAACTTGAAGTTCCTATCAAAACTTAGTAAGTGGAATTCTGTGCTCTGTTGAATACCATCATTTTATTAAATATGGAGTGGAATTGTGAGCTTCAAGATTTTCTTCCAGCTGTATAGTATTTAGTACACTTTGCACTCATATCCAATCAACAGCATTAGCACTGCGTAATGTTTAAACTAAAAGTGTGTATTGTTATTTATTCATGTATAAATAATCCAAAAAATTCACATGGGTCCAGCCCTTAGTTTTAAATTTTTTTTTCCTGCTGATTGATGGATAATTTTGAAAAAACTGTTTTTTGTTGATGTTAAGGTACAATTTTACTGTCAAATGCTGCTTTAGTATCTATTCCTTGTTGAGGCAGTAGTTGACCAGCTGGAGCAGACACTTGTCGAAGTAGTTTTTTTGCAGTCATGCAATGCTTGAGAGCGTCTTTGATATTTGGTGGAGATGATAGCTGAAATAAATAAAATGATATAATTTTTGGTTTTTATTTTGTAATAAAGATTAAAAATATAAATTCAGTTTCAAATGAAAAAAAGAAAAATCTTGGAAAATTTAGTACCTTCATTTGCAGTTTTCACTGCAGTACTATTGATTTTAAAATTTATAATGGCATCTCATTATTAATGAAGCTTTTTATTTTATAAACAGGAGAGTGAATTGAACTCACTATATTATGCATATAAATAACATTTCAGTGAACATAATAAGCTTAGTCTATTTTAACAGGCTGTAGACAAAAATCATCTCACTGTAAAAAATTCTAATTTGCTGGGAATAAACAGAGGTTTGTACGTCTGCAGGGAAACCAGTAAGACTGAGGGAATTGAAAATTAGCTGTTAAAACTCACAGAAATCTCATGGAAAATTTAATTAGCACAAAAAATATGAATCCCTGCATGGTATACTAGTTTCCAAAAATTAAGGAAAAATCATAGAAATAGCGATAATTTGCTCAGTATGCCAGTTCATATGAAATTGGAATGTCTCCAAAAAAAAAAAAAAAAAAAAAGTTGCCAAGTAAAGCTGCAATAAGCAAATAAGTGGCATCGCAACCAGAATAAATAATAAGCTTAAATAATCGCGGGGCAGATGGGGCCTGCAAAGACTTTTGATCCTGCCCGCAAAACATGCCAAAACCCCTTATAAACTATTCAAAATCCCATATAAATCCGTTTGACTCGTAACCGGAAGGTTGTGTGTTCGCTACCGGCGTATCACTAAAGACCTCCGTGTACATGCGGTGTACGTGCATATTAAATCCGTAGTTCCGAAAGTCCTCTCTTTGGTTGCTAGCAGTATCCGAGGGGTGCCAATATTCATAAGACCCCCACCTTTTGATGAGGTTCCAAATTGTGGCGGGAAATTCCAGGAAGGACGTATATGTAGCTCTAAGCAAGACATTCAGTGATGCAAGCTGTCCTCTCCTGGCAAATAAATAAATTATATGGCCTGCAACTCTTAACATTTTAAAGTTTTGCCCGCAACTCCGCTAACACCCTTACATTTGGCCCACAACTTTCCAAAGGTTACTCATACCTGGTGTAGAGTTTTATGAAAATGTAGATTTTTTTTTTATGAAAAACACTTTCTCTCAATCTGATTGAGTTTTTTTTATATGGAGAATACTTACTACGTCTTCAGCAACTATTACATCATCATATGATGGAGGTTTGTCAGGAATAGTATTTACTGCTAGACTCTCAGCACTGTCAGTTTGGGTTGTCCCATTGTGTCCATTAGTACTTTGTTCATGACAGGAACTATAAGAGAGAAACACACAAAAAAAAAATCATTTTAATACCTGCCATGAAAGTAAGCATATTTATACATATATATATGTAATAAAATGGAATTATAACTGCAGAAAAATAAATCCAGCTGAACAAGAATGTATTTCTGATAAAAGAAAATCCACGTCTTTGTTTACTTTACATGTAAATGTAATATGCATACGATGTATAATTACAAACATGTTAGGATTAAAGAACAAACTTTCAAGGAAAACAAAAAAATTCTACCTACTATTAAAATTAGTTTTAACTAAATTAAATAGTCATCACATATTATTAACCTTCTTTTTTTATTATCTAGCTAATAAATCAAAAATAAAAGTATGAAGTTAGTCTTTGTTACACACATTGAAATGAAATCTTGGCATGTACACAATGTGTATTACACAGTGAGAAATTCCGTTACTGTTATTATTTTTTTAATGTGAACATAAATAAGACACATAGAATATTGGCATAGTAATTATTTTTTGGAAATAATTTTAAACTTTAGAGTAAAAAACTTGTTTCACATTAAACAAGATAATTTTTTTCATAAATCTAATATGATTATTGCCTTGTATATCTCTGGATGATTAAAAAATTAACCGCTGCATTAAAACTTACCGTTTTAATGTGACCCACAACGACATGGCTACAATGAGAATTATGATACAAGTGACAGCTATGAGTCCTACTCTGTACATCTCTTGGCTTCTGTTGTACGATATGTCATCTGTAAGGTAATATTCAGCAGCTTAAATACAAGGGCAGCTAATAGCATTGACAATAGTTAAATAAAATTTTATTACTTTACTAAGCACTTTTTCCCCCTGTATTCTGTGAATTTATATCTAGGATGCTATTAAATTTTGTGGTTTTTTTTTTTTTTCCCACATTGCTGAAAAACAATTTCAGCTTTTATTTCTTATTTCAAGGATTCGAACCATGTAGTAGAAATATTCTGTGAACACCAACATCTTTTGTTTGCTTTTCGTTTTGTATTTTTACAGGAAATTACTTAGTTTTGGGGTTTGTAACTCAAAGTCCGTTGTATATGGGAAGTTCTAGTAAACAGTGCGGTTGATAAGACGGATCACAATTTTTTTTAGTTCTAGAAATTCAATGAACAATCTTCAGTTTACAGTTCACAGAAATGAACAAGCAATAACATGTTTTATAACAATCATCTGATCACAGAAGCCTTCTCAGACACTGTATTTTGGAGTAAAACACTTCTATTGACTAAAATTAAGTGGCAATTCTCGAGCAGAACTCTCAGCTGCTCCTCAGCATACAACAATAAGAAATTCACAAATAGCCTTTAAAGATAGGCTTCTAAAAACATGAAAAAGCTAGCCTCGAAAGCGCACAGAATACAGCGTTATATCTTTCACAGCTAACACATTGTCAGAGAGGAAGCCCAGACTCGACTGAACTGCTCGGGCACATCTTTGTGTTCTTCTTATATAGTCTCTCCGAACTTTCGAGCTATTTCTTGAGATTCCGTTACTGCGGGGAAAAAAAAAACCCTTCACGCACTTTGATTTTTTAATTTACACTTTTTATGATATAATTCTGAAATTTTGTGCATCAACTCATAAGTTTATGAGCCTAATTTTACTAACTAGGAATTGTTTTTGTAGGGGAGTCGTGTACAAATTTAGAAAGTGTATTTTTTTTTAGAACAAGCGAGAGGAATTTTTTCTTAGCTTAGTGTTTTTCCTTACCTCATTCTGAACATTTTTTTCCGCTCACATCGCTCACTTACCTCCAATAGATAAAGAATTAAAGCATGTTGCCATTTCTTTGGGACACTCACAGACGGATTTTTAAAAAATTTTGGACAAAACCTATAGGTGGATTTAAACATTTAAAAAGCTAAAGAAATATTATTAAAAAAAAAAAAACCATGATGAAAACATTGATATTAAATTTTTTTATCATTATCTTTTGAGTTACAGTCTCTATATTATTTAGTTAATTGCCGACGACATTCTCAGAAGATGAACCTAAAAAATTTCTTTTTCATTATTTTTTATTTTTGCTGTTAATTATCTTATAATAAAGAGAGTAGCAAGTATTAGCAGATGCAATTAACATAGACATTAATTTACGATGAGGAACTTTATTATAATCTTTATATCGTAGTCTGATTCTAATGAATTTATAACTTTATAGCTCAATACAGTTAATCATTACATGAAATTTAACTCGAAGATTTGTTTTATTTTGGTTTTTGGAAAAAGAACTAAAGCAAATTACAAAATATATTCTAAATACGCAAATATATACACTCAGGCTCCCAATCCATTATAATAGTTACACCAAACACTTATAAAACACGAGAACTTCTTTTTTAATAACTTCAAATTTAAATAATAATCAGTTGTTATTTAGGAGACGACAAAATTTTCAATAGTGGTCGACCGTTTAGACATTCGATTTAAATATTATGCTGGCTGTCTTGGATTCAAGAAGCCAATAAGAATTGAAAAAATAAGTAACATGACTGTCATGGCATACTTCGTGTATTGGAATTTTGATAGCGAATATTGGAAAATCCGCCTGTGTGTTACAGTCTACGAATTGCAAATGTTTAAAGTGAGTTTTAACCCTTTGAGGCGCAACTCTTTCCCAATGCTGAAAAAAGGGCAGTCGTTGCCATCGCTCGACTTAACTACAAGCAAGATGGCGGACAATCGAAGCGTTCATCGCGTGCCACAGATCTATAGACCCTTTTTTGACGACAGCTGGCTGTAACGACTGCTCTTTTTTCAGCATTGGGAAAGGGTTGCGCCTCAAAGGGTTAATGAAGGTGATCCATTTCAAACAAAAGCAAAATGAATACGACTATGCCATTGAGATTTACAACAGCACGTACCCTGAAGAAAACTGCACACTATCATTTGCAGTCATGGAAATGTATTCGAATATATCCATGATTACAAACCATAGTTTTTTTAAGTCTTGTAGTTGCTGTGCCTTAATGTGTGGTACAAAATTTCATTTGTGCCGTTAAGGACTTCAAAACCGCACTATTTATCGTCTGCCTTAATCTGGATGTCAAGAATCAGACCGATTAAAATCGAACTTACTTAAGGAGACGCATCGGCCCTTCAGATCTCGGGCGTAGGGCGCGCACACACAGACAGATTTGCATATGGATTTGGGGTCTACCAAAAAGGAACACTGCTCGTTCAAGTCGCAAGGATCATAGAGGCTGTATACTGCAAGAGAAAAAAAAGAAAGAAACATGGAAATGAGTAATCAGAAGAAAGAAGAAAAAAAAAGCAGTAATATTTCGTAGAAAAGAGGGGGGGGCGGAAGCATAGTAATGCAGGAAAGCATAGATGGAAAATCACTGTCGTTGTGTATTAGCAACCATGGGAATGAACAGGTTAAGGCAAAAAAGATGTAAAGCATTTTCTTTTTATCATTATTGCTCTTAGAGATTCAATTACATAAATTGTTTTGTTTGCTCTGTTTTTAAAAAAAAAGGCTATAATCGTTATATATACTATTTTTGACGGATAATATCTGATAATTTTGTTTTATTTGAAATAGATGAACGTTTTTTGAACGCACTTTAAACAATGGCTGTAAATAATGAGTAACAACTGAAGTTTTTTTTGTGAGCCCCTGTAGAAGAGCCAGTCATGGATATGTGCACACTTTATAGAAATAATCAGTGCTTTTTTCTGAGAGGACGCATCTGTGTGTGTACTGTGTTAAGTCAAAGCCACGCGAGGGCTATTTGCCTTGGGCAGAAGCCTTGCCTTGCCCCCCCCCCCCTAAAAAAAAAAGAAGGAACTGGGAACAACATATACAGGGTGTCCAGTGCTAACGTTGTCCAATGGCTATTTCCTAAACCGTTAGTCAGAGACACATAGTTCTAATTGCAAAAATGCTTTAAATTATGTAATCTATTATATGTAAGACAATAAATCAAATCCTATAAAAATTACGAAATTTAAATTTTTACACGGTCCCCCGGTCCTATCAGTTATATTTAAAAAACTTTTTTTTGTGCAATTTCATGCACAATAAAAAAAATTCGTCTTTCTACGACCAAAATTCACCGAGTTACAGCTGCTTAAAGTTAGAGCACTTTTCCAGCTGTAAAATAGGGGTTGTATACAAAATGAATTTGAGAAAAATTAATGCACATAGTTTTGGGCTTTGTAATATTTATTAGCCATTTCATTAACTATTTTATGAATATAGATTGCAATAAAGAAGATTAACGTTTAACTACAATAAAGAAGATTAACGTTTAACTATGTGTATCCAATAAAATAAAATAAAAATATAGCTTATGCTGAAAATGGAATTTTTTAAACAGTTTTTTAAATGAACTGGCGTTAAATAGTTTCCTTCGACTTCAATCTAAATATTTTTACGAATTTTCGGGCAATCCACTGTTCTGGGGTTTAAAATAGTCGAAAATTGGTATTCTACGAGTCAAATAGTTAAATTTTGCCTTTTGTTGCATCAAAATCGGTCAACTAGAACCGGAGATCCATAGGTTTCGGTTTACCCATTCACTTCTACTGCAGTTTCTAGAAATCTCGAGAAATATTCGTCCTAGGCCTTCGGTAACTTCACTTTTGGGAACTTATTTTTAGCGCCAAATTTGGCGATATTTCTCTAAAAGTCGCCAAGCTTAGCGACATTTTGGTCATTTGGCGCGATTTTCTTTATGGGGCTTGTAAAGTTAGTTTTTCCGCATTAACATAAAAAAATTTTAATAAAAAAAAGAATGTTTCAGAAGAATATTTGAAATTGGGGGCCCTTTCGAGCTTGGGGCCCGGGGCAAAGTCCCGATTTGCCTATGCGATAATAAGGCCTTGTCTGCTTGAAGATCAGTACTCTAAAATTAGTTTTGCTTCTTTTTCCGCATTATACCAGAAAATGAAATTAAAACCTATAATTTAAAATTTCAGTATTTATATGGTCCCTTAACGGTTTACCATAACGGGACATTTTTAAGCGTGGAAAAGTGACTTAAGTCACAATGTTTGCTGCTTCATAAATCGATGAATTTTGGTCGTAGAGGGACGAATTTTTCTTTATTGTGCATGAAATTGTATAAAGAAAAATTTTTCTAAATATAACTGATAGTACCGGTGGACCGTATAAAAATTTAAATTTCGTAATTTTTATAGAAATTGAATTATTGACTTTGCTGCTTCTGATGCAATAGATTATATATTTTAAAGCATTTTTGCAATTGGAACTATGTCTCTGGCTAACGGTTTAGGAAATAGCCATTGGACAGCGTTAGCACTGGACACCCTGTATATAAATTTTGTAGCAATTAATACATATTGACGGAATGCAGAGCGTGGACAAATCGACAAACTAAAATCATAAATACTTTTCAAGTTTGTTAGAAAGTGTAAAAAAGACAAGCAAAATTGTCATATTACTTAAAGAAAGTCCCATAAAAGAAGAAAAAAACTTTGATGAAATGTATGCCTAGTTGTTAAAAATGTGTTTAGTGAAGTATGTTCCTATCAATCATTTACAAATTCCCTGCTTTTTATATTAATTTGAATTAACCTTTCACATAAGCTAGAAAATAAGCAGAATTGGAATAACCCACACCCACCATCAACATTTTGATTGATTATGTATGTGGATTTGGGTATCACAAGTAAGCAGTGTTTGATTGTTAACCATACAATAAAATTGATATTTAAAGTTATATTGTAATTTTAAAAAATGTAATAATTGAAAATAAAATTTATGTTAAAAAAAATCTGATGTGTCCAACACATGACTTCCTTGCACGTCTATTAAATCAAAAATATTTTCGACGCACTTCCTCTAAACTTATTTGTTTGAAAGATATAAAATATCAATAATAGTAAGGTTTAGCGATTTCTAGCCAAATATTTCGATATCGCCAAGATGAGTTCAATTTGAAAGATTTCCTTCTGACACTTTATTTGGCGATATTTCACCAAAAGCCGACAAACTTGAGATAGTTTGCGAGATTTGGGGGATAGCCAAAGTAGCCATTGGCCACAGACTTTCAATGAATTGAATGCATCCATACACCTCAATGTATTTAAAGTCATATGGCTCATCCTGTAAATAAATTCCCAGTCGATTGCTGTCAAAAAAGATATTGAAAACAGTTATATATTACAATAGTTCTAAATACAAAGGTTCAAAATTCTACGGGTTAAATTTTTAGAGTTATACAAAATACGAAATAATTTTTGGCGCCAAATTTGGCGATATTTCGGCGAAACTCGTCAATGTCGTCGACATTTGGCGAGATTTTAAGCATGGACAAAACAATGACAGATTGTCGCCAAATTTGGCGATATTTCGCCAAAAATCGCCAAGAACGATGACAAATGGCGATACTTTGGGCATGGACCAAATGACTGACTATCGCCAAATTTGGCGAAATTTCGGCAAAACTCGCCAAGGTCGACGACAGTTGGCGAGATTTGGGGCATGGACAGAACAATGAATGTCTACAGTTGTATAATATTGAAGATGTGCATAGACATTAAAGTAATGAAATTCTTTTCGGAGGTCCTGTAAATAAACTTTCCAGTAGATTGGACCAAAAATCGAGATGCACAACTAGATGTTACAACAATCTAGTACATGAAATTTTATAATAGTTTTTGAGATTTGAGAGTTAAATATGCACACACGTACACCAAATGTCAGCAAGCTTGGCGACTTTTGGCGTAGTTCTTGAGGGAGGCACGTGACCGTGGTCGGACCATTACCTAATTTATGTGGTAGGACGGTATTGTGCTTGAAATGGATGAATGCCCCTAAAATTGCCATTGACCGTAATGTATTGGAAATCTTTTGAGTGTTCTTGTAGCAGAACTATAAATGATAAAGACACTTTTTCTAATGGAGAAATTTATTTTTTAACTCTTAACAGCATATATCACATTTGAGTCGTTTGAAGTAGCTCAATACCACTAAAATACGCTGTAATGAATTTCGGCCGATAGAGCGTTATGTATTTAAAATCTTTTGAGCCGCCCTGTAGATAAAATATGCAGTCGAATCGAACCGAAAAGGGAATGGCACAAATAGATGTTACAACAATCCTAAATATAAAGTTTCAACATTCTACGCCTAATAGTTTTTGAGATATGCGAGTTAAATGAATTTCGGCCCATAGAGAGAGAGAGAGATCGTAATGTATTTCGAATCTTTTGGGCAGTCCTGTAGATAAACTATCCAGTCGAATAGAACCAAAAGGGGAGGTGCACAACTAGATGTTACAGCAATCCTAAATATGAAGTTTCAACATTCTACGACCAATAGTTTTTGAAATATGCGAGTTTAATGAATTTCGCTCCATACAGCGTAATGTACTTCGAATCTTTTGGGCGGTCCTGTACATAAAGTATCCATTCGATGGCGACCAAAAAGGGAGGTGCACAACTAGATCATAGAACAATCCTAAATATCAAATCTCAACATTCTAGGACCAATAGTTTTTGATAGGGATGGACGCGAGACGACTTTTTTGCGAGACGAGACAGAGATTTACATCTTTCTTGCGAGACGAGACACACATTTTTAACATTACGATATAGGGATTTTTGCGAGACGAGACAAAGGTTTTAGGCTATTTTGCGAGACGCGAGACTCCTATTTTTCGTCTCGCGTCCATCCCTAGTTTTTGAGATATGCGAGTTACATACATACGTACGTACGTACAGACGGCATGGAAAAACTGGCCACAATAGACTCGCCGCTGGTCAAAATGTGTTGCCGACGCGTTTATATGATCGTGCATGTTAGCTTACGATGAGATACATCGAAAAAAAATTTTAAATTAAATTTAGAGGTAGTCAGATCGGTTTTTTCGTCGAAATTTGGCCCCCAAAATTTTTCGGGATCACATTACTTCCTTATACTACGTACAAGGAAGTAAAAAGCCACAAAAGAGGGATATATACCAAAAAATCAAAATTTAATAACTAGTCTACCAACAAAATAAACTGCTAAAAAACAGCGTTAAAATCAATTACAGTATTTAAAAAATAAATACAATCATTCAGAGGGCGATTCAAGATTGCTCTGGCTCTTTTTAACATTTTGCCAATTCTGAAAAAACACTCAAAATACTGGTGTTAAACGATAAAGTAATTAAAAAAACTTTGTAAAAAACACACATAAGAAATAAAAGGAAAGAGGATATGCGTTTCGTTCAAAAATTGTTTTGAACTTCTTCAGTTCAGAAGGGCTTGGACTGAAGAAGTTCAAAACAATTTTTGAACGAAACGCGTATCCTCTTTCCTTTTTCTTCTTATGTGTGTTTTTTACAAAGTTTTTTTAATTACTTTATTTTGCCAATTCATTCGCCAAATTAGATTTTTCCGGAGATCATTAAGAAAAGCAATTGTCAATATTTTCGCCAAAACGTATTTTCTTTTGCCAAACTAATTTTACTTTCGCAATTTGCGACGTTGGCGATCGACAGCGCGACCCCTGCCTGATGTTTCAAGCGGCACAGAAGATTCTCCTCCACACTACAAGCCTACTTACGGTTAAATTCCCGCGTTTTTCTCTTTTCTTTGTTTGTTAAACTGAATTTCCGTTTTCGTGGTTATCTTGTACAGTGAAACTGAGATTTAACATTATTCGTGGGATCGAAATGAAATAACGTTATACGCGGGAAAACGCTAAATCGAGGTAGGAGAAAAACAAAATACTCACGATGAATTAAAGGATAACTTGCTACTTCGTTAACCATATAAGTTATCTGATTATTGAAAAAATAATAATAATTCTGGGAAATGTAACGTGATTTTTAACATTACAAGCAAAGAAAAATATTTGGGACTAATGGAAAATGACGTTATAGGCGGGAAAACGTTAAATTCGGGTAACGTCAAATCGCGTATTTCACTGCAATAAATAGGATATAAAGCCAGAGCATATTCGAAAGCCTGATACAGTAACAGTGCGGCTCACATAATCAAGTGTGACACATAGAGCTACTTTGCGACTTTCTGGAGCATTCCTTTACTGCAATTTAGATACCTATCAGAAGATGAAGGACTTAACCTCTCAGATACGGCTAACGACCTCTAACAGAGCTTTTGACTTCATAACATGTATATACGATTACCTTCAATGCTCGGAAAGAAAAGCCAGTTAGACTGATTCTCCAACCGTATGGCCACTACAGTCTGGCAGTTTTATTTTAAGAATTTTGTTTGCAATGCGAGAGAACCACAGTTTGTAAATATTTTTGTTGGTGCTTAAGAATTTTGATTGATTAACATCAAGCGAATGCAATTTCAATTTTATTACACACTGAAACTAAGTGTATCGAAATTAATCATTTTCTCGAACTTCCCATAGTTTGTCATGCCAAAACGGGATTTCGTTGTAAAAAGAATTGCAAATTTCAAAATCATTTGTTTCATTATAAAGTGTTTTTCTTCATATATAACAATCAAATCAAAATTCTTTTTTTTTTTTTTTCATTTTTACCTGTGCTATGTAATGAAGCATGATATATATATATACTGGTATATACTAGAAAGATTATATGTCAGTCAGCCTTAGAGCAGATATGAATATGATTAAAATTTTGACTATAATTAAATTCTTATCACACTGCAACCTAACACCACTTGATTGCCAAGTTCAAAAGGTATTAAGTTATAAATAAAATTAGGTTGAATCATTCATGACAAATAGTCATAAAAATATTTACGAATTATTCTTTACATTGTCTGTGCAGTTGTAAGACAACTGTTGAATTAATTCGGTAACTTCAGTGTCAAAAGTAATAGAAAGAACGATTTGGCTCTTTTCGAAATCTCATAACTTTTTATTGAGAAAGTGCTGAGAGACTTGGCATACTTTTTTTTACAAAAAGGAATGTTTTTGGTGGGATACCCCCCTCCCCCGCTAAATTAGGTCTGTCCTCTGAAATAAACGAATTTATGTGATGTCAATAAAAAAGATTATATCAGTAAAACCTCATATCAAAGTGCTGTTTCGACTTGGAGTATTTCAGCGAATTGACAAAAAAAAGAAGTTTAAATTAGTTTATAACGTGTTAAAAGTGTTAATTTGAATTATTTTCCTTTTTCATATTTTATAATTCAAAAATAATATAAGAGAATATATTTTAGGGAATTTTTTTCTCCTTTATAATTTTAGAAAATTTGAAAAGTGTAAAATTTAAGATTTTGTGCACCTAAAATTTATGATCCTTGCACAATTGCCCTGTCCGGTAACACGGCATTGTTTATTATATCCCTAATAAAATACTATGTACAAATGAAAAAGAATTTACACAATTAAACATCAATCTCTACATTTTCTTATAACACTAAGAATTGCTATTGTTTGACAAACGCTCCGTCTTCATTTTCAAACCAAATATTTACATTCGCAGAATTTCAGTTATTTATACGAGAAAATATTATTTAAAGCAAAACTTACTCATTTCTCTGCAGACGTCATATCCATTGTCCGTGAGACGGAGGTGGACATGGTTCTTAGGGCATTCACATATACCATCGGAGCACACGGCTCTGTCTGTAATGCAATCGCTGGAAGTATGACAGACGCCTCCCATTCGTACACCTGCGGATATTACATACAGAGGAGGTAAATAAAGAGCCGTTCAAACTTCATTCCAAATCAAACTTTTCATAGCAGAAGATATTTAAAGATGTGAGCATATTAACAGCTGTTCAAACTTGGTAGCGACTGTCATATTAAAAACCTGTAAAATCGCTCAAGATCATGGTATCCAAAATACAGTACTGCATATGTTGAAACTCGCGATCCATAAGCGTAAAGTTTTCAAAATTATTGGGGGGGCCGGGCCCCACAACCACATATATTCACGTCAGTGGCGTAGCCAAGGGGGGGGGGGTTAGGAGGGTCATAACCACATACATTCTTCACTCCCTTATCATACACCCGTATACATATATGTGAGTTGCAGAAGGCGTAACCCCCCCCACAACCCCCATGAAAAATTTCATTCAGAAAAAAAAAAATCATTTTCGATGAGATAGTGCATTTTAGACACATCTGAACGTTTCTTCATTTCATACTTCACATTGCATAATCTGATTTTAATTAACCAGAGCCTGGCGAGGGCAGCTTATAGTAACATTATGTGTTAAGTGGCGTCACAATGAATACTAAATCATGATCATGATTGAAATCAAAAGGAGAAAATTTTTAAAAGTACAAGTAAACGTTTTTTTTTAAACGTTTGTAAATGGCGTGAATACTTTTTTTTTTTTACGTTAGTATAAATTAGTTTTCTGTATTTAGTGGTAAATTATTGGGTGGGCTCAGCCCCTATTCACAATTTATTGGGGGGGCTCGAGCCCCACGGGCCCATATAACTCTACGCCTATGTCGCGATCTCTACATTTTCTCAGTAGAGGGGAAAAAAAAAAACCAATCTTTAATAATATATATTTGAAAGAATGTAAGGAGCACTTCAGCTTTCTGTTTGCTAAAAGTAGCGTATACTGTATTGTTTATTCATGCAAGCATGTTAACTGTAATTAATCTATAATGTCACGTAAAGTTTGCTGCCTCTGAAAGAAGTTTTTCTGTTCAGATTGGTAGAGCGAGTAGTCAAAACCGAAAACTTGCAATGGGCACACACTGACGACCTTTTCCTCTATCTATACACACACGCACACACATATATAAATATCGGGTGATTCGAAATGCAGTAAACTCCGGATTTAGTGAACCAGTATATCGTAACCTTTCGGCTATAGTGAACACAAACCGTTAGTCCCGATTCACATTCAGTAGCTCTGTTCAACATTGGGACACTTCGGTTTTAGTGAACTTCGGATATAGTGGACAAAATTGGATGATCCCCAGAGGTTCACTGTAATCGAAATTGACTGTAGATGTTAAAGAGATTATCTTTTAAACTATGTACAGATGATCTAAACACACTTTCAATTAGAAAAGGTCTACAAATAAACAGCAGCTGTCAGATGTGGCTTTTTTTTTTTTTTTTTTTTTTTACTAGGGACTGTATACATTTAAAAATAAAAATTTAATTTTCATACGATCCTTCCTTTCATATTTAGAAAAATGTTGCACTGTGTTTAAGAAAATTAATTTAAACAATCTCTGTTGCCAAGTGGAATAGTTAGCGATATATTAAATGTTAAAAATGACGATTTATACCGCTTTACTTGCTGTGTTGGCGTTCGTTTTGTTTATGTGATTATGGTAACGCTACCCTAGGGCGATCTGCCAAGGATGGGGGGTGCCTTGGCAGAAGGACTTTGTAAAGAGTTCTAAAGCGTACATTCACGTTACATCTGGAGAAAACCTAACAAAAACTTCAGACCGTTAGATCGACAGCGGCGCGCTGGGACCCTAACCCGGGACCTTCACACTTCGGCCGTCTACCAGTGTTCGCGTTCGTTTTCAGCCGAAAAAAATAAGTCTTCACTTTAGGGGACGAACTATGATTCGATAAAAATTAAATGATGATCCATCCCTTTATTGGAAAATGGGCAATTAAACGCATTCAAACGCGTGAAATTAGCAGGTACAATTTTATCTGAACTGAAAGGTACTGCGTTATGAAATTATCGATAATTTAGACTTTTAGGGGGGTCATCCATTAATTACGCCACGTTTCTGGAGAAGGGATTTCACAATGTAATAGAGAATGAGAAAATATTGGTGTAAGGTTAACTTTCACTAGAAACTTCCAAGCATGCATTAACGGTGTTATTCGAAAAAATCATGTGATTTTGGTACATAATTACAAATAAACTAATTATGACAGGCACTTCAAAATTTTGAAACTGTCTCTTTACAAACTGTATTACATACTACGAAGACAGGTCAATCTGTATCAGTTTCAAAACTTTTAGAAAAAATTCTTAAAAATCTGAAATTTTCGCAAAGCGTGTCACTCTTCGAAAAACCTTGCTGCTCAGATCCATGTTTAAGAATTTTTTCTGAAAGTTCACAAAAGCCACAGCTTTTTCGCTTATCGCAGTGTGTAAAACAGCTTATGAAGAACCCTCTGGAATTTTTTGGAGACCATGGTGCTATTAGTTTATTTCAATTTGTGTACCAAGACTAAAAACAGAGTTCTTTTTTTTCGAAGAACAGCCTTAAAGGAAAATTCTAACTAAAAGAGAATTCCATGAGTCAAATGTATAGCTGCTGAATGACCACTAGCATAAATAAATGTAATTTGAAAATAATTTTATTTTTCCAACTTTTGAGACATCCCCTTAGCATTTGGCGACAAATGCTAAGAATTTTAACTTGGGATCTCTCGCTCACTATTTCACCCAGAAACATGGGATTTTTTTTTTTTTAATTACCCTCTAGACACTGAGCACTTTTCTAAATTACTTATACTTTTCCAAATATAAGTGATAGGAAAGGGGGGACCATATAAAAATTAAATTTCATATTTTAGTATGTATACAGCCCCTAGTAAAAAAAATTACCGTACGTTTTTTTTATTACGAGTGTTTTTTGATTATATTCATATTCAGCTAAATTCAGCTTGGCTGTTTTGATTCTCGAAGTATAAATTTGAGTTCAATTAAATACTTAAGGAGGACATCTAGATAAACTGCCCAATGTAGAAAAAGTGCCTGCTGTGTCAAAAATGTTCTTTAGCTCTGTGGCACGCAGTGGGCGATTCGATCGACTGCCATCTTGCTGGTAGTTAAATCGTGCGGTGTCAACGGCTGCACTTTTTTGACATTGGGAAATGGTTGCGACTCAAAGGGTTAACTTACCGTGGACAACAAGGAATCCAACGGCTCTCGAGTCCTCCCCGTCAACTGAGCAGGCTACCTCACCGGACATGAACCTGGAGGCTTCGAAGATGGTGATTTTACTGAAGTAGAAAGGTTTGAGCGTGGTGTTGGAGAACGATGCACCGAGCACCTTCTCGTAGGAACGGATTCGGGGCGGAAAGTCCCACTGAAAAGTAGCATTTTCCGATGTGTGTGAGCACGTGAATGTGACATTGGCACCAGCGAAGACGACAGCTTCCCTTGGTTCTATCTTCAAGTCACCATCTTGCTTACGTTCTGTGCAGGATTCAGAAAAATAAAAATTACCACAGTAAAATGTACCATTAATTTTTTATTCTATCAAATTGGTCTAATAGAATCAGTAAGAGGGCAACAGTGTGTAAAAATTAGTTCCTCGTCTTCCACTGCTCATGACAATTTGAAAACTCAAAATAACAGAAATAATTAAATGAAAAAATATTGTAATCCTTTCTACAAATTTATGTGTTAAGAATTTTGCGACGGGTTTTTCATAGAGTCGGCTGAATTCCTTGGGTCGCCCAAACGAAAGTGGCACAACAGGCGGCTTGAGAAATGTTTTTATGGTATTAATATAAATTAGCATACAAAAGAAAGAGGTAATACAGGCTTAACAGATAGGCTAGACAAAGTCACCTTGTAGGTTGAAACAAGTATCCCAGAGGTCAACGAGATGATGGATACCCAGTGTGAGAGGCTCCAGGGAAAAGGAGAACCTTTTACAGTGGCGGATCCAGAAAGTCTGTTTTGGCAGGGGCTAAATTTTGAAAAAAGCTTATTTCATCCAAACAAAATGTATTATAAAGATAAATTTTACTCTAAACCAATGTAAAAACTTTTCGGAGGATCTAAGTGATTAAAAAAGATCACTTTACATACTCAAAGTGCATAATGAAGCAGAACGTTACCCTTGAGCAATCTCTTTTGGGGGGGGGATGAAGCCCCGTAGCCCCTCCCCTAAATCCGCTACTGGCCTTTTATACAGTATTGTGTGCACATTTTCTTTGCTCATAGGCACATCTTCCGCTTTTTCGGGAGTGACGATTCGCCGAACCCTTCTCAAGAGACCGTCGCGTAATAGCGGAGCGAGGAAATGTCTATGAACAAAGGAAGTGTGGACACAATACTGCATAAAAGATTGTGTCTTTCCCCGGAGCTTCTCACCCAGGGTATCCACCATCTCGTTGACCTCTAGGACACTTGTTTCAGCCTACGAGATGACTTTGTCTAGCCTATCTGTTACGCCAGTATTACCTCTTTCTTTTGTATGCTAATTTATATTAATACCATGAAACCATTTCTCAAACTGCCTGTAGTGCCACTTTCATTTGGGCGATCCTTATACTTGTTAAGTAGACTCTTTCCAGTGGCGTAGCAAAAGGGGGATAGGGGGATCTCCCCAAAGGAATTTTTTGCCATGCAAAATGTATATTCTTCACTCCTTTATCACACATATGTATACCTATATGTGAGTTGCAGTAGTCGTAATCCCCCATGAAAAATTCCTACGCCACTGACTCTTTCGATTAGGATAATTATCTTATCAACGATTTGTATTTTGATCATCTCAACTTCGTAATAGAAAGATTTTTATTTTTTTTTAAACATAACTAAATGGTGCAAAAAAGGAAGACAGACAGAAAAGAAAAGTGTTTTAGTAAAGAAACGGACTGAATCCCTAACTTTTATGTTGTTATTTTTTCACTTAGTGACACCCTAAAACATTAATTAAAATAATAGTTGTGAAAGGAAACTTACATTATGCCACATATTTAAGTTTAGAATAATGTTTACAATAAATTTTGTTTTATTTATTGATTTACTTCTTGAAGATCTCAACGGATAGAAGCTAACGCTTTTGTAAATATTTTTGATCGTACAATACATCTTCTTTAGAACAGTTTTTCTATTTAATATCTACTTTTCGTTTAAAATATTAATAGTTTTTGTAAATAAAAATGCACACAGATTGATTAGCGACATATTATTTTTCAAGATTTCCGTAACTTACCTCTAATTCTGACTAAAGCATGAGAATAGACTTGATTTATACTATATACAGTAACTAGGAAAGACAGGATATTCCACACCGGATTCATTGTCAGGTAACTTTACAGGCATCGGAAGAAATATATTGACTAGACTGTGTTGTCATATTGCTGAAAATCTGGAAAAAAAAAAGAAAATCACTTATTTTTAAAGGATGTATTACTTGATTTATAGACGATCAATATAGGAAACACTGAAGATCCCTAAAAAATGCATTAGCCCTTTAACGCGCAGTGTTCCCGCTCTGGGAACACCAAACTCTGACGTTTTGACTGTTGCGAGTCACGAAGAACAGATTTGATTTCTATAAAAATAGTTGAGGGTGACATAGCTCCACGAGAATCCTTTACTTTTTAGCACGTCATTTCCCGTAAAAAAATTGTCAGGATTATTTTTAACAGCACTGACATCTGCGGAAAAATGCGAGAACAGCTGGATGAATTGCCCAATGCTGAAAAAAGGGCAGCCGTTGCCATCGCTCGACTTAACTACCAGCTAGATGGCACGCGATGAACGTTTCGATCGTCCGCCATCTTGCTGGTAGTTAAGTCGAGCGATGGCAACGACTGCCCTTTTTTCAGCATTGGGAAAGGGTTGCGCCTCGAAGGGTTAAAGGCAAAAAATACTGCAAGAATCTAAGAAGGTTGTACTTCTGATGAAATTAAAACGGTTGAACTGAAATTGTAAAGGTTTAAACGAGCTTTGAAAGTCTGTGTGACGAGACGTGCTGCTCTGAGTTAGATAAAAAAGTTTTATATTCCAGTAAATAAAGATAACGTATGCGAAATTTCAAAAAAAAGATCCAATCTTTTCCCACCAGTATATCTCTACTCTGAGATCACACAGCAGACATGTAATTAATAAATACTATCTCAAGCCTTTTTCTAATCTCTGAGTTCAGGGTTGATTCCTTTGTCCTCAAGAGTAAACCTGGAATTTCAGAAACATATTTAACCTGATGTTAATTTTTTCTGTTTTATTTAAAAGAAAAGTATTACATTATTGCGACAAAAATATAAACAGAAATGCAAGATCTAAAGATTCATATTTTTAAATTAAAAAAATTACATAAAATAGTAACAATAAATAAATTTGTATAGAGAACACCTCATAAGTCGCGGAGTTAAATAAGTAGTTCAATTCGGTTAAACGCAATATTTGTTTTACTCTCATTATGCTTTGTTTACATGTGCAGTTCATGCAAGGCTATATTCAATAGATAAAGCATTTTTGAGTGTATTTTTGCACAAAGTTATTACTGAACGCAGGGGTGTAGCCAGAAATTTTTCATGGGGGGTTTACGACTACTACAGCTCATATATATGTATACGTGGGTGTGACAATGTAGTGAAGAATATACATTTTGTATGGCAAAAAATTCCACATGGGGGGGGGTTATGACCCCCTAACCCCCCCCCCCCTTGGCTACGCCCCTCACTGAACGTATTTAAAAATTAAAAATGAACTGTTACGTTTTTGAAAGGATAGAAGAGAGATTAATTTTCACTGCAATGGAGGTTTATATAGAAATATAATTAAAATATCTAAATGGAAGTAATTATCCAGTCCAGGAAAAAAAAGTTTATATATATATATATACTAGCTGCGTGCCCGTTCTTCGCACGGTAGGAAACGAAAATTTTCCTTACATGTGTAATTCGAAATTATTCGTGATGTGGAATTAAAAAAAAAAAAAAAAAAAAAGAGCACAATTATTTGACTCTTAATGTAAAGTTTGTGTCGTGAGTACTAACCTGATCATTGCAGTATAATGACTCAAAAAACTACGTCAGTGTCA
This sequence comes from Cheiracanthium punctorium, assembly GCA_038373885.1. Taxonomy (NCBI): domain Eukaryota; kingdom Metazoa; phylum Arthropoda; class Arachnida; order Araneae; family Cheiracanthiidae; genus Cheiracanthium; species Cheiracanthium punctorium. The sequence goes on along the minus strand of JAWZYV010007511.1, from coordinate 108,084 downwards.
TTCACTATCAAAAAAGTGGAAAGCTTAATGGTTTGCAGAGAACTCCTGGCTTTCAAAATGTCTTATTCAGGGGCGTAGCCAGAGGGGAGGATATCGGGATATATCCCCCCCCCCCGAAATTTTTGGATTAGTGATGAAATTCCGTCTATTTATGCATATGTAAGTTCATATACCCCTCGAAAAAATTTCCAGGCTCATATCCCCTCCCCGAAAAAATTTCCTGGCTACGCACCTGGTCTTATTTCTACATTATACTGCTTTTTAGGCTCAAGTTGTAGCATTAAATACCTAAGACACTACATGAAATGGAGCACCATTTATCTCTTTCAGAACATGTACCATATAAGGAAAGTATTGTAATCATGAAAAAATTCGACTTCGAGATTTTGGTGTATTGACACGTTTTGAGGTCTTCTGAATTCATTTATGCTATTTTCAAGGGATGTTTTTAAAATAGCTGCGTACCCTTTCTTCATACGGGAAGAAGGGAATATTTTACTATTAAAATCATATCTGCATGTGACAAAACAGAATTTCATTTCTAAAAAAGTTCAAGTAATCTCCTCTGTTGAAATTACTGCGGGATATATTAACGCAAATTAGAATTACTTTTCGTTTAGTTGGTTGTAAGACAACCGTTGAAACAGGACACTTTTAATTTCATGAAATATTTATTAACGTGGTACATTGCGATTTATTCATATTATCTTTACAAATCTAATAATACTACCTATTACGTACATTAATACTATCTATATTCGCTTCTCCCTCTGCAAGGCTCCCTTTAAAGAAACAGCTTAGATTATTTGGCCTCAATGGGATCTTTTGATTCTGTGGCGATTCTTTGCAATTTACGCATTAGCATAAATAATAATCATTTCACATAATGATTGCCATTAAGGAAACTCTCCATATATATTTAATTTATACATAGTTTTATAAGATGGGCGTATTTAGCGCCGCAAACCATTTCATCTTACTGTGGGGAGAAAATATCCAAGGGGTGCCATTTTAACTATCCATGTATCTATATCGATATCTTTTATATCCTCCATAGTCCTGTCTCCTGAAAAACAACAAACTGTGTAATCTCGAGGAGCTACTAATTCCCACTTTAATTGTGACAGGGCGTTAGAGTTGCAGAGTTTACAAATTTCACGCATTTTTTTATTTATGACGTCACTGTTTGACTGCCGTAAAGGATACCCCGGTAGGTTGAGGGAGTTAATTTCCATATTTCGCATAATTGTTTTCAAACGGTATCATTAAAACTTTGCGTTATGTAACCTTTATGGAGGAACGTAATTAAACGTTAAAATAAAATTATACTCGCAACCTGCATGCGTATGTTAGGCAACGCGTGCGCTAAATTAAATGCCAAAAATAAAAATAGTAAATAGAAAAAATTTAATATATCGCGCTTTGAAACGAACTTTGTAACTTTTGAAATGAATATTTTCAGCGCCGTGAAAACATTTCAATTTTTAAATAAGCACCGGATTAAAATACCACTTCTAATAATAATAATCGTGAATTTCTTAGTTTATTTTTACAGTAAATTTTAATCAAAATATCGTCTCCCTGTGTTGAAAATAGAGCTGGAATAAATGAGTTAAAATTATGGAGTAATTTTTACGTATCTTAAAGCATTTGACGTCATAGATCCTCACTTGCGAATTGAAATTCTGATATCCCATTTAAAAACTCGATTGGTTGAAAAAATCCTTTTTTCTAATCCTTTCTGTGGCAACAACCGAACATAAATTCTCGTGCCGTGATCGCAATGTAATGAATGGCGTAAGATCGCGTTGATGCTGTTAAATTCTAAACATTAGGCTGCATTAAAATTCGTAAAAAATCATCTAATTTACATAATTTTTTCGTTTTTATTTTAAAAGAGGGAGAAAAGAATGTTTCACGATTTGTCAAAATATCTAAAAGTTATGACGGATAGAATTCAAGATGCGACAGTTTTAAAATTATTTTACGAAAAACAATCGCGAAGCAGATGCTTAGTAAAAAAATTCCTAAAAATCGGTAAATCATGTTACGTATTCAGAACAAACTGTTTTTAAAAGAAAATTTCCTCCTCTATCCGATGATACAAATGCCGTTTTGCTGCGAGCGTAATTTCCGCCGTTATTACGAATAAGGTGAGAAAAAATGCCAAAAATCGCATAAAACATAAAATAAAAAAAATTTTAGGTCAAATTTTGAAAAAATCGCTTCGAGGTGCACAACTACATATTTGCATCTTCCCGAGTACCAAATTTGGTGTTTCTAGGTGTAGCCGTTCGTCCGCAACGCTGCCGACAGACACACACACAGACAGACACCTTCTTTTATAATAAGTATAAAAAATAAAAAAGAAGAAGATATATATATATATATATATATATGACAAAACGTAAATGATTAGAGTGTTGATTGTGATTTTTTGAAGTTATAAAAGCAAAACAGATTTTTACGGCATTGGAAATTCATATAATATGTGTGCAAATACAATTTAAAACATCTAAAACGAAAAATTTAATTGAAAAAAACTCTAATTGAAAAAAAGTTACACCAAATAAAAATTAAAATAATAATTTAAATAGGAGAGAAAAAAAGCTAAAAATATTACCATTTATAACTGTTCGAGGCTGACTTTTCAAAATCGTTAATTTTCCTTTCCTTTGTTAACGATTTTGAAATTATATATAAATGAGGTTTTGCATTTAAAAATGAAGTAATCTTAAAACTCCAAGGATATCGTTAATAGGATTCAGGGATTTTCAAGATCAAAAATCTAACGGGGTACCGGGATTTCAGAGTACGTTCCGGAACGATACCTAGGCTTCAGTTAGTTCAGTACATTCAACCTTCAGTCAAAATTATGAAGCAGAAATTAAAGGGAAATAAAGAGTGGTATTGTTTTTTTAATGAGATAAACCTGTTTCCATTAGCTTGTTCTTTATTTTATCTTGTTTTGGAGTTTGTTTCTGATGAATATTTATAGACATGATCTTATATTTTCAGTAATCCGATGTTATGTAACTGTTAATGACAGTGAAATTTACTCTTCATGAGGAAAAAAAATGTTCTTTTAATCCAGTTCCTGACCCCGATGTTAGCAATAATTTTGTGGTCAGAAATTCTTATCGTTAAATGTTCAGTAACTTCATAACTTAACACCCAACAATAAGTGATTATCTACTGTAGGGATGTCAAAGAAACAGAAAAGACGGATATTTTATGATTTTACCAGTTTTTCGATTTTTTTTTAATGACTGTATTGATGATTTTCAGCAAAATAATTTTCTCATAAAAAATACTTTGCATTAATACAGCGTATGCGTATCATCCTCAGAAAAAAAAAGTTATAAATCATGCCTTTTGCATTACCAGCATTCAATTTTCTTTTGCTTGTTGTTACAATTTAACTTTAGCACAAAACTTACGATAGTCTTAGCATATTACTTGGTTTGTTTTAAAATTCTGAATCATTAAAATAGCGTCCGAAATATATATATAAATATGTATATAAATATATATATATATATAACATTTAGTACTTTCTTAATCCCCTGCATCTCTATAAATGTTATATATATATATAATCTTTGATGGACTTGAACTGAAGAGAGAACTTATATTACTTTATACACAGGAAAATAGTCGCATGTACAGTTAATACTGCATTTTTTTAAAAATTTTAGAGTCAATGCAATTTACTATTGTAATACAATAGTTATCTATTAGTAAAATTAACACTGTTTTCTTGTAGGCACAGCTTAATTCCTCAGCGCATAATCTCGGGTTTTCTTAAAATGCGTTTGAAAGTTTATATAGAAAGTTGGAAGACGAGCTTTCATCGGCAAGATCCGAATATCCGCACAACTCAACAGTTGCAGTCACTAAAGTCATGCTTGAAGGTTATGAAAATCGTGAAAACAGCATTTTTAAATGCACGGTTTGAAAAATGCCTGCCAAGAAACCATGAAAATGACTCTTCGATGCCATTTTTTTAATATAAAGACATTCACGGAAAGGAAAGAATTATTGAGTTTCGGTGTGTTCAGCTATGCCACTGTCATTCACTTTTTAGAGAAGCTGTTTTCTATGACCGATTGGTTAGCTTTCTTATGTAAATCCAACTTTCGACATGTGTTACCTACATAAAACTACCTGTTCATTTTTCGTCCATTATTTAGCAACGCATACCATACAGGCAGTAATGAGGAAAAGACATGTTCGACAAGGTTAATTATCTTCATTTTCCTGACATGCCACCCTCGTAAAGTGCATTACTTGCTCCATTTTGTTTTCTTGACATTTAGCGATAGAAAAGGTCGACGTTGTAGATCAGACTTTTCATTTCGCCTCAAGAGGACCGTATTTCGCTTGATCTGTCACCTTGATGCTACTTCATTTGCAAGAGCATTCTCCATTCAGGGTCAGATGGTAGAAAACCTGTTTCTCTCTCCCGTTTTATTTATTTCTCCCCTGCTGATTGTCTTAAGTATTTTGCACAAATAGACTTAAGTCGAATTCCTTTAGATTAGTTTCATTTTCGATCCCATTGAAAACATCTCTCTCTTCTTGACACGTGCTTTTCTGCACGTGCATACTTACATTCGTATATAATTTTAACATTTTCCATTAATGACTTCAGCTTACCTCTCAGTCAATCGTTGCTCTATCTTGAATATGGATTGATTACTACGAAATTTACATATGTTATTCTTTTGAACCCTATTGAAAATTACGCTTTACGGGCTGTCATTGTTTAAAGCGTATTTTAGGGATTTTCAAAGCCGGTTCTAGGGAGGAGCGATCGGTGCGACTGCATCGGGGCGCCATCACTAGCGAGGCGTCAAAATACCGTACTTTAATATATATATGTATGTATGCATGCATGTATGTATATAGATATATATTTAATAATATATATATGCGTGTGTGTGTGTGTGTGTAAAACATTCTAAATTATGAGGGATTATGGGTGACTATCAAGCTCACCCACCGGTCCGACTTCTTAAAAAAACTGCATCGTTTCTGTGACATGAATTTTTCTACATGAAAGATAAATACTGCATTGAAAAAAAAAATCGACGCATACCCTTCTTAAAACTTTTGTAGCTATACATGTGTGTGTGTACATTTTTGTAGTTCGCACCAAGAAGATATTCGTCGATTTCAAACACAACAAAAGTTATATATTTTATTAAAAATTAAAGTTTTCCGTTGGAAACAGTGTATGTAACATTCATAGTCTTTTACAGGAGCACTCAAAAGAACTTCAATACACTGCGGTCTCTGGCAGTTTAAAGAAATCTATTTCAAGCACAATACAATAAGTATAAGTATATAAACTTTTAAGACATACTCTACATTTAAAGGGCGGAAACAACATTTAAAGTTCTTTTACAGGGTGTCATAAAAGGCATTATTAGTGATATGCAGACAAATTTTTTGAGATTATCAACAAAATCTCGGCAAGTCCCATGACGATACATCGTTAAATTTGGCACAAAAAAGACTGTTGGTTTGGAAAACGTTTCATCATTATTGCGTTTCGCATGGGCCTTTTTTTGTGAGTAAAATAAACATCAGAAAAACTGTTTTAGACTGTATATGCCACTCTTTAAAGTTCCCCCATCATCATCAGAATAGGCTTTCAGTGGCGGCCCGTGGTCAAAACTGTTAGTGCAGCCGGAAGCATATGAGCCCCCCCCCCCAATTCCTCCGGACAGGATTGGTTTGGTTTGGGGGATTACGGCCGATTAGCTGCGCGTGGGCTCTAGGCCGATGGGTGGGGTGCCCTCCGTGGGGGTCTTTCTAAGGGGTCCTAACCCGTATTTACGCTAAGTTTCGGAGAAAATCACGGAAAACTCCGAACGGTTAGGTCGACGCCGGACAGGATTGGAAAATCTTTGTTACTGAATTCGAAAGCTGGCGGATTAAGCCTTCCCTCACCGAGGAAAAAAAAAAAAAGAAATTACATTAAAAATGTAAGAGATCCTATTTTACTTCCATAAAATGGACGTAAATTTCAACCAGCCGCTCTTATCCTCAAAATTGCATTAATCCGTGTCTGATTCGAAGTTTCCTTAGAATTTTCTTTTGTAACGATAACTTGAGAAGAAAAGAAAAAAAAAAGAAAACTTACTTATTTTTTATAAGTCAAATCAATCCTCCTTTCTTTTAAATATGCGAATTGGTCAGTGATGTCCCCATAAAAAGACGTTGTTTCAATTCAGATATCAATAATTTTAAAAGCTCTTTAAAATTTCCCATGTTTAAAGACTTTTCTCGCTCGCCATGTCTTCTAAATGCCAGTTCTTGCTTACTTAAAAACAATACTGCTTTGATGGGTAATTGTCCATTCATAAGCGTCTATTCAGGCTTACCTTCTTGATATATTCAGCAATATAAAGTCGAGAGTTTTCCAAACATATATTCTCCTTACCCCCTCCCTCAATTCTCGTCCGAGCCAATCAGTTAGTCGAGTTCTCAAGTTCAGCCGCCGCTAAAAAATCTTTCATCGGCTGTATCAGCTGAATACTCCCTATGCTGGAGAGGCTGCTTACGTAGTCGTTGTCATGGCAACGGTGCTGCCAATTTTCTTTTCAGCGCTCAGGGCTGAACCAAAGATTTCCCCAATTGAATTGCGGGAAGATTTAAGTGCTTTTTTTCTGAATGAGCGATCCGGCCACAATACGTTTTTTTTTTTTGTTTGATTTTTTTGAGATTTTTTTAATTTACCGTAGGAATTCCACAATTCTAATCTGAATTTAGAAAAATTAGTAGAATAAATTATTTTAAAGTATGTGCTGATAATTTCAAGTGCAGCCCGGCTGTACTTGCTGTATCCCACGAGCCGCCACTGTAGGCTTTTCTCTTATGGCGCAGCTTGAACCTGGCTTGCAGAGTCATGAAAAATGCATTCAGTGCATTTACATATACACTAAAACATAGGTAATTTCAAGTAACCTAAGAACAAATTCATAATTCTGAGAAATTCATTAAAATGAAATTTCATTATAACTGAAGTCACACACAACGCAATTAGAAATACTTTATTTATTAATCTGAAATATTGGTAAAAATGGAGTACATGTATAGAGATTTTACTGTTACCTGAAAAACAATGACTAATATTTTAAAACCATTACTGGTACAAAAAAGTATCTGCCGTGAGCGAAGACAAAATATAATTAAATGTTTTGTTAGCTCAAGTGTCTGTAGAACGCTAAAATGTTTTAATCAGGACTAGAGATCAGAATATATTTCAGTTCCTTTTAATAAAAGGTTTGTTTAAGACATGTTATTCTGAAATCTGTCTAACGCTTTTTTTCCCCTGTCATGTCATTCTTTGATATTATCTTCAAGGCTGGCCCAAAAGGTGATAAAAGTAAGAATTTATCACAAAAGAAATTGATTATTGACATCCAATTAACAAAAATTCAAATATTGGCAGAAAATATAAATTCTAAATATTATTTCGTCATGTTATAGTGAAATAACCATTCTGGATGAGAAGAAATAAATTCTTTTCCCTCTTTTTTTTCTTTTTCAATAAAACTGAGCTGAATATTTAAATTGTAAAATTTGTAAAACATCTGGTATCTGTTAACGTGTTTAAGTTTTTAATTCTCGAACATAGTTCCTCGCAGAACAAGTTTAAAATCTTCTGTTGATAGATACAGCATGTTGTTCGTCATGCTGTTTCTCTGCATATCAATATGAATATTTATTTAGTCCTTAATTACAAAGAATAAACATATAAATGATTCCGTCGGTAGTTTCCCTACAAATGGTGCTTCATGCTAGCATTATTACTTCAGATGATTGCTGAAAACAAGTTTCTTTTCTATTTTTCAGAGAACTCATCTTTAAAAGTTGAGTGTGATGTGTCATACCCAATCAATTTCTAGAGACATGAGTGTACGTGCACTCTAAGCTGTAGGAAATCCTTAAAATTTTAAATAACAAGAAGTATAATAGTAAAATAATAACAGTAATAATGGCGACTTGCAGAAGATCAACAGAGTACATGAATTGTTAAAATTAATTTTTGAAAAAGTCTCACATACACGCACTATACGAAATGATATTGTAATAACGTTGGTTATTTTTAAATGAACAATTCCGTGGTAACCGAATTACTGGTTGCAGCAGATTTATGAGATTCTTGAGACTGTTATAAATTTTTAAAGTTTTTTTTTTTTTTTTTTCGGGTAAGGCAGACACATTAAAGTAAATTTGCATTTGAAATAGTTCACAAGTGCAGAAAATTTTGAGACATTTTTAACTGCTTGGTAACGGAATTACCTTAGATTTAACGGCCGGAAAATTTTTATCGATAACATAAAATTCTGTACCCTTTTTAAAAAAAAGTAATTTTGTAATTTATTGTATACGTCTGCAATCAATATTTAAAGAATAATAGCCTAAGTCTATGTTCTTGGAATACCCTGTATAATAGTGTCTATAACTCTCATTTCCTTGCTTGAAGAAGCAAGATCTATATTTTACTAAAGCCATGCTACAAATTGGCAGCTTAAGTTCACCCGAGGCTTTGAGAAGGTTCGTAATTAAAGCTGTGTAGAATCACTTGGGGGGGGGGGGAGCTTTTAAAAATTATTTCCAGTGTATATTTACTGATGTTTCTTTAGCAAATGTAGATAAGGATATTTGAAATGACTAAAACCTTTCTCCGTACTTTGTTATACTTTTGTATATTACTGTCTTCTTTTCTTTTATAGATCTTACTTTTTCACATTATTCTTCGCCCACTCACACAAAATGAATACTTAAATTAAATGAAATAAAAAAAATTGCAGTGTTTTGTACTTGCTGTCCCTTGTATAATATTACTAATGATTTCGATAATTTTTGTTAACATACTGTTTCGCTATCGCTAGTCGTCAGAGTTGTTAGATGTGTTTTCACTCTTATTATCTGGTGTCATCAGAAGTTTTTTTTTTTTTTTTTCCATTGCTCCGTGCTCTCGAACATTTTGTTTTTCACTATTTTCCTAGTAAATTTCTTCATAATCATATTCATTTTCGCTTCTTCTTTTTATTTTTGCTTGTTTCCAGTCTTGAGCTTTTATTTTTTTTTAATTTTCAGGGGTACTTTTGAGTTTTTAAATTTTTCAGTGCATTTTTCAGATTTTATATATCAGCGAGAGTCATTCTCATTATTTTTAGGTGACAAAATAGTATTAAAAATAAATAAACTCAATAAAAATTTTTAGGCACAGTTTGCAAAATGTAAGATACATGCAATGTTTATTACATTAAAAACATGCACTTTTTCTTTTTTCTTCTCCTAATTTTAAAGGTTATAGGTTTAGTTGAATTACAAGAGTAAAATTGTTTTACAACAAAGTTTTTTTAATTAAACTTTTTAAACTTTTAAACTTACTTTATTTCACAGGAATAATAACATCTTGTTTTCTTTTTGAAAACAGAAGTAAGCTTAAAAACATTAAATAATTACTTATTAAATAATTACTTTAATATTACTTAAAAACATTAAATAATAACAAAATGCTACAGAAGTTAGTTTAAATATACTTTTCCAGTCGCCAAATTTTAATATCTCCAAAACAGATATAATGTAATTCTGTTACTGTAATTCCATTACCGCTAATTATACAACTAGTAGTTAATACAATTACATTACATTTTTATTTTAATTATCACTAGTAGAACTTATATTCTTTAAATTTTAACAATATTGCTACTATGAATATTCTGTTTAGGAATGAGCGGGGTAAAAACATGCTGAAATGTATCATTAAATTTTTGTTTTATTCATGACATTAAACTTTTAATAATTATCCGACCTGTGATATTCTGGATAACTGTTTAAATTTGGCTTTTTAGCAACTATCGAGGCAACAAATGTAAAAATTTACTAATAAATAAGGTGACCGGATTCTGAATTTTAAGGTAGATGGTTAATTTTTAGACGTAGTAACACACAAGTAGACTATCGCAATACAGTAGCAATTTTGATGCTATTTCCTAGATAAATAGTTGTGTTTCCATTTCAAAAATAATTAACAAAGATTATTTGTTTAGCATTTAAATATTACTTTTCAATATTCAAGACATCCCCAAAAATTGAGGAGCTGTACGGTCACCATACTAATAAATGAAAAAAATATACTTTTCCCCCCACAAAAATATGAAATTTAGAATGATTTTATTCAAATCACAGCCTGTATCTGAAAGAACTCCACAAATTCATTTTCATTCCCCGTGAGTAGCTTTTTAAATTTAACAGTGAGCATGGTTAGAAAAATTGCATAGAACGTCTTTGCAATGACGGGAGAGCAAACAAGTTGAATAAAATAAAGAAACATCTCTAAATTATTCTCTTCAGTGTCCCCAGAGAGTTATTAAAGTCCCCGTGAGTAGCTTTTTAAATTTCACAGTGAGCACGGTTAGAAAAATTGGATAGAATGTCTTTGCAATGACGGGAGAGCAAATAAGTTGAATAAAATAAAGAAAATCTCTAAATTATTCTCTTCAGTGTCCCTAGAGAGTAAACTGTGAGAACTATTATGTATAACTGACAATCCTTCCCTCTTTCAATGGAAAGTATACTATACTACACCTAAAAATATGTACAAAAAGTTTACTTATTTATTAATTACTATTGTTTGTCCCCGTGAGTAGCTTTCTAAATTTAACAGTGAGCACGGTTAGAAAAATTGAATAGAACGTCTTTGCAATGACGGGAGAGCAAACAAGTTGAATAAAATAAAGAAATATCTCTAAATTATTCTCTTCAGTGTCCCCAGAGAGTAAACTGTGAGAACTATTATGTATAACTGACAATCCTTCCCTCTTTCAATGGAAAGCATACTATACTACACCTAAAAATATGTACAAAAATTTTACTTATTTATTAATTACTATTGTTTTTAACTAATTAACGTTAAAAAAACTGTTTTCAATTTTAAACTATTACAGCGCACAAATCACTGTATGCTGAATTTCGTGTGCACTTTGGTTTAAAAAATAATTGCGACTCACATTCTTAACATCGAGCATGGTACAGTAAATTTTTCAATAACATAAATTACTTTCGTGACAGTTGGTGCTTATTAGCAAAAGTTAGAACACGGACACAAACAAGCGGAGAAATCGTGAACTTCTCTGAACAGTTAAAAAAAAGAAAAAAAAAAAAAGGTTATTAGCATATCTTTAAATATGCTTTGCCTGAGGTCGCGGTCTAAGTTGTTGAAGTGAGAAATACTATATTTCTTAAGCAATGGTATTACTAAACTTTTACTCCATCAAAACTGCGAATAATGAATGCATGCTGTTTTCGCTTGTTTACGGTTTGGTAAGGTTACAACACAAGAAAGTGTTTCAGCAACCATAAATAAAAGTTATCTCATTCTCTCCTGAGATTTTTATTTTCAATCCAATCTCAAAAGCATATATTAAGTAAATAGTATATTTAAAAGTGTATTTAAAAAGTTTATTTTATATATATATATATATATATATACATAAGAAATATGCGCATATATTATTAGCTCAAAAGTATATTTAAAAAGTATATATTATATATTATATATATATACATAAGAAATATGCGCATATATTATTTAGCGTTAGGATGATACACAGTACCCGGCTCAATAAAATAAGCTGCTTATTAAAATCAATTTATTTCGGAAAGAATAAGATTTTATTAAGCGGAGGGTATACTGTACAGTATACTGTATTCGTTTATATGTCACTCAAAATTCTTAAACGAAAATGAAAATTGATTTTTATTACTATTATTACAGTTTTTGTTGCATTCAGTCAGAAATGATTGAAAAGAAAGATTTTCTAATACTTTAGGATTCTTTTCTTTCACACACTCATACACGAAATAAATCAATAAATAAATTAAAAAATATATATAAATCTCATCAATATGTCTTGCTTGAAATGCCTGCCTTTATTAAAATAAAATACCCATTCTTATTATTAAAAATCGATTATTGTTTCGTTGTTTTCTTTTACGTCCCGTTAAGAGAATATTTTAGAATTTAAATGAACATTCTGTTTTTTACGAGCTTAATACAACTGAAGTTACAGCAGATTTATTAAACCACTAGCTGCTACAGGCGATTTCGTCCGCGTCGACTTTAGAGTTAGGTTCCGAGAGAAATGAAGCATGTGTGAATAACGAATATGTTTGCGACAAAAGAAACTGCATTTAAATACTATTTGCTTTTTACTTATTTTAAATGAAGTTTAATGCATGGTAGTATACTTCATTTAAAATAAGAGAGTATGCAGAGTTACTAAATTTAGATTTTTTTCAGGTATTTGGCGAATAGAGAAGTTACGACAGTATTTGCGAACTGTTTTGAGTATTCTTGTAAAAGAAATATTTATGCTATATTCATGAATTTTAGCCTGTGTTAATCAGGAATAGTGCAGCTTTCTATTAGCGAAAAAGTTTTAGAATCGGTTCTGTAGTTACAGAGATACCCAGAAAGCATAATGTATTAGAATTATTTAGAGTGTTCCTGTAAAGGAGCTATTTGCGCTACATGCATGGATTTTAGTCTATAATACTCAAAGAATAGTGTAGCTTACTATCAATGAAAAAAGTTTTGGAATCGGTTCAGTAGTTACAGAGATACATATAGAGCGTAATGTAATTCTTATGAGTATCCCTGTAAAAGAACTATTTGTGATATATGCATAAAAGGTAGCCTATATAACACTCAGGGTCCCACCGGTGTCTAAGAGGTTCTGCTCTCAAAACTGGAAGGCCGGAGGTGTCGGGTTCAAACCCCACTCGCGCCTGCAGACCTAGCAGCTCGCAGTTTTCCGTGGTTTTCTCCAAAACCTCGAGTAAATACGGTCTAGGATCCCTTATATAGTTCCCCACAGAGGAATTCCCCATATAGGCCCAGGACCCTAGTGCAGTCAATCGTACTTAATCCACAAACAAACAAACAATAATACTCAGGAATAGTGTAACTTTCAACGTGAAAAAATTTTTAGAATCGGTTTAGTAGCTTATAAAATTTCCATAGAGCGCAATGCATTAGAGTTATTTAGAGTGTTTTTGTAAGAGAATTATTCCAGAATTAATCCAGCGTATAAGCTATCTTCATTACAAATTTTTCCAAATCCGTTCAACCATTTGTGTGTGATTCAGTCAAAAACATCTAAACACACAAACGTACACTTTTATATTATTGATAGGATTTGAAAATTATAAACTTTAAGAAATACTTTTGGACTTTTCTTTCTAATGCTTTTTAATTTGCCGTAAAATCAACATAATTTCCATACCATTTCATGTTTTTCAAATGCATGTGAATCTGCAAATAGAATTTCTGCTTTATTTCAAAAGCATAAATCAGTTTGTGCGGGCGATAAAACGGTTTTTAATTAATAATTAAAATTTCAAAAATCTGAGCCTCAGGTGCACTTTACTGAAGTCATGGACTTATATGCTCAAATTTTCAAAGCTCTGCTTTCTGTAGATTTGTCTGGAGAACATTCATTTTTATTATTATGCATAGATAGATTTGGCATAAAACTGGCATAGTTTCCGTGGTATTTAATGTTTTTCAGATGATTGAAGTAATAGCATTCTTGTTAGCTCAAAACATGAATCATTTGATACGGGCGAAACTCGCCAAGCATGGCAACGTAAAAACGGTTTTTAATTAATAAATAAAAAAGTAATTAAAAATCTAAAATTCTAAGTAGCCTATAGCCTTCTCCAGGGTCCCATCTATATCTAAACCAAAATTCATCCTAATCGATGCAGTGTTTTAGGCATGAAAACGTCATAAACAAACAAACTCACTTTTGCATTTTCAATATTAGTTAGGATTAGGATAAATGATAGTTATAGTACGCGGTGCGGCATTTAAAAGGCAAAAGTATTGGCCGTTATATGTACGTTCTACATGTTTTAATTATTAGCTTCAAACCACAAAAAAATATTTCTCCATAATTTTAATGATGATACCACAAGGTAAAAATAGTCATAATCATCAGTCTTTTACATTCTTATTTTGGATGCCTAAGAGCAAGTCAACGAAGCAAGTGTCACAAGCAGTGCTGTCACTAAATTTTCAGAGAATTGGAATGCAGCTCAAATGGGTATTTCGATTTTTTAAACTTTTTATTGGCCAGAGTAAAGTAGCTATGCAATAATTTATTAAAATTAGAAATAGCATTTGCAGAAAGGATGTACAAATTCCATCTGTAAGTCGTAGATTTTTATTAGAATTGTTTTGTCGAAATTTGCGTTTATGAAAACCAGATGATTTTAGATTATGGGCATTTTTTTTTCTAATGAGTGAATATGAATGTATGATATTATTAGTGCATGGACAAGTTCTGCATGTATAATTATATGAGAGCAACCATCAAGTAAAATTACATGTGAATATGGAGGAGGAAAAACTAATCTTAGAAGCAACAATCCAGACTAAATCATCGGAAATTCATACAAATACCCTTTTGACATGGTTGGAAAAATTGTGATCTTTTGATATCGACATTGTGCCATTTCCTTGATAGGATCTGTGGTACATCCTGTTGTAACTGAAACTTGTAGTATTCCATTGCACAATAATTGTTCCGTTTGTAACTAGAAATATAGCTCTTCAAATATGTACTTTCGAATACCCATTCAACCTCCACTTCCTTCTCAGGAATGCCTTTTCTTCCTTTAACCCTTTAAGGCGCAGTGTTCCCGCTCTGGGCACACCAAACTCTGACGTTTTGACTGTTGCCAGTCACGAAGAATAGATTGGATTTCTATAAAATAGTTGCGGGTGACATAGCTCCACGAGAATCCTTTACTTTTTAGCACGTCATTTTCCGTAAAAAAATGGTCACGATTATTTTTAACAGCACTGAAAAATGGAAGAATGCGAGAACAGCTGGATAGATTGCCCAATGCTGAAAAAAGGGCAGCCGTTGCCATCGCTCGGCTTAACTACCAGCAAGATGGCGGACGATGGAAGCGTTCATCGCGTGCCACAGATCTAGAGACCCTTTTTTGACGCTGCCCTTTTTTCAGCATTGGGAAAGGGTTGCGCCTCAAAGGGTTAACTCTTTCTAACCAAGTTGAAAAGTGCTCATGACTTCGGTGTGTCTATCTGTTCGCCCGAACTTAAACTATTGCATGTATCCATCGATTGCAACGAAATTTATATTAATTATTAGCAGTGTTTTCGCAGGAAAAAATAATTAGGGGGGTACTCTTAGGTTAAGTAAAAAATTCATTTTCAATGATAGATTGATACACCATCTCTGCGATTCTCAAAACGTTTTAAATAAAAGCGCTTGTCATTTCCTATGCACTGTGCGAGAACCCTATCAAAGTATTCACTATACTAAGCATAATATCCTATTGAAGCATAATTGAAACACATACACCAAAGATGTACATTTTATGGTCATCGGTAAATATGCATAATCACCGACGTCATTTGGACATTACGATAAATGACTGAATACTAAACGAATTAGTCGGTCTTTTTTATTTTAGAAAAGAAACATGGCTAACTTCAGGTTGCAAACTTAAAAGAAGTGGGAGGAGGGCTTAAAAACAAAAGGGAAAAAAAAATGTTCGTCTATCGTTGAAGGCGATCTCCTTGAAAATCCTCTGCTAATGCTCCTTTGCTGGCTTAAAAACAACTGGTTACTTAGAAATTAAAAGTGTTCATTTATTATTATTATTTTTTTTTAAATACACCTTTTGCATTTCATGATTGGAATTGCCATTTGTTAGATTTTACTATTTCGAGATTCAAGAGATGTCAACTTTCTTTTGAGGAATTCATTTCACTGGTCGCTCAGAAAACCAGTTTCGAATTTGTCGTTTTTACTGGAAGTAAAAGAGAGAAATGCAATTCATCGCCCTTCCGGGAGTAAACTTTTCATTATTTTGCTTGAAGAAAAGATAATAATAGTCATCTATGCTAAATACCAGACGACACCAAGGCTAAAATCCGGTTTCATTGACATGCCATTAACCTGTCAAGATAATTAATTCCTCGGGAAAGAAAAATTCTGGACCATAAAATGATCCTTCCAAGAATGTTGAGTGGAGAATCCAAGTTCCACGTTCTATGAAATACGACATTAAACCTTTTCTAAATCCAGTAGCTCCGCTTATGCGAACGACACTAAACTGATGCATTATACAGCTGCTCAGAAATAACGGTACAAGAAATTTAGGTTGACTTGCCGAAGGTTTCGCTTTATAAGCAAATTTTGGTATAGCTACTGTAAACTAAGATGATCTATTCGGACATTAACTTAATTACATTAAGTTTTGGTGTGGCCTCTGCCCATATACAGCATACCTATAGTTTGAGGTAATATTAGCAATCTTCCAGTTTGACATCCCTCAATGAGAATGGTTAGTTTAAAGCGGTTACTATAAAAATTACTAAACAAAGCTACCCTCGAAACCTAATATTCTAATCTAATGTACATTTTGTTAAACATTCTTAACAGATCTAAATATTTTGGCTTTTCAGAAAAAAAGGACTCGTGATAATTTAAAGAAATTTGTAAATTTCTAAGCTGTGTCCATCAAAAAATATAAGAACTAACATTTCCCATTTCTTTAAACTAATCTAGCATCGGAAACTACTACCAATGCAAGTAACAAATAAAATTGGTATGTGAAAAAAATGGGTGATGGATAAGTAATCTAGGGTTTCTCCAGCAGAATTCGTGTCGATTAGAATCGACTGTAATCGATTGCTAAAATAATATTTTACAAATTTTACAAAAATGCTATGATAAAATTAAATTATTCTCGGATTCTTTTAATATTTTACTTAAGATCAAGATTACTGCTGTTTTTCTAAATTAACATTCAACAATTATAATCTTTTTAGAAAATTTCAGTAATCGTAATCTTAATCCATATGACTTCTTGTAATCGATTACAGACAGTGGAGTAGCCAGAAATTTTGCATTAGGGGGGGGGTTACGACTACTGCAACTTACATATATGTATACGTGTATGTGATAAGAAGAAAAGAATATACATTTTGTATGCAAAAAATTCCTAATGGGGGGTTGTGACCCCCCTATCCCCTCCCCTTGGCTACGCTACTGATTACAGATGATTGTGTAATCGCAGGAAGCCTGCTCTCTAGGTCTCTCCGCGTCGCTGATTATCGAAAACGGCATCTCTCTATTTGCCTCGACTATAATTCCATTTTAATTGCCTGGGTACTTTCAACGGATTTTTTTTTCTAGTTGGTAATTTAAATTCTAAAAGATATCTAATGTTTCTGACCAAGATTCCTGTGGTTGTTCTTCGTTCTTTTCACTCTCCGCAAACAGAGGAAAAAGAAAAATGTTTACATATAGATCGTGCTGTGCGCGGGGCTTTGCTGAGTACTCGACCCTGATGCGAGACGACTTCATTACAGGAAACACACGCAATACATTTTCAAATGCCTGGGCCTAACTATGCTTTGTTGTTGTCTGTTTTTCACGAAATGTACATGCCAGTTTCATTGGTGAATGAATATAACCCACGTACAGATCTAAATACAGATAAAAATAATAATAAGAAGAAGAAGAAGGAGAAAGAAATAGAATATAGAGACAAAATATTTTTGAGTAATTGTGACTTGAAAAAAAAGTGTTTTGCAAGTTGGACATTGTAGATGTTCTAAAAAAGATAACTGAGTCGGAAACAGTTCTTCTTAGGTATCAATAAAAATATGTGCCAGCCACAGTAAAAAACTGTATTGTTATAATTATACTATTTTTATTATTTGAGTGGTTATTAACAACGCATGTGACCAAGTTTGATTCACAGCACTATCACATGATTTTGTACACGGATTACTCTGTATGTATATTTGATTAAATAGTGATTTGAATTTTATGCAGAAAGATTCTATAGAGAAGACAGAATTCTCACACTCGGATTTACAAACTAAAAAAAGCTGTTTTCTTTTGATGTTTTTCCTATGGTAAAAGTTTTGTAAACTGATTCCTGTATTACACTCATATCACTACATATAATCATGGTTAAAGAACATGGTCACAAGACAAGATATTACATACCATGCAAGATAACAATAAAGCAACTGAATTTCAAATAAAATGATTTAAAACCAAAAACAACTAGGGCCGTAACCTAAAGGCTACCCTGTATTTAGGTTAAATTCTAAAATTTGAAAGGATGATAATAATATTTCATTGATGAAATTCTACAGAAGAATTCCTGTCAACAAACTAACGGGAATCTGAAATTTTGAAAGCAGGATGCAGCACTGCAAACGTTAGCGAGAAATTGCTACTTTTGATTTTCCTGAGATTAAAAACAATTTTCTGGCCTCACGGTGGTGGCATGTGTTTCAATCATGTAGCTCATTGATATTTCTACCCTTTATACCTCAACAACTTAAATTTTATAATTTTTCACCGGAATGAGCAGAAACAGATTATAAACATACTGGAAACTTTTATTTTCCAGTTTTGCAATTCATGCAAAGTTTCTTGGTCAAAATGTTTTTCTTGTAGAGTTCAATAAACGGTTATTTTTATATTTGTAAAAAAGCCTCCGTTTAACGGGATCTCCGCTTTAACAGGTTGAATTTGATTTAAACACAAATTAATCAATAAGTAAAAAAAAAAAAAAAAATTGAAATTTCCGAGTGACTGATACCGACCTCCGTCTGAGCAGATGGAGCAAAAGCACTGGAAAAATCGTTTATAGTGCTATTTAAAACAACAAGTATCGGCTTCTTCTACCGATGTGATGCTTTTTCAAAAAATAACAAAACTGCTTTGAAAGGATGATAATAATATTTCATTGATGAAACTCTACAGAAAAATTCCTGTCAACAAACTCACGGGAACCTGAGAAATTTTGAAAGCAGGATGCAGCACTGCAAACGTTAGCGAGTTGTCGAACGTTGTCGAACTTTTACTCTTCAGCCAGGGGGAAAAAAAAGATGTTTTCAAAACTTTCCTCTTAATATTATATAAAACTTTTATACCTCCCAAGTTGGACACGAGTTTATGCCACCATAACTTGCACACTTTTCTGGAGAACGCAATGTGTCCATAATATAGAAATATGCCTCTATAAGTTGGACACTTTTTGAGGAAACCGCAGGTGGCCAGCTTACGGAGGTTTCACTGTAATAAATTAGAGCATTTATTGTTGTGCAGTTCCATAAATTAATTGCTATAGTTTTTTTCACATTCTCCGTTTTTACCGGATTTTAGCTTAACCGGCTCATCCCCAGTTCCATTTAGGCCGGTTAACCCTTTAACGCGCAGTGTTCCCGCTCTGGGAACACCAAACTCTGACGTTTTGACTGTTGCCAGCCACGAAGAATAGATTTGATTTCTATAAAAATAGTTGCGGGTGACATAGCTCCACGAGAATCCTTTACTTTTTAGCACGGCATTTCCCGTCAAAAAATTGTCACGATTATTTTTAACAGCACTGACATCTGCTGAAAAATAGAAGAATGCGAGAACGGCTCGATAGATTGCCCAATGCTGGAAAAAGGGCAGTGGTTGCCATCGCTCGACTTAACTACCAGCAAGATGGCGGACGATCGAAACGTTCATCGCGTGCCACAGATCTAGAGACCCTTTTTTGACGACAGCTGGCTGTGCCGGCACAGCCACCTCTAGATCTGTGGCACGCGATGAACGTTTCGATCGTCCGCCATCTTGCTGGTAGTTAAGTCGAGCGATGGCAACGGCTGCCCTTTTTTCAGCATTGGGAAAGGGTTGCGCCTCAAAGGGTTAAGAGGGAGTCTACTGTACTTGAAAATATATCTGTAGTACACCAAAGTGTTACGGAAGTGATTGTGAACAGTTTAAGCTGAGAAATGTTTTAAAAATCATTTACACTCTTGCAAGGTTGACCAAAGAAAATAAGTGCTGCAATCCAGGGCCGTACCTAGAAATCAGAGGGGGGGGGGTGACATTTCGGGGAGGATCTGACTTATTGAATATCATCATATTATATATAAATATACTCTCACACATAAATATACATATAATGTGATAATTTCGTGGAGGGGGGGGGGGCGTCCGAACCCATAGTAGAGATGAGACGGGCTCAGCCCGAGCGCGGGCCCGGCACAGAACCGGTCTCGGGCTCTGTAATTCACAATTGTGTTCGGGCTTGGGCGGGCTCGGGCTCGTGAAAAATTTCTTTATTGAACTTACTGCTTGAAACAGATTTTAAAAAGCGATTCATGAGGAAAATAAAAGTACTTATAAAAAAAAAATAGCGGCACGGGCGCCTAGAAGGTGCATGAAGCTCTTTGGGTATTTTAGAACGGCGGCTTATACAGTACTAGCTGAAGTACCCGTTCTTCGCACGGAATGGATGTTGTTAGACCAACTAATACAAATGGAAAATCAGTAAATGAATATTGAATATACTTTGGCTATAGATTTAATCGCCTACAAAAACTGTTTTACAATATTCATTAGACATATTCTAACTCTGCTTGATTTTTTAAAATACTGTTTGGAATGTTCATCATAATCCGCGAGTATGCCGTATTTGTTTTTCTTCTTCCATGAAATACTTCTTCAAATCTGAAATCTATATTAAAATATTCAACTAAAACTGTTTTAAAATCCCCGCCAGGCATATTCTATATCGGTAAGCTGGTTCCAGTTTTGGGGACTAATTTTTATACGGCAAACCACCAGAAACGGCAAACCTTGGAATCTTTTCACATTTCATCTGGCAACCCTTGAAAAGTGATTCACCCTTTCACCAGGTAAACAAAAGACTTTGTCTGAAATTGACAGCCACGAAGAACTAAAAAATACTTCAAAAACAGTTTTTGTAAGTCACATTGTATTGAAGTCCATTTTAAAAAACCTTTGAAAAAATTGTTATGAATTTGTATTCGATACTTTTTAATGCAAGATTTTTATGGCTATCTTCATTTTCCTTCCATATATGATGACAAGTATGAAAATAAGGTTTTGGTCTCTCACACAAAGTTTGGAACGAATTCTAAAAAAAAAAACCTGAAAACGATTTTAGGTATATGTGTTTGTTACATTTTAAAGCAAGAATTTTATGGTTATCACTTTTTTTCTCTGAGATATGAAGCAAAACGTGAAAATAACGTTTTAGACCCTTACCACCGTTTGAGTGAAATTTTAAAAAACCCTGAAAATGATTTTAGGTATTGCTGTTAGTTGCATTTTAAAGCAAGACTTTTATGGCTATCTTTATTTTCTTCCGAGACATACAGGAAAATCTGAAAAGAACGTTAAAGAACGTTTCGGCCCCTTACGCCCGTTTGAGTGGGAATTCTAAAACAACTGGAAGTGATTCGTAGGCATTTGTGTTAGTTATATTTTAAAGCAAGAATTTTACGGCTGTCTCTTTTTTTTCCTCGGAGATATGAAGTAAAACGTGAAAATAACGTTTTAGACCCTTACCACTGTTTGGGTGCGAATTTTAAAAAACCCTGAAAATGGTT
The DNA here is from genome assembly GCA_038373885.1 of Cheiracanthium punctorium. Classification (NCBI taxonomy): domain Eukaryota; kingdom Metazoa; phylum Arthropoda; class Arachnida; order Araneae; family Cheiracanthiidae; genus Cheiracanthium; species Cheiracanthium punctorium. The sequence goes on along the minus strand of JAWZYV010007511.1, from coordinate 86,585 downwards.
TTTAGGTATTGCTATTAGTTGCATTTAAAAAGCAAGAATTTTACGGCTATCTCTATTTTCCTCTGAGATATGAAGGGAAATCTGAAAAGAACGTTTTGGCACCTTACGGCCGTTTGGGTGGGAATTCTAAAACACCCTGAAAATTATTGGTAGGTATTCGTGTTCGATGCATTCTAAAGCAAGAATTTTATGGCTATATCTATTTCTCTTTGAGATATGATGGCAAATTCGAAAATAACGTTGTGGCCCACTATACCCTTTTTGATGCGCATTCTAAAAATGAACTGACTGAAATGACAAAATAAATGAACAACTCTGAAAATGAATTTTAAACATTTGTGTTCAATATACTTCTGAGCAAGAATTTTCCGACTATCTCTTTTTTTAGTCTGATATATGAAGGTAAATGTGAAAAGAACGTTTTGGACACTTACACCTGTTTGGATACGAATTGCAAAAAACCCTGAAAATGATTTTTAGGTATTTGTGTTAGTTGCATTTTAAAGCGAGGATTTTACGGCTGTCTCTTTTTCCCTCTGAGATATGAAGATAAATGTGAATAGAACGTTAAAGAACGTTTTGGGCCCTTATCCCTATTTAGGTGTCAATTTTAAAAAACCCTGAGATTGATTTTTAGGTATTTCTGTTTGTCATATTTTACATCAATAATTTTATCGCTATCTCTTTTTCCCCCCTGAGATATGAAGGAAAATATGAAAAGAACGTTTTGGGCCGCTACCCCCGTCTGGGTCCGAATTTTTAAAAATCGCTTCTTAAATGACGCCTTGGGCACAATAGGTATAAGCTCCTAAAATTTCATGCCTGTATCTCCGGTAGATTTGGCTGTCATATTCGTCAGTCAGTCAGGACATCTTCCTTTATATTCTACTTAGAGATTATTTAGTTAGTCATGAGATCCGACATTTTTTGATAAAGGATGGATACAAAGAATTAGAAAGTGCATTAAGAGTTTGCAACTATATTTGTCTTTAATTTGCGCTAACGGCAAAATTTATTGTATTCTATCAATGAAGTAATTGAATTTTTTTATCTTTAGCTAAAATTTCGGGCTCGGGTTTCGCCTTAAATAATATGAGCCCGAACTCATCTCTAACCCATAGGACCACCCCCAGGGTATGGCCTTTCCGCAATCCTTCATAGTGCGACTGCTGAAGGACAAAATAGTTTCATATTACAATATTAATTAAATATCACAAACTTTTCACAATTAGTTTAAAAAATTATTTTATGCTCACGCTATTCGAGAAAAAATACAATCATTCAAATGTTTTTTAATGTAATCTGATTAATTTATGCAGCTTTAATTGGTATGTTGCAAATCTGAAATACGGTGATACAAAGGGTTAAGTTGAGAGACCGGAAGAGATTGAGTTTTGCATTTTTTGCACAATTAAATTCCCTTATCCTCTAGCAATTATTAAAATGCTTATCATAACTGAACAATGTTGCTAAATATCATATTTTTTATTTGACAACGCAGGTCTTAATTTTCCATTAGGCCCAATTGGCCCGGACCTAGGGCCCCCCCATGTTAAGGTACCCCCCCCCAAAAAAAATCCTTTTTTTAACCCCTTTTTAGCAGATTTTTATATATCCATTCAAATTTTTTCAAACAATTTTACAAAATGCCAGTCTGGTTGATAACAGCGTATATAAGAGAAACGCAGTTGAGTGCATACAGTGTTTCAGACCAACTGTCACGTTAAAATTTGTTTCGGAAATTTCACGCAGCCTATATTAGTGTTAGCCCCCCCCCTCCCCCATCCAGAGTTCTAAATCAGTCCCTGTAACAGCGTAAATGATTACGGATGTTAAGAGAGAGAATACATGAAAAGTCGGGCACTATCCAAGTAATGAACGGTTCTAATCTAGAAATACATTTATGAATTGTCAACTAATTCAACAGTAAAAAGAAATGCCGATGTAAATAAAAAGTTTATTTTCTCTTTATCTTTTGCAAGTTTTTATTCGGTAAATATATTATAGACTGCCAAACGTTTCTGAGATGCAAGGTCGAAATGAAACACGGTGCACGTTTAAACAGCCGTCATAGAGAAAAACCCCTTTATCCACAAATAAATGCCTCACCTTTTTATAGAATTTTTACTACGAATACAAACAATGCACACTATTATACTACAGAAAAAGTGGACTTACATCAGCTGGGAAAGAAAGCTCTAATGAATTCCAAAATCAACTTTTCATATCCACAGTAAAAAAAAGTTATTTCGGAACAGACGAAAATCCAAACATTTCGGTAAACAAACTCTGCGGTAGTGAGAATGAGCGGATGGAATTCTGGTTCGCCGTGAAAAACGCATCCGTAAATTGTTGCTCGGCCACTCTTTCGTGACGTTCACCTGACGTCAGAGTGAGTTTTCCCCACCTTCTTTCCGTTTAATCGAGAAACTCCGAACTCCAGAGCTGTCGTGTTTTCTGACATTTTGTTTCAGAAAACTGTTTTGTCTCAATTTTGATGAAACTAGATGATTAAAACTGCACCGGGAATTTACGATTTACTATAGACGAATCAAGGAAATCGTATTCTAAGATATACGCACCCTCTTCCGATAGTGCACAGGCACATGCTAATAATGGAAAAGAGCTTTAGAACATATTAAAGTAAAATATCAACAATTAATTTTAATTCGAAAGTAAAAGTATTTTAATATTACATTTTTCAAGGGATTTTTTTTATATATGTTATACTGACGTAATTATAATAATTTTTAAAAATCAAGGGCACACTGAAATGTAACATTTTATTTTTAAATTGCGTGATATTAATAGTATTTATTCTCAGTACATAATTGTTTAGGAAGCTCTGACATTCTCGTAAATACAAGAATTTTGATAACTAGGGTCTTAGTAGAAAAAAATATTTATAAAAAATAAATGAACCGAAGCTCTCTTAAATACAATCATCTATATATGGAGATATTCCATATTTTTTCAATGTGTTGTGCCCCCTTTTTAAAGGTTTAAAAGTACTTCATAAAATATACCAATACCCTTACATTCCTTTTTACCTGTATAATTTTAACAAATACTGTTATGTATGGAAATATTTCTTTTCTTTCTTTCTCTTCCCCCCTCCCTTTTTTAAACTTTAATTTAGACTTTTTGAAAGAGAGTCAAATTTTATTTTGTTAAAATTTCATTTCGTCAGAGGTACTTAATAAAGCAAAAGAAGATTAATATACACAAACATCATATTTTTGTACCATCACAATAATTTATTTTATAATAGAAATTCATCGATCTAGAATAAAGTAAAATTAAATGTAAACGTTTTTTATTGACTTCTTGCCGACTTCTTTAATGAAACTATGCCATAGTGTGTTTTGGTGCTCCAAGATGTAGCAAAAATATAGAATAAGATCAAGCTAACTGTAAATGTGTGTGGGGTGTTTCATTAGTTTAAAAGTGTTGTGAAAAGTTATTCTTTGAAAGACACAAAATGGCGACTGGAAATTTGGTCGGTGTTTTTTTGAAACTATAGCGTTTTCTGTCTTCCTGAGAATAATATGATCAAGCGTTTTGTATTTCTTTATAACCGACTTTCAAGAATTACTAAACTAGTTGCAACAATTAATTTGTTGACTCTTGGGAATTTTTTTCCATGTATTTCAGGATTATTCTACAGAATATTTATTAGCACGCACTAGAGTACCATCGACTTCGTAAAAAAAAAAAAAAAAACATGCTTAAATTCCGTAAAAAAAAAAAAAAAAAAAAACATGCTTAAATTCAGCGTAAATTATTAAATTTTATATACTTTTTCCTAATAAGATTTTTTTTTAATCTTACGTGTTTACTACTGAATCTGCATTAAAAAAAACTGAACTTCAGTTTTTGTGTATTTCAAAGACTATTTTTGAATTTACGAAAAGTAATTCGTGTCCCTTTCAAAATAAAGAAAGGTACGGTTTATTTGCATTAACTTTTTTTTTCAACATGTTCCCTTTGAAGAATGTTAGTTTTATTTTTCTGGCTGCTTTCTATATATAATGGTTTTAATTAATTAAAACCGTAGAAAATTACAATTTTTAAAAGTATCTCTATTTCTAAATTTCTAAGTTTTAAAAAACACGGGGAAAATATTGCGTTGAATTCAACAAAATTTCTGCGCTATTTCAGCCGAATAACTTTGTCGGTTTTTAACAAAATTTTTGTTAAACTAGCAAAATATATTGTTGAATTAACAAAAATTTTGTTGAATTACCAAACATTTTTTTTTTAATTGCATGTACTATTTGCCTTTAAATTTTTTTTTAATAAATCTGCTTAATATCTTGATATGCATAACATTAGCATCATCGAACGTTTTTCTTTTATAAATTTTAAACTCAGTATTGTAAACTGAGTTTAAAACATTCATTTTTGTGTAATGAAGTTAAATATTCCGGACAAAAGTTTTGATGTAGTCGAATTATTGTTTTCTGTGAACGATCTTAGGTATCCCTATCTGCTCTACCTTTTCGAAAGATTTGATTTTGTGGTTAAGTCAAAGCTACACGAAGGCTTTCTGCTTAAAGGAGGGAGGGGGTACATTGAGCGGAGGACTTTTTAAGGGCCGTATTCACGTTCCATGTGGCGAAAGCCACCCAAAACTCCAGACCGTTAAAATGACAGCCTCACGGTAGGGCAGAACCCTGAATCTCCACACTTCGGCTGCATCTACCATGTTCTGTTCAGTGTCTTATCCACTCGGCCATGGTCAGTCTTTATTCCCGATAGATCGGGTCACTTACAGATATGACACAAAAGGGCAGCTACCGAATGGCAGGAAAATTGGCTGAATGTCAATTTTCCAGTTAATTTAATTTAATTTTTTTGAGAAATTAATTTCTATTATTACTGTAACACGCATTACTGCTCTTTATAAATCCTTAAATCTTGTCTTGACTGCAATTAATGCCAAAGAATCACATTTAAGAAATCCTTAACAAACTTGTACTGAAACGAGCAGTTGCATCTGTGAATTCTCTCTAGGGACCACGCCTTGCTTTAGTGATTTCATACATTCTTTAATACATAACTGAACATTAACCCTTTAACGCGCAGTGTTCCCTCTCTGGGAACACCAAACTCTGAAGTTTTGACTGTTGCCAGCCACGAAGAATAGATTTGATTTCTTTAAAAATAGTTGCGGGTGACATAGCTCCACGAGAATTCTTTACTTTTTAGCACGTCATTTCTCGTAAAAAATTGTCACGATTATTTTTAACAGCACTGATATCTGCTGAAAAATGGAAGAATGCGAGAACAGCTGGATAGATTGCCCAATGCTGAAAAAAGGGCAGCCGTTGCCATCGCTCGACTTAACTACCAGCAAGATGGCGGACGATCGAAACGTTCATCGCGTGCCACAGATGTAGAGACCCTTTTTTGACGCACCTGGCTGTGCCGCACAGTCAGCTGCGTCAAAAGAAGGGTCTCTAGATCTGTGGCACGCGATGAACGTTTCGATCGTCCGCCATCTTGCTGGTAGTTAAGTCGAGCGATGGCATCGGATGCCCTTTTTTCAGCATTGGGAAAGGGTTGCGCCTCAAAGGGTTAAAGAAAATAAATCATTGTTAATTTTCACATCACTCTGTGAACCAAAATAATACAAGTGAAATCATTCAAAATATAATGAAAATTTTCTGAAAAAAAAATCTCATCATGCAAAAGAAAGCTTGCTGACCGCATTTGTAAATTCCATCCAAGATGCTCCCATCTCGACAATACACGTGTCTTGAAAACTTTGGAATATGATAAAGTCAAATGAGAATTAATGTATCCGACTGGGGGGATTTTTGTGTCTTATCTGGAATAAATGAATTTTAAAGAAGCTAATCCGAACATTAGGAAATTCCAGCATGAATTGCGAAATTTTAAAGATCTCAAAGTCATGAATCACGAGTTGAGTTAAAATTTTTGAACATGACACAAGCAGAAGATATTTTTAAATATCATTGTTATAACATTTACATTATGCATGAGCGTTTACAGATGTCCTATGTTTGTGTATGAAAGAATAACGATAGTTTTAACTATCTATAGCAAGTTTGAGCAACCTTTGGAAAGTTGCAAGCCAAACTTTAGGATGTCGAATTACATGGGTTTTATATGGGGTTTTGATACGTCCCGCGGGCCGGATCAAAAACCGGGTCGGGCCACATCAGGTTAGCGAGCCGGAGGTTGCCCATATAAAAAATATATTTAATGATTTATAGCTTTGAAATGAAAAACGAGTGTGTGCTTTTCAAATTTTAGTGTATATAGCTAACTGTTATAAAGAACTACAAATACTAAAAGACGGATATTTAACAGACATGTTATTGCATGGGTAAATCTACAGTTATAATAAGACATTTGTCGAAGAAAGCAAATGTTTCGTTTTAAGGTTGGTGTTGTTTGTCAAAACCGGCTGCGGGGTCAGGGCCGGCCCAAGGGGGGTGCGAATGTAGGCGATCGCCTAAGGCCCTGCGCTTACAGAGGCCCCGCTCCTGGGCTATTATACTGCTATCTCATAAGACATGATAGAGAAGAGGCCCCGCTCTTGCGCTTCGCCTGGGGCCCCGCACACCCCTCGGGCCGTCTCTGGCGGGGTGCTTTGATTAAGGCTGTCTAATACCTCTAGTTAACTTTTAATCTCTTCTAAACGTTAGGTTCACCGGTCGAATAGGAGGCATGACAGCCATATGAGGACTGTCCTCAATATTTGGATTTAAAAACTTTAAGTTTAAATTAAGTTAATTTGAAAACTTTTTAACCACTATGGTTTAACAGTTCCTAAGAAGAGGGCCAAACTCTTTGAACGAAAAAATAATTTGTAAATACGGAACTTTTTTGTAGAGTATAGCTTGAGAATCCTTGTCCAAGAAAATAGTAAAACATAACGATAGATGTTTGTGGAGGTTGGAAACTTCACAACTCAAATTGACAGTTCGTATTAATTGAAAAAAGCCATTACAACGAAATTCAACTGTACGCGAATTTGCAGGAAAATTAAAATCCTTTAAGTTATATGCGGATATTTTAAGCTGATTTTTTTTTTTTTCGTTTTATAAACATGGCCGTCTTTCCCCATGCATGCACATGGTTTTCCGCGTGAGAGCCAGCATCTGCGATTGTTTTCGCGACGTCTCATGCTACGGACTGCATTTGTAACGAAAGAAATAATCCAATCCCAAACGAAACAATGACCCTGAGGAAGTTTTTATGCACATTCGGGAAAGTAACCTTAGCCTTGAGATTTTGGAGGATGAAATTAGCCTTGTTTTGTCCGTTAAAAACTCTTTCGGTTGTTTTGTCTTTGATTCCAGTATGAAGAGTGAATTAGACAAAATTCCAACTTGAGGAAGCATGTGTACTCTAATATAGCAGGCAACTTGTAGATTCCTGTGATTAGGAGAATGTGGGAAAATTCGGTATTCACGGGTAAAGGAAAAGAAATGTGTAAGCTGTATTGAGGACACAATATCAGTGACATAGGTGAAGCGTCTTGCGCGAGCTGCAGAGAGTGTGTACAGGGACTGATTTACGGCAGGGCATTCGAGGCACGTGCCCTGGGCAACCAATTTTTAGAGGCCCCCAAAACTCCCTTTTATGTAATCATAATAACTACTAAAATTATCTCTCAAGAGTAAAATTTCTGATTACTTACTTCATTTCATCACAAATATTCAAAATTTTTAATTTAATCTCACTTGTAATGCTAAAAATTATCCATTCGACTCGATATTCGCAAATTCGATAGGACACCTCAGCATGCTCCTCCTCTTATCGTTTCTAAGATGTGTAACGACTGTAAATACCCATAAAAACATTTCAAAACTGAAAAATTTATAAAAGTGGCATTTGTCGTGACATTTTACTGATTCGTCAATGTTTACATATGGTTAACTTAGGAATGATAACTGGTTTTAACTTAATTTGAGAGAGAGAGAGAGAGAGAGAGGGGTGCATTTAATAGCACAATAAAACATTATTAGTTTTGTGCAGAAATGTAAATCTATAAAACATTTGTATTTATTACTTAACGTATAGTTACAACATGAGATTAGTCATGAAATCAAATGTAGAAGGAACGCGACTAAAAACATATCTAAAATTCTATTCTTCACAATATCATTATCACAAAAACGAAAGAAATGCAAAAGCAAACATATATTGTTAACATTAACCTCAAATGGAACAATGTAAACAGAATTAAGAAACATAAATATCATGAACATGTAAAAGGTAGTCATAATTTGCAGAGCCTTATTATCGCATGGGGAAATCGGGACTTTTATATGTGGAAATTTTATGAAAAGGAAAACAAATTTCTAAGATGGGGCCCCCCAAATTCATCAATGCCCGAGGCCCCTGTTGGTCATAATTGGGCCCTGATAATTAGAACCACATATTTTTACTATTATATGATTAAAAACCATACTTATAACAATTATACTCTTAGTTTTGATGAAGAACGTAAATTTTTAAAAACTTTGCATCTGTACTAAAAGGAGATTTGCTGTGAAGTTAAATGTAAAAATATTTCATACCAATGTGCTATTTATATCACATGCTTACAGAATTTACTTCAGAAAAATAGTTATATTACAACAGAAAAGTTGTTGGTTATTTCTTTTTAATATTTTCCAACAAGGTTGAAAAATATTTATGATTTCGGGTTGTTTCTCTGTCCTTCATTCCGTCCTCATATGCATAATTCTTTGCAGATTGGCTTATTTAGCTCCGCGAAATATATCATCTCGCCGTACGAGCAAACATTCAAGCTATACTTGCTATAATGGCATAATTAACGCCGCCAAATATTTCTACGGGTGGCAAATACCCAAGCTGAAACTAAGAAGCATCACTATAATATGCATTTGAATTATTTTTCATTTTCAAAATACTGGATGCTAACATTTTGGAGCACACGCAGTATTTACCTGATACCAAGATGGCGCTTTTTAAATCTATTACAATTATTATTAGAAAAACGAATTGGCGTCAAATTTAAATTCCTGTTATCCAAGGAAACTTACTATTTGAAAATTGTGAACTTTGTGTAACACGCTTATTTATTTCACTTACTTTTTAATTTGGCGTCAAAATGATGTCATTCTACTTCATGTTTATTAATTTCAGGCAGGAAATGCAAAGGCATGAATGATTTTATGCTGGCGAAAATTGCCAAGCCTGACAACCATTATGCTTAATTTTCCAGTTTTTTATTAATATGTTCTAAAATAAATGGAATTTCGAAATTTAAGTCAGCTTACCTTCCCCCGAATTTTCCGAATCCGTGGGCACCTTCGTCGAAACTCATGTCACTCAGGAGATAGCAGAACAAGCTTTTGACAGAGGCGGCGGCAGCGGCCATTACTTTTTTTTTTTTTTTTTTAAGAATAGAGAGATACCTTTTTACTGACAAAGCAGTTGTTCCTGCAATACTTGTTAAATTCTCCAACGATACGATCCAATAATCAATTAAAGGGATTTCGGTCTGTGGAGCTTTGGGTCGCTCGATATGTGTCGACTTTAAGAATGGGTACACATGCCGTCTTATCCATATAGAACACAAAAGGCCAAATATGGGATTGTTTTGAAAATTCAAAAACAAAAAGAATTACAAGTATATTTAGCTTTAAAAATTTCTCATAAAAATACTTTAAATTAGTGAGAGAAACATAAAAAGAATTGCACTCCTATAAAGGTATTTATAATACAGTAAAACCTCTCTATAACGATACTCGATACAACGATAAATCCCTCTATGACGATAAAAGTTTTTGGTCCACGGTGTTGCCATACAATGCAATCTTACCTCGATATATCGATGCATCCCTCTAGAACGATAATTTCATCGGGTCCCGTAAGTATCGCTGTATCGAGGTTTTATTGTAATTGGTTAACGAAAGGGAAATTATAAATTGTTATTGGATGCCACAGGGAAATAAGTTGAATCAAATAAAAGCAGAAAATAGTAAAGCATATGGGAGGGAAAATCAGAAAAGTTCAATCATTTAATACCCAACAAAGACGAATTAATTTGTTATCTTCATTACATGGAATTTCGATTTTTTTTTTTTTTTTTTTTTTTTTGTGACAGACAATGAAGACTACAATTCCTCGATATGATCTCTTCCAAAGGAAATTTTCTGTACGTGCGGTTTTCCTTGATTCCACCTTCCATTCAAGCTAAGTATTACATAAGTGCTTGTATTTATTTATTTTTTCAAACACGAAAACCTTTAATACAGAAGGTAAACTATTGGGAACATTTTCTATTTTTTTCAGAAACTTATATTTAAAACGCGCAATGATTGATTGCAAGACTTCATTCACCTCCTTTTAATTAATGGAAGCTTTAAAAATCTTTCTCTTATTTCACAGATTAGCCTATACAGCCTAAACTTCTCCAGAGTGCAGAACAAAACAAATAAAGTACTCCGTCCTCACACGCAAAAAAGAATCTTTTTAAAATTTGAAAAGAATAATTTAACCAGTGCCAGAAATAGACTAAATAATGTATATTTTAAGTAATGTTATTTTAAGTTAATGTATATTTTAAGTTATGACTAAATAATGTATACTTTAAGTTATGAAGGTAAAATTTAAAACTTTTAGTCCAAGTCTGTAGATATTAGGCAGATCCAAGATTCGTCGACGGGTAAATACCTTATCACCATCAATAGGTAAACTTGACAGAGAAGACAATCTAGAAAGCAAAAATATGTCTGGCTCTGGTGGCATAAGCGTAACTTAGTAAAGGCAAGAGGGGTCAATTGCCCCACCCCCACCTCCCCCGAAAAAAAAAAGTTCAAGAAACTTCATATATCACCTTTTGAAAATATTTTCTATAATAGAAAACATCCCCCCCCCCAAATGTTACGTGCCAATTTACGCCAATGTCTGGTGGCATGATTTCATTCCTTCACCTCGACCGTTTTCGTCACGTTTTGATCAAATGTACCTCAATATGCAAAGCGAAAGAAGACTTCATTTGTGTTATTTCGCATATTTTATAAGTGGAGGGAGGAGGGGCACAATCTTGACTTCTACGTGCTTAAAACTAGAGTTCTTTGTCAAATTTTGTAAACTATTTCTGCAACTGTTGAAGCGTACTCAGTACTACTATAGATATTAAAATCCCTGTGCAAAATCAAATATTTGCATACTTGATACATTTTAAACATTTAGAATCAAAATACAGAATTCTAAAACTAAATAACTGTAATGTGTATAAGAAAGTACCACAAAAATCTCCCCTTTCTGCATGCACAAAAGGAAATTCTCTCCGTGATCCAATGTGTATTATATATTCGCAAAATCTTAAATTGTAAAATTATTTTTATGACCATTGTTGAGGCAGCTACCGAATTTGCCAACGTGTCGACCGTTTTAAAAAGAAACACCTACTTAAAACAACTGTCGTGTACTTAGATGAGTGTATGATATTCACGCAAAGACAAACGATTTATTGTTCTTTACAGCGTTATTTTCATTTTCATAATGCTGCTTTCCCATATCATGTTGTTTCCTCTTTTGAAGCATTCTTAAAAGTAGACACTGAAAGTACATGACAGTTGTCCTTTTGTTTTTGGGGTAGCCAATTAAGTGGCTGGAAGAGTACAATGACAGTAAAACAGACACTGGTTAAAAAGATTAAGAAATTATGTCTATTGTCTGCCAAATGATGGAAGTTTACTGACCTTGTTACTCGCTTCAGCTCTTAGCCCCTTTTAAATCATGGGATTTGCTGGTTTATGTTTTGTCCGGTGCGAGTTGTACATTTTATACCCCCACAACACCACCACCATCAAAGAAATTTATTGTATGTTTACACTTTTGGGTGGCTTTTGCGCCCTGTGAGAAGCCAGCGCTGCCTCACCATGGCACAGTGGTCATATCACTGGAAATGGCAGACGAGCGAAGTGTGAAGGTCGCGGGTTCGGGTACCATCGCGCGTCCGTCGACCTAACCGTTCGGAGTTTTCCGTGGTTTTCTCCGAAACAGCGTAAATACGGGTTAGGACCCCTTATAAAGACCCACACGGAAGGCATCCCCCCTTGTGTTGTCCTACTGACGAGGATTTATAAGCGGTCGTCGAGCCAAGCACACAAACCCAATAGACGTGTTCACAAAATCAACAACAACAACAAGCCACCGCTCTAGTTACGGCACTGATGGTATGGAATCGGAACTACTAAAATTCCTATTACTTATTGAGTATTTGAGAGATGATTTTTGGTGTCTGTAAAACAAAAGAAAGTTTAGAAAAAAGAATGATTTTTTTTTCAGAAAATCATTTATCAATAATACCTTTCAATATTACTGCTATTCAACATTTATTTATCATTGATTTCTATAAGCATGAGTAGAATAATATTAAGCAATTATACGCATAACTTAAAAATATGACCCATCAGTGGTTGCGCTAGAAGCATTTCTTCCACGTTTCACTTAAAAATCGTTTTATGAATTTATAAATAACAAAATTAATTAATTAATTAGAATTCAAATTTTACTTTCAATACATGAAATTTTTTAAAACATTCGCTTTCATTATCGTAAACTGCTTTTTATAACAGGAGATATTAATGGGAGCGAAAAGCTCACATAATTAAAAAGTCTTCAAGTTATGAACAGTTTTTATTACTGATATGTTGTTTGATTACAAAATAACTATTTTTACCCAAATTTTTAGAAGACGTTAAATGCCTCAAACATGTATTTTTTAGAAACTGAATTTCTCAGTTTTCTCTCAATAAAAAAGCTAAATATGGGCTCCTTCCTTATAATAACAACTTTTCTTCCCTTTATTTTTAACTTATCAATTTCGTAAAAATGACGCCGAAAGAGATGAATTGCCGCTTATAAAGAGTACTGCTATTCAACAAGACATTTTACAAATGCCGCCCCTTAAAATCTTTACTTTACAAAAATTATTATTTATACTTGAAAATGCATACCCGTAACCGTGTATTGTAGTTTATTTGCTTATTTGTAAAAAGGTATCAAAAAATAAAAAATAATGCTCATGCACGATATTTTTAGCTTGCGTTCCACAAAATTTTGATGATTCAATAAAAATTTAGAAGATGCTATTTTAAACCGAATTAGTTTCAACAAAATGTTTCATTAAATCAAGAAATCAAAAAGAAGTTCTCTTGATTCTACCAAATATATGAAAGAAAAATTTGTTGATTCGAATATCTGGTTATATCATAGGCTAAGCTTCAAAATGTTGAATTGAATAAAACTTTTTTTCCCTGTGAGAACAACTTAAAAAATTAGGTTTCAACAAATTATAAAAATTGAACTGTACAGCATGATTTAATAAGTAACAGTTTTAATTCATGGGACTGAAATTTCGTCTTTATTAGATAAATTAATCAGATGTTGTCTTGTTATACAACGAACTTCATTTCTGAAAATATTTCAGATTAACGAATAAAATGTCTTTTTAAAGAAAATCATTACTATAAATTAATTCATAACGAAATTTTAATTTAACAAATATTCCAAAATTATGAATTTGTTTTTCCGTGCTTTGAAATTCATTATATTCAAAATTTCAAAGATTTTCAATATTTCATGCATTTGTTCTTCAGTGCCTCGAAATTAGTTATATTCCGACATTTTACTATATTTCAGGCATTCAAATACTAATAAAATAGAACATAATTTACCGCTCAAACAATCATACAGAAATATGCACTACGTGTTTTTCTATTGAAAAGCCGGTTATAGAAATCGTAGTAGAAAAAGGGCAAGTCTGCAGCCCCAGTTTCTTGGGGCGGTTTTAACAAGCGGTCATGGTTAGAAAAGAAGAAAATAAATCGTCTTCGGCTGGCATTGAAGAGAAAATGTGAATGACCTGGTACAGACACGTGTTTTTGGGTCCTTTAGAATTTTGGGTGTATGAACTCTTCTTGAACAATTCTTTTATACCCGCCCTCTTTATTTATTAATTAGAAATATATATTCTTGTTGTATTTATTTAAAATCTTCAAAGTTCAGTTTTAATTTTTAATGTAGTACAAAAGTTAAATAGTCGTTTACAATGGAAAAGAAAAGACTTTCTTCTACCATTGAAAACTGAGTTCTTTCTGTGCTTGAAAACATAATATTGTTTTTTGTGTCAAAAAGCAATCCGTGCTGAAACGGAACTGATATTTTTAAAACCACTAGTTCGTAGAGAATATAATTCCCTGAGAATAAATTACGGTTATTCTGAGGGAATCGTAGAGAATTCCCTGAGAATAACCATAATTTATCCTGAGGGAATCTGACGATTACATTCTAATAAAAACACGATATATGGCTGTTCATATATATTATTATTATTTTAATTTTGAAATATGATTTAATAATTCACATGGGCCTGAAGAGTTGATTAGTGTAGGCAAAGTTAATTTTTCTTTTCAAAGTTTTTTAGGCTCATGTTCTTTAACGTGGGTTTTGTGGATATGTTACGACCCGCGATTCCATTTTTTGTTCGTAAAGTATTTGATTTTTTCTTGCCATTTTTGGTTAAATTTATTTTATTGATGATACAATTGATAGTTGGTTATTGACTGGATTTTCATATATTGTAAATATTTAGCTGTTTCACATTATATATATATTATATATATATATATATATATATATATACGTAGGCGCACCCATGGAGGGGGCTATGGAGGCTGAAACCTCTTAGCCCCCAAGGGAGGAGATGCCAAGAGTTAGAAGTGAAAAGCTTTAAAAATTGAAAATATTCACTTAACTAAAATGTTTTATTTTTAAAAATTTCGCTTAGTAAAAATATTTTATTTTTAAAAATCGTCTTCAAATTATTTCTAAACTATTTTTTACCAATAAAAAAGACATTAATTTTTAAATAAGTACCTACAGTTAGTGTATGAAACACAGTTAAACTCGGTTACAACATCACTGAAAAGATCCAATAATTATTTATGACTCTATAACGAGCTACATTGATAGTAGGCTTGTGTTCTATGGGCAAGTCGAGTGGTATCGAATATTTCGACATTATAAGAGAGTTGTAACTACACTCGATGTCACTGTAACTGAGTTCAGCAGGATTTGTAGCTCGCCCCGCCCCCTAAACTAAAATACTGGGTGCGCCACTGTATATATATATATATATATATGTGCGTGTGTGTGTGTGTAATAAAATGTAATTAAATTTATACAAGTTATCCCATAAGTAGAGGTACAAACTTTAACCCTGTGAGGCGCAACCCTTTCCCAATGCTGAAAAAAGGGCAGCCGTTGCCATCGCTCGACTTAACTACCAGCAATATGGCGGACGATCGAAACGTTCATCGCGTGCCACAGATCTAGAGACCCTTGGCACGCGATGAACGTTTCAATCGTCTGCCATCTTGCTGGTAGCTAAGTCGAGCGATGGTAACGGCTGCACTTTTTTCAGCATCGGGCAATCTATCCAGCCGTTCTCGCATTCTTCCATTTTTCAGCAGATGTCAGTGCTGTTAAAAATAATCGCGAAAATTTTTTAATGGGAAATGACGTGCTAAAAAGTAAAGAATTCTCGTGGAGCTATGTCACCCGCAACTATTTTTATAGAAATCAAATCTATTCTTCGTGACTGGCAACAGTCAAAACGTCAGAGTTTGGTGTTCCGAGCGCTCTGCGCGTTAAAGGGTTAAAGGAAAAGACCAAAAGGATTGCGACTCACATAATAATGTTGTGTGAAAAACAGTTTTTCATTCACCAATTAGAAATCCCTCTTAAAAAGTTGTTGGAGAGTCAGTTAATTTATATTTTTAAGTTTTATAACAAATAATTTCGTTATTGTAACATTCGAAATAAAATGCAGTTTAGAATTATCGATTTTAGTCCAGAGTGAAAAAAGTGATCAAATTTAGTAAAGCAGGGTGAAACATGTCAATAACAATAACAATTAAATACCCTTTTTTAAATTAATTGTTAACTAGTGCATGAAAACAGGGTTTTCGTCCCTCTTTTCCTACGCAATTTTTGATTGTTTTGGTGTGTATTGCATTCTATTAAAAGTTTTACCTACTTTTAAGGGACATCTTGTTTACAATTGCTATTTCAGTTTGTTAGGTTGATTAAAATTGGAAGTTTCTCTTTTTCATTAGAAATATTTTCAGTATTTTATAACTTATTATAGGTAATTTGATGAACATTTATAAAAATTTGTATTTTGATATGAAGTGAACTACAGAGGGTGTTCCCACATTTTTGTAACGATTTTGTAAAGATATGTATAGAAATAAATATAAGAATTTTATTTTCTAATGTGTTCAATCTGATAGGCCTTTCTTTGAACTATCATATTACATCTTGATTTCCAAGGTAAAAGTCCTTTTCCTAAAACATTTATAAGGCTGATATTGTTCCACTCCTCCTTCACAATCTTCTTGGGTGGGATGCATTTAAAGGGAATAGCTTCAATTCCAGTTTCATTTCTCATTTTATCAAAAAATAAAGCAGTAGATTTAGAGGTATGGCTTGGAGCTTTATCCTGATGGAACTTAACACAATGAAGATTGTTTGGATAAAGGGATGGAAATTCTTCTTTGAAAATAGGTGTTAAAACGTACTTATGATAGTAATCCGAATTAATTTTGACATTTTTTTCTACTTTCCTTACTGTAAGTTTTCCCGTTATAAGAAAATCCAGTAATAACCGTAAAAAATTCAGAAAAATTTTCCTTGTTTTCTCTAAACCAACTTGTTAAGTCTTTTTCTCCTCTTTTGCGGTAGTAAATCGATCTTTTTCTATTGCAGTCGAATAAATGTATACAAGCTTCATCAATTGTAACTACATATTTCCATTTTTCACCCGCCAAATAATTTTCATATAACAATTTACACATAGTCTTACGGTGAGAAACATCTTTCGGCGTTAGGCGTGGAACATCGTGGTTTTTTTTTGCTTTGATTAACTTCAAATCGGATTTTATAATTTTGTTCACAGTTTCTACAGTGATATTAAAGATTTTGCGATAGTTCTTTGGGTAGTTGGATTTCCCTTTAAAACATGAGATGCGACTGTAGATTTAATAAGAGGTGTACGTACCTTTGTTGGATATGCATTTTTTGCCTTTTCCCCAGTGAAATATAAACTTTGACGTTTCTTTCCTTTCATATTAATCATGTCACTTATTTTACGTGTAGAAATATTAAAACCATGATTTTAACATCTTTTTTTAATAACTGAATAAGAGTATTTCTCTTCGGATAGCACAAAAATATAGCCTTCGATCTATTGTTTATGTTTCAGCGACATTTTAAAGCAAAGAATATTTTTAATGATGCAGACGATAAATGAGCCTTATTACAATTTGATGCTAATCACATTTTCATTTTAAAATTAATATTTAACTTCATGGAGAAAATCAAAATCGGTACAAAAATGTGTGAACACCCTCTGTATATAATCTCTACTGAACTTTCAAAATTCCTGTTTGGTTTTAATCTGTGAATGAATTCATAAAAAAAATACTACTCTCAATATTACAGAACGCGTTTATTGGAGTAAAACAATCCTTTCTTTTTGTTTACGTTAATGAGCACAAACCTTTGAAATAAGCTTCTGAACTTCAACTTTTAGTTTTTTTCTCTTTTTACCGTTACTCTTTTGCACTTTATTGGCAGATAAAAAGACAGATTACATTTCATGGCATCGCAGTTACGACTTTTCCGTTAACCCATAAAGCTTTTTAGTAGAGAGTTTTATGTCGAAACCTGCGTACAGAAACAAAATAAAAACGGTTTATCTGAAGCTTTAAATTCTGAGCCAACAAGTATTAAGAGTTTTGAAACGTAACCTGAAATATCATGTGACTCATTCTCGACCATTGCTTTTAATCTGTGTCTAAATTGACATTTTCGGATGAACATAAATTCTAAATGATAACTTACAAAAATTCTCAATTTTGAAAAAAAAAAAAAAACCTCGATAAAATGACAGAATGAAAGGAAAAAAAAATAATGCAGCATATCTCATCAAATGTTGCTGCAGACGATTAAAAATAAATAAAATATTGTTAGAATCTATGGACATACCTCCTGGGTTCGTTAAAAATAAAACTGATTAATTTTAACACCAGGAAAGCAACGAAATTTGTTTACAATGATTGATTTGAATTCTTTGCACCAAATCACTTTGTACCAAAAAGAAAAAAAGTTACTGACAAATTTTAGCAACGAAAAAAACATTGTTTAGGAGTCAAATTCGAAAGGCTATGATAGATTTCATTTGTCCGGAGAAACTGTTAAGCATATAATTAATATCTTATATTTGCCGGCTGTCACAGGACATATTTTCTGGCTCTTGGCCCCGTAGAATAAAGGTTTCTCCTTTGAAGATGGGTACAAATTTAAACATTATTTGTTTAGTTACTATTTACGATGCATGTATAGTATTTATTGGGCAGTTTTTATTATTGTAATTTTGACATAAACCCCGTTCTTTCTAGGGGTTCCGGTTTTTGGTTCTATTATAAACTTCAGTTCCCAGATGATAAATTAATAGATGACATTCAACTATTAAATCACAAAGCAGTAAAAAATTAAAAATATAATTGCTTCACAGGAAACATCTAGAAATTTAGGTCTGAAATTGCTTAAAAATTATATGAGCAGGCTGATAATTTTTTTATGGTCCTATTTTCTTAAAAAATTCATAGAATGCACTTTGAACGAAATGAAGTGTTTTAAACAGCTTTCTGATACCGCAACATTAAAAAATAATTTATAGCCTATTGTGGTTAGAACATTATTTTTTATTACAAAAATTATATTAAGGAAGATAAGAAAGATAATACTGAGTAAGATCTTTGCTTTTAATTGCTCGTAAATGCGCTTTTAAAAATTGCTTGACTATTACAAAACTTTAGTGATAATATAAAGGCTATTATAAAAACAGATATCATGTTGACGATTTTTAAAAAATATCATTCCTTTAAAGATACAAGTAATTGAAAATAATTATTGCACTATATGTTTCATTGCTTGAATTGATTTTACTTTTTAAACCTACAACAAATAATTCCTACAACATTTTGGATATTATTTTCCATGCTTTTTTATCCTTTTTGAGATCCGGTATGTTATAGAAAGATATAAAAAACAATTATGTAGAATACAAACTGAAGTTCAGATACATTCAAATTAATTTTGAATTGAGATAGGATGGGATCAAAGCATTTATTACGACATGAAGATGACTGAAGTGCCCCAAGTGGAGAAATTTGAAAGTTATAATAATCTTTAAAATTGTGAGAAGTTGATTGCAAAAGTATAGATAATTCTCGATTAAGCATAAACTAATATTTTATGCATAAATAACTTCATCGGAACCATGAAATGAAAATCATTCCATACCCGTTCACAGGCTTAACACACATCACTAGTCGTTTGTAAGAGGAGTTTTTCAGAAATCACTGTGAATTCTTTTCAAATTGCTAATAAAATTTTTAATTCGGAAGTTGTGATTCTTTTCTCTAAGAATAGACTTATTGTTCTTATTCTGATAAAAAAAGCTAAATAACTTAATAGTTTAGTCTTAATTTAATAGTTTAAAATAAATTAGTTATATAAGCTTATCCTAAAGCGTAAAGTAAAAGACAACTTGAATTTTAAAAAGAAAGAAAAGTATTTTTACGACCTATTAACTCGTATATTTAATTTGTAATGAAAAGAAAGATATGAAAAATGGCTGGTATGCGACGCTTTCCTTTTAGCTACTGGCAATAATATCAGATTTAAATTTAAAAATTCGAAAAGCAGCAGACTTTAAACAGATGTAGCGAGATAATTTAATCATGTTCTATTTTTTAATATGTATTTCAAGGAAAGAAAAGAAAAGAAAAGCAGCTCAGATATACACTTTTTAACTAATTTTTCTAAAACCTTATTCGAACACTATTTAATACGAACATTAATTTTTAGAATTAATGTTCGCCTATAATAATCTCATAATATTCCGTTTGATAATATTATGAAATTATTATATATTGTATGAATATTTTATTTAATTTTTATAATCAAAATTTTAAGGCATATGAAATTGTACGTCAATACTTAAATGTAAGAGACTCAGTAGCACTAAAAACAGCAGACTGAGATGTCTGTGATTGCTCTGTGTGGCTACGGTATTAACTCAATACATCAAAGTAACAGAATCTGTTTGCTTTGACGTATTGGAAAGGTCGTAAAATGCCTAAAGGTAGAGCAAGATAAGAAAACAGCATGAATCATAAACAGATTAATATACTTGTCCTTTCGCAGTTTATTTTTATGAATTATTTCTGTTTCTGGGACAAACATACAAAGTCTTCCAGATTTTTTTTCCTTTTAAATTTAAGCAGATGTCATTTATTTGTTTAACAGCACTTTAAGATTGGCAGTTCTTGAGAAAATACTTTTTGAAATATAACAGCAAAATAAATTACATTTTTATTTGTTAATTTAATTTGTATAATTATCATTGATATTTTTTAGAAAATATTTTGTTGATATTATTGTTTAATGACAGAATCCAATTTGGTCATGGTCAACAGTCATCTGGAGCTTTTCATATAGTAGTGGATTAAAAAAGGTAGAAACGTTATTCAATAAAGTTGCTGCAAATCAGAGTATGAAATGTTTGTAGCTTTTGAACTCTCATTTCTTTCTGACTCGATGTAAGTCAAAATTATAAATTTATTCATAAGACCGGAACCTCTTTAATTTTTTCTCCTCACTAAAAATATGATATTCAAGAAAATAATCGATTAAGATAAGTTGGCTTTTAAATGACCCACATTTAAAGTCAAAATATCGTTTTGATTTTGATTTTAATGGGATGCATTGGAGATATTTTCAATCTAAAGAATTATAAAAATAACCACAAACTCAATGCAGCATAGTATACTTTCATAAAATTCTAGAATCCTAATTTTTTCATAATCACAAATGGATCCACAAATAAATTAGAGCAGAATAATTGCACTCCTTGCTTCTTTTATATCTTTAATAAAGGGACCAACCGTCCAGTATTATACGGGACAGTCCCATATCTGGAGGTTTTGTCTCGTATTTAAAAGTGGTACAGTATTGTCCCGTATTCTCATTCTTCTGATCGCCAGAAAAAAAAAAAAAAAAGTTAGTCACTCTTTGTTAAAACTTACAAGTTTTGGGGGCGACTGATTTCGAATAAAAATTTCTCTCTCTTTCTTTCAAATTTACAAAGAACAGCATAAAGTCAAAAATGCAGTCGACTTCGGTTATAGTGAACCTCTGGGAGCCGGCAAATTTCGTTCACTATATCCGAAGTTCACTGAAACCTATGTTTCGCCATATCGAACAATAAAGCAATGCAAAACTACAAAATAGTATTTTATAAAACTATTGAATGCTTATTAAATAAATCAAACATAATTCATCACATTTAAGGTTATAGAAATATTTATTAAGTAAATCAACATAATTAATACCTTTTATGTAAATAATGTACAGCTCATTCATTCAGTTGACAAAAGGTGCTGTCGCTTTCAACCTGTAATATTGCAATGGGAATGGGAAATGAAATCGTCCAGGGTCAAGATCAAAAATTCCGTTTTTGGTTCACTTTCAAAAGTACACTGTTTTTGTTAGTAAATGCTTTTAAAGATTAGAATGCATTACAGCAAAGAAAAACAGTTATGACCCCTCCCCCGTTTATCATAAGTGTGTTAGCCTAGACACAAGCAATTCACCTGTATTTCGGAACAGGTGCTTGATATAATCTCCTTCTCTATACTCGTTCACAAGAGAGAAAATCTTCGTAGGAATAGAACAACATCACCTCTGAAGTCCAGAATTTTTTAAGTTCACTATAACCGAAGTCATGGTTCACTACAACCGAAAAATGTACATTTCTAACGTATGTGAATCGGTACTAATGAAGTGCGTTCTGTGGCGTCATAAATGAACAGATGGAACACTTTTGCTCACAATAAACACTTTTTTAACGGCACATACAAACACATAGAATTTGAGTTGGAAAAATACACACTTAGATGGCAGGTTCGGCAAAATCTGGCCTTTACCGGCCTAATTTGAGGAAAGTTACCTCTGCACGCGCCACTGTCTAAAGACCGTCTCCTCTCTGTTGATATGCTTGCTCATCTCGGCTCTGGGCTGGAATCTCAAGTGGATTTCGATCACTTGGTATGCTTGAAATAAGTGTTCGAAAGCTGTGAGATTCCTCACGTCACTAATTGTTTGTAATTATTCGGACAATGTCTCAGTTCACTATATCCGGGTTCACTACATCCGGAGTTGACTATATTCCAAATCCTAATAATTGGGAATTCAATAGGAAAATTTTCTATACGTAATGAGCACCCTTCTACGGTGGTGGTGTGTGTCATAACTCATACAAACCCCAACTGCTCACTGAACAGGCAGTCTAAAAGACGTGGTTCACATTAGCCACCTACAAATAAATCTCTGTATGCGGGCATTTCGTAATGTTTAATCCTTTGAGGCGCAATCCTTTCCCAATGCTGGAAAAAGGGCAGCCGTTGCCATCGCTCGACTTAACCACCAGCAAGATGGCGGACGATCGAAACGGCTGTGCCGCACAGCCAGTTGCGTCAAAAAAGGGTCTCTAGATCTGTGGCAAGCGATGAACGTTTCGATCGTCCGCCATCTTGCTGGTAGTTAAGTCGAGCGATGGCAACGGCTGTCCTTTTTTCAACATTGGGCAATCTATCCAGCTGTTCTCGCATTCTTCCATTTTTCAGCAGATGTCAGTGCTGTTAAAAATAATCGTGACCATTTTTTTACGGGAAATGACGCGCTAAAAAGTAAAGAATTCTCGTGGAGCTATGTCAACCGTAACTACTTTTATAGAAATCAAATCTATTCTTCGTGACTGGCAACAGTCAAAACGTCCGAGTTTGGTGTTCCCAGAGCAGGAACACAGCGCGTTAAAGGGTTAAATTCACTGATTAAAAATTTACGATAAAAAAGGAATCGAAATTGAAACTGTTATTTTCGGTAATTTTGACATCCCCCCCCCCGCCTTTTTAAGAGAGTGTCCCATGTTGAAACTTAAGAAAGATGTTCACTTTATCTTTAAATTAAATAGTTTAAACCTGAAAAATTTATGCAAGCTAAATTTCGGTATCCTCACAAATTTATTTATTGAAAATCAAATGTTTTTCACCAAGTTACTTAGGAAGCCTGATGTTTGATGTTTGTGTTATGGCAAGCCTATACGAGGGGAATCTGCCGACAAGTGGGGGTGCCTTGGGCTGCGCACTTAAGTTACGCAGGAAAAAAACATGCGTTTTGAAATTTACTGTTAGTACTCTGATCAAAAAATTAGATAAAATAGCATAGAGCTTTTTATTAAGTATACTAGCGAAGTCAGCCAGCAACAGTTAGTGGGTCTTAGGTAAGCTAACTCGATATCCGCGACTATCTTTGTGTATGACAAACAGAGGTTCCTTTATGACACAATAGAATAGTTCCTGTGATGGTTGATATACTCGGCGATAAGGTCGCTTAAATAGGGTACCTCT
The DNA here is from genome assembly GCA_038373885.1 of Cheiracanthium punctorium. NCBI lineage: Eukaryota > Metazoa > Arthropoda > Arachnida > Araneae > Cheiracanthiidae > Cheiracanthium > Cheiracanthium punctorium. The sequence goes on along the minus strand of JAWZYV010007511.1, from coordinate 63,024 downwards.
AAAAGCACATGCATTTATATATATATATTTTTTTTTTTCGCAGCTGCATGAAAATCGAAAGGTTTGTTTTTGCCCCCCAAACGAAGTTGTAAATCACTTGCAATTTAAAAGTAGGGTTTTGAAAAATAAGATCCTCAATCTATATTCATGATCCATTGAAATCACTAAGTTAATTTATTGGTCTCATGAAAAACTCAATCTTCAATCTTCGTAATTTAAAAGAACTACTCCAAGCAGTGGCGTAGCTAAGGGGGGGGGGATGTTGGTAAAATTCCCCCTCCCATGAGGAATTTTTTGCCATACAAAATGTATATGCTTCACTCCCTTATCGATATTGTATTAATCGATATTTTATTATTCTAATGCGATATTGTATTAATCTAAACACTGACGAAACAGCTAGCTCACTTGAAGGCAAGGCCTGCTTTGCCCATCCACGTCTTTGCGAGCATGGGCTCTGGGGCACGGAAGCTTACTCCCCGGCCGAGTGTTTAGACTAACGCGGAGCCCCAGTATTTAGTCCCCAAGAAAGGTTGGTCTTTGTTTTATAGACCCACTCTAGGAATGAAAGGCTGAGTCAACGTTGGCCAGTCCGGAGATTGAACCCCAGACTTCTGACACGGAAGTACAAGCACACTGTGCTAACCATTACACCACAAGGTTCAATGTGATATATTTATTTGTGATATGTTCTAATGCAAAATAATACTGCTCTATTGGTTATTGAGTAATGCAGATGAAAATAGCTAAAAATCGGGGAAAGAGTAGATTTTCAGAATTTTGTAGTAGCATGCTTACTTCTGCATATCGTTTTACATATTTGTATAAAATTTCAAGTAGATCGATCGAATGATGTGGATCTGCAAGTATAATTACCGCAAAAATTTTTGTTTTTGGAATAGTACATCGATCGCCACATCTTTGGGCTTTTATTTATGTGCTAATTCTAAGAAATCTCTATTGAAACAGCTAAAATTATGAGCTATCACCGTGTGAGCAGTAATATTTTTCTTTTTTTAAATTGCCTTCGCACAATTTACGGTTCTTCTAATGTTTTTCCTCAGTTTATCCATAAATAAAAGTGTATTCTTCTATTATCGACCTTTTTAGTTTGTGAACATAACCCGAATGTAATTTTTCTCCATTCAGGTTAATTTCCAATTTTCATGACCCTAATTATTAGTAATAGAATTAATTGTTGACTTCCTGTTAATAACTAGGCCATGGTTACGCATTCAGACCCTGCTTCGTGCATAGGCGCCTATCTCATCTATTCAAATCCGACTTTAAATTCATGGTTTCGCATGTATATATATAAACTGATCATGACAAACATAACGAGTATTTCTATACACTTTTCATTCATTATTTTAGTCACACGTCTATTTCTCTGACTGGGTACAAATACGTTTTACCTTAAATAGTAAACAGAAACATGCTAAAGGGAACTCAAATATCACTTTGTCTTATAACGATGAGAAAGTAAAATTACGTCTGCAGTGTTACTTCTTATAAATGCACACTTTTATACAAGTCGAAATCAAAAATTACTAGAAAAATAAAGATTGTATATTTGATTATGCACAAAAAAATGTGATTGGTAAAATTAGTTGTGTTAAAAAGTGAAAGTAGCTTGTTTGTGAATTAATCATAAAAAAAATAATTATTATTTTACAATCGCAAAGATATATTCTATAAATACCTTTGAAAGCGAGTCATTTTATTCAAGTCTCCGACATTAAAGACGCAAGTAATGAATCTCACAAAATCCATGCCCTGTATTCAACTGCAAATAATTTTTAAAAAGCTAGTTCTAGAACTCGTTTTCGCAATTGAAAGTAGCTTCAGCATTTTTTTTTTAATTGAAACTTCACTCTAGTGAATGAAATAAACTTTGAATTTGTGCCCTTGATTGCCGTGATTCCTTTATTCCGCTCCAGATACTAAATGCATTCCAACCAGTCTATTTAGACTGTACTGCTGGCCTCTTTAAAGAAAATCAACACTGACCCGCGAAAGCTGCTTATACGCACGCCTGATTCTGTACTTTTTTAATTTTTAATAAGTTTATCTTTTTGTTCCTACTTTTTTCCTCTCATGAATGAGTTCTCCTTTTAGCATTGACAAATTATTTATGTTACTACTGTCGGTGATTTCATGGTACTAAAAGTAGAATTGGGTGAAGCCTGGTAAAGTGGTAAATCACATATCGGCGAAAAAAAAAAATTGCCGTGCTAAAATGGTCATTTATGCAAGATTTTGCTTGAACTTTGATTTAAACAATTGAAATTTTTTAATTAAAAATGTTACCGTGTTGAAAAGTCATTGCCAATCAGAAGAAATTAATTTCGGTAAATTTTACTTCCACCTTGATTTAAAGGAGCAATAATAATAATGATAAGTACCTGGCTGAGTTTCCAAGGATGGTGGTGTTATTAAGCAGGTGTGGGACTATGTTTTTAGAACTTCTAAAACTTCGTGCTAATAAGATAACACATACTTTGTACCTTCAAATATAAAAATAATAGTAGTTTTCTGATCACATTGTAAGATTTAATATTTAAGCTAGTTGTATTCACTTATAAAGTTCCCTGTGATGATTTTCTATATGATAGAGTGTCACGTTAAAAACATGTGAGGACCTTATGAGAATTTTAGACTGGACATCATTCACCTATATCCACTTAGAAGTGTGAACTCTTTCTCACTTTTACCGATGAGACCCCCAACTGCTCATTAGCAATAAGTATATACTATTCTGAGTACGCATTTGTAAGTCATGTATCTTTGTTTGTCTAGAAGGACCTCCTCTTAAAATCCTTCAAATCTAAATGATTTGAATATATGTATATTAAGCAGTTTTGTAAGGGGAAAAATTTATTTATTTTATGTTCCATTAGGGAATGTATTAGAACAAATTATATCTGTCTCTCAGTCTCCATTAAAATTCAAAAATGAATTTCATACAACTTTTTTTCTTTAAGCAAATGTTTCTACCTAAGTTAATTTAAAAACCAAATTAATATTCAATGCATACCTACTTCTTTCCTACTTTTCAATTATTTCTTGTTGACAGGTCATTAGTATTCACTTTTAACAGCAAATACAGATAACTTCCGCTTGTAGCAACAGATTGAAAATGTCAAAAGAGACATTATAATGAGAAAAAAAAATTCAATCTGTGAGTTTCTTTTAACAGTGTACAGAATTTTCCGCTCAAAAGATTGAAACTGCTGATAATTTTAAAGCTTTATTAAACTTGATTTTTTTAAAACTTTATTAATTTTTTTAACTAAAAATAACTACAATCAAAATAACTAAAAATAATTACAATCCGTTATAGTAACCTCGTTTATAGGAACAACTCGCTTATAACGTCAAAATATCTTGTTATAATCAATGAACATTAATGCACTTATAACTTGCTATTGGAGGTACTTGAGAAAATATCTTAGATTTTTGACGTCAAGAACTTTTTCACTTATATATCAGAAATATGTTATGTAATATTGTATTTTCAAAGCCTGGAAGGCACTGCTCACTGCTGTCGTCAGTCTGCAATCGGTAAATAATCACTGTATGTTCAGTTGGTATATTCTTTCGCCCTTATCCAGATTCACAAACTATTAATGAATCACAATCTTGATTGTAGTACAAAAACTGTAATCTTAGGGGTAAAATTAGTTTAAACATTTCTGAGGGATGTGGTTTGAGATAATGCAACAGTCAAATAAATATACTTGATGACTACGCTGTTGGTTGAAAGACAAAAATACAGACCTAGAGGTAAATTGAACTCCTGTCATTCAAGAATTCTTAGAAAAATCTAGTTCATGATAAAGTTACGTACAAAGAAATCTAAAACTTTTGATACAACCCGACTGATTTTGATGAGTTCGAAGCGAGGTTTTCACAGGCTTTATGATTTGCCAGTTTATGTAAAGAACAGCATATATATATCTAAATGATCACTTAGCTTTGCACCAAATCCAATTTCTACATAGCTCGGCAATACCCGCAGGTCTGTGAAAAATTTCATCCTTTGAATAACATTATAAACCAAGTTCAACTGTACTGCCGAAACTTTCTTTTACTTTATAAGTATTTTTCCCCATTAATTTTGAAGAAAATTAAAGCACCGTTAAAAGTAGATTTAATAGAAACATTCAGGCCAATTGTAAGTGAAATTCTGATTTTAAAAGGCTGTTAAAACGGATTGGATAGACTTGAATACATATATGACACAGTGGAATTTGTAGAGAAGGTAGAAATATTTTTTAATGTACCAATAGTTATTCCTGTGTAAATAATAAAAGAAACACACAATGAAGACGCATGATATTAGAGGAGACAACTGATATTTGTTTCAAAAGTAAGGTTTTGTAGCAATTTCAATGGTACTGTAAAGTGCGGAGGAATGCAGTCTTGCATAAAAGTGTCGATATAAAGCCTTGAAGCAAAAGCGCTTAATCGTTTTCCACTGATGTGACAGGTAACGGAATTCACAAGATATATTTTCTTCAGAGAAAGGAAATGGGGTAATGGTAAGTTTAATCGGAAACCCACACAGTATAGAGATATTTGCTGAATTAAAATGGATATTACTTACAGAAAAAATCTGGAGTGACTCCACTCGACTTTCCGAACACTTACGATAGTTATGCAAGTTACAAGATCATTACCAAGCATTTAAATAATTTTTAATCGATGAATAATTCAAACGTATATACCAAATTGTAGCTCAATCGAATGCGCCGTTTAAATGCTAGCGCACTTTCAAGAATTCTCCCCCCCCCCCACAATCGGCCATAACGTAAAAGAAATCTTTGTCGTAGCCCTGTAGAAAAACTATAAGTCCTATACACAACAAAATCCATACCGGTCTTGCGACGGTAGTTTATGACATATATATATACCCAATTTGAGCTCAATCGAATGCTCCGTTCAGGAGCTATCGTGTTCACTCACTCACACACACACACACACACACATGCGCGCACACACACATACACACACATACATCTTGTAAAAATAGCATAAATGGATTCAAAAGACCTCAAAACGTGTAAAAACACCAAAATCTCGAAGTCGAATGTTTTCATGATTACAATACTTTCCTTACATGGTACAGCTGCGGAAAAAAAAAGGCCCACTTGCTCTTTATTTCGCCGTCGTTCGTCGTACAGTAAAGTTATATATACCATTCGTTTGCAAATAACGCGTACTTTAATTTACTATTAATTTAATTTGCATCAGGGGCCGTCTTCATATTTAATTCTGCATCAACTTCGTTTTTCTCTATGGCAACCTCATATTTTGACGTTATTAAACGAAAGAAAACCTTCAAATTACCCTAAATATAAATTTTCACCAATTTTCTACGATAATTTCCGGAGATATTGCGAATTAATTTTTGCGCGTTTTTAAGGGACTTTCTGCAAATTGAAAAACGCTATTTGTAGGTTCCGAACTTTTCGCCTTTCATTAATTTCGCTCGCGAGAGTTAAAAGAAATTAATACTATTTTCAAGGAAAATATTGTTTCCATCCCTCATAAAGTTTTTTGTACTGGGAATATCAAGGGTAGAAATAGAATATTTAGTCTGTGGTCCAAATGACCCGTGAGTTCATAACTTTCTTGGTTCGTACACATGATTTAAGGGGGAAATGCAAAATGACTGCTTACGATTTTGAAAATCTTTGTAATTTTGAAATTGTTATTGAGTATTTCCGTTCATGGTTCTCTTAGACAGGTGAAATGTTCGCAGGAGTTAGAGGCTGCTCTCTGCTCTTCTGACTACAAGCTTGAATATTACTAAGCTATGGTCGAACTTGAAGAATGATTTCCTGATAGAAAATTTATTTGTTTGAATTTCATGTAAAAAACGCAATTACTTTTTTGCCGATCCAATATTATCACTGTGTTTGTTATTTCACTTTCTTCATTTAATACAATCGTATGCAATGTGCAATATTCTTAAGACTTTTGGCGGTATTTTAATTTATAGTTAGATGAAAATTTGGTCAGAAAAACGTGATTTTGAATGTTTGATAAAGTATGGGGAAGCCCAAAGACCTAATGTTTCCGAAATTAAAAAAGGTCACATTCACGCCTGGAAAGTTGAGGATGTTAGTTTTTCAGAAATAGGACGTTGTATTAGAAGACATACATCTACTGTATCTAATTCTATAGCTGGAAAATATTTTATTTGGGGGAATATGGTAGCGAACGCAACAATAGACGCTCTATAGAATCCCTATCAAACTGTAAAAACCTCTAATTTATTTGCTTCAAAATTTGATATTTTTAATACTGGTATCTTTTACTGTGTTTTTGCACAAAATAAATCTAATTTGCGGTTATTATATGCAATTTTCAAAAAATTGTCACTTAATAAATTTATATATGGTCCCTTAACTCATGAAAATAACACATTTTATTTAATATAAATTAAACTACTGAACGTAAAAATTTCAAATTTTGCATAGCCATGTAATATTAATTTCTGCATCTATTTCCATCGAAATTTGGCTAGGTCGCTATTCATAATTTTTTTGAATATTAATTTAATAATTCATAATTCATATTAATAATTTATTAAAAATCATAATTACATTAAATTATGTTTGGGTCGTTTAGTTCTAATAGTACGAATAAAAATCAGCTTCTTATTACCAATATTATATGAGATATGAATTGAAGTATGAAAATGGGAAAACGTCATGGCTATGCAAATTTTGCGTAGCCATGTAATATTAATTTCTGCATCTATTTCCATCGAAATTTGGCTAAGTCGTTATTCATAATTTTTTTGAATATTAATTTAATAATTCATAATTCATATTAATAATTTATTAAAAATCATAATTACATTAAATTATGTTTGGGTCGTTTAGTTCTAATAGTACGAATAAAAATCAGCTTCTTATTACCAATATTATATGAGATATGAATTGAAGTAAGAAAAAATATTTTAACATAGGGGAAGGGGATTTTGGGTGCTCATAACTCACTCATTTTCTGTCCAAATTTATTAAAAATTGGTGTCCGGGGTTAAAATGAGCTAAATTTTTGAAATATGAAGTGAAATCTAGGGGTTGCTATTGAGAAAAACAAAGTTGGTGCGAATTTTAATATGTAGATGGCCCCTTATGCAATTTTTATGCATAGCAAATTAAAGTGTACGTCAATCGTAAACGATTGGTATCTGTAACTTTGCTGTACGACGAACGACGGCCGAAAAAAGTACAAGTGGGCCTTTTTTTTCCGCAGCTGTACATGTTCGGAAAGTAAAAATATGAATTGCCGGTCGTCAAATATAACTGAATTTAAACTTATAAAATTTGCGATGGCGAACTGTTTTAAGGTTTTGAGGCTTACAAAATTCCCATTTACTTTATATATTTCATTTTCGTTTTTAGACTAGGTTTGCCGAGCACATTAATTGGTTATCAATTGGTGGCTTCATTATTTATAAATTAAACAATATGTCATGATTGATGGTGAATTAATTTAATATTTTAGAGATCTGAACAAAGTTAGTCAAACAATTTGCAACTTTCGTAAAGCAAAAAGCTCCTCCTGCTGTTTTTTAAAATTAATGATTACTTCGAAATTTGTAAATTAAAATCTCATTAATTCTTTAACCACAAATAGACTAAAACTTTATAATACAAAGACAATAAAAATATTTTTCATTACATTTTGAATTGCTTCAGGTGACAAAAGATGATTTTAAGGATCCTTATATGTATTTTTAACTTCACTTTATCAGGAAAGATTGCAATGAACTCTGGTGCCACCGAAGAAAATTCCCCTCTGCATCATAATGAATGATATTTTATCCATCGTTTTGATTTTAAAACAAATATTAATTTCATCTCAAACCCTGAAAATTATACTTTTAGCCACCCATGTCACCAAGTTTTTCTTTTTCTCTACAAAAAATCCACCTTCAATCATTTGATCTGTGCGATTATCGCTTGTTGTGCAATCTCTGAACATTCAATTTTATGTCTGATTAAAAGCTGACTTTTTCAGTTTTGATACAAATTGAAAATTATCAGAGCAGTTTAGAGTATTTTTTAATACAATACTTGTACAGTTTAAATAATTTGTGCACTAATATTTTTCAGTCGATGCAAGCTTCAAAACTTTTTAAAAGTGATTTAGCTTAACTGCTCTGTCAATTTTTGTCTCAATTTTTCAAACCTTATGATCGATTATTTATTCACTTTCAATCGAAATACAGTTTTGAAATTTATCATAGTAATGGATTTCAGGTGATAGTGGAACAATATAGGGGGAAAATAGATTCTATATTTATTTTAATCTTAATAGATTAATATTAAAATTTTAGACTTGATATTAAAATTTCAGATTCTGTATTTATTTTAATCTTAATAGATTTATATTAAAATTTTTGACTTCCGCATTGCATACACTTTTGATAATAAATTCATTTTGCATATGTGTCAAAATGGTAGAGCAATCTATGACGGCAGATTCAACCTCCGGTTCTCTTAGAAAACGTGGATTTAAATGCTACATTTGATAGTGACTGTCTATAATCCTTACTTTTGAGTCCATTTTTAGAAAATATCCATTAAAATGCTTATCTTAAATTTTTTATGCACATGAAGCATATTTTTCCCTCTCTGGATAATGATATTGGTGGTCTTGTCTTGCATTTACTTCACAAAAAATACCTTTTAATTTTAAAAAAGTTGTTGACCACGAATTTTTAAGGTCTCATCTTTTTAAAAACATTCCTACTAATTCCTGACAAACTTAAAGCTTGAATTTTTCTTTTTTTATTGTTATCTTTTTGTTTGCCATCATTGTTAATTTGAACAAAATACTACCTAGAAATGTAAAAAAAAAATTTTTTTTTAACAAATTGATTCTGCTACTTTCTCGAATTTGGCCAGCCTCGCCTCTTTAAACATGCAATTTCAATTTTTTACAGCTGACCTTAAAGTTTTACTCAGATTTAAAAAAAAATAGTTTAAAAATAGCCTCTCCCAGGCGCTGTAGTGGCTAACCCTCCAAGCTCTTGTGACGTAAAATCCCGACTGCTTCATTCCAGTTTTCACTACAACGCATCTGCAATTTAAATTATTTATAACATATAAAATATATTTTGATATTAAAGTTTATAAATAATTTAGGAACTCATTTTTTTAATAATTACAAATCTTCATGCCAGTTTTTTTTTAAAATAATTTTAAAGCTGCGTGAAAAATTTACCGTGAAAATAACTTTATTTGCCCATTTCCAAGACGCTAAAAAACATTCTATTACACCATGGGCTCGGGCTCAATTATCGGCTTGCTTGGTCTTGGATGTTTACTTGTCCGTCATTTCATAGGGGGTAACGTTGGCCACCCACTGAGTTCCCATAGTAAAATTTCAGTAATTCGAGTCTTAGTAGTACTTGATTAGCTAATGCCCGCGAATTGGGGAAAAAAAAATATTTTGATGTTAAATTGCTTAAAGATTGATTTACATTAAACTTTTTTCTTTCAGATTATGTTCATCCGTAATAAATAAATAATAAAAACAAAGCCCTTTAATTGAACTTATGCTAATTTAAAAATTTCACTATCTGTAAAGACTTTACAAGGACTGCATTCAATAAAGCGATTAGATAAACTTAACAAAGCGAAACGCAGCCATCTAACTGATATCTGCTGCAATGGTCCACTTCGATTATGAATCGAATCCTCGCTGATCCATCAGCGAGGTTATTTCTTGCTGTCCTCTCCAATGGAAACTTTTCACTTTCGTCTTTTCCATCAGATCAAAGCATGCTGATACTAAGTTACGACACATTTTGTTTTCCGGTGCAACACATGGTCGACAGTGCATGCAGTTATCTTTAAGATGCACGCAAAATAACAGGCAAGTGTACATGCCGAGTGTGACCACTGATCGGATTGAAATTGGCTAACTTGCAAATTTGTAGGAAGGCTGCGCATAATAGGATTTGTTTGTTTCCCAGACCTTTTATCTCATTATCTTTTAGTTATCTACGGTTATTAAAGTCAGGAGGTCAACATTCCCCGGGGCGGTATGTTGGTTCGCTAGGAAGCAATGAGACTGTACAGTTAAATCTAATTCCAATCTTCAAACCAACAAATGCGCATGTAAACTTGAAACATGCTATACCGTTGCCGAAAGATTTCTAATGTTTGATGTAAAAAAAAAAAAAAAAAAAAAAAAATTATTGCTGATTTCGTGGTAAATGCTAAAAGATCAATATTTCCTTAAGAATATTGTAATCATATCCTTTTGCAAAAGTATCGTAATATGACGGTATATTTGTAAGTTAAATTTACTCTAAAACGTAGTATTCATAAACAATCAAGAGGTATCCTATCTTATCTATTAAAAAACATGTTTCTGAAGAAGTCTTGTTACATTGATGAAACTCGTAAGCAGATAGACGATGCAGCATATTTTTTTGCTGCACATACTAGAATAGAATAATATTCCTCCATGCAAACTTCAGGAAAAAATAAGGAAATATTATGTGCATAACTTTGCCACCGCTGTTTTTTTTCTTCCCTCCCCCGAAATTTGGGGCTTCATATAAAAGACTGGTTATACATTTATGTTTCAAAGTTGAAATTGCTTATTTCTCTCAATGATCGTGCGAATTCTTCTTGACTTTAACTCGATTCTTTATTAAGTAATGCCTTCATTCTATTTTTGACATGAAAATGACCGTTCTTGAAGTGTTAAAATTACTCAGGGACACGTTCTTTCATTAATAGCGGCCTCACCATAAATATTTAAGAGCATCCTATGAGGCTGTGACACAGATTTCTTCATATTGAAGCAGAAGATTAAAACCCCCCGCAAATGACGAGAATTTGACTCGTGATCATGAATCGACATTTTCAATGGAGAATAATTTTATGATGGTGCAGACAGAAGCCGGCAAATGTGTGTATGGGGTTATGTTGGCAAAAGCCCAAGTTTATTGCATCACGTCTATTTATTTCGACCACTACACACCTTTAAAAAACCATCTATATAAAGATGGGGGAAGCAAATTTGTGCACTTAATATAATAAACTAAAATTCGTTATTTTAGTTGCACACGCATGGATTTTACAACAGAGAAAAAATCTGATGTGTCCAACACATGACTTCCTTGCACGTCTATTAAATCAAAAATGTTTTCTACGCACTTCCTCTAAACTTATTGTTTGAAAGAGATAAAATATCAATAATAGTAAGGTTTAGCGATTTCTAGCCAAATATTTCGATATCGCGAAGCTGAGTTCAATTTGAAAGATTTCCTTCTGACACTTTATTTGGCGATATTTCACAAAAAGCCGACAAACTTGAGATAGTTTGCGAGATTTTGGGGATAGCCAAAGTAGTCATTGACCACAGACTTTCAATGAATTGATAGTCTGTGGTCAATATCCATACACTTTATCCATACACCTTATCCATACACCTTAATGTATTTAAAGTCATTTGGCTCACCCTGTAAATAAATTCCCAGTCGATTGCTGTCAAAAAAGATATTGAAAACTGTTAGATATTATAATTACTAAATACAAAAGTTCGAAATTCTACGGGTTAAAGTTTTAGAGTTATACAAAATACAAAATAATTTTTGGCGCCAAATTTGGCGATATTTCGGCAAAACTCGTCAATGTCGACGACATTTGGCGAGATTTTAAGCATGGACCAACAATGACAGACTATCGCCAAATTTGGCGATATTTCGCCAAAGCCCGCCAAGAACGACGACAAATGGCGATACTTTGGGCATGGACCAAATGACTAACTATCGCCAAATTTGGCGACATTTCGGCAAAACTCGCCAAGGTCGAGGACAGACGGCGAGATTTTGGGCATGTACCAAACAATGACTGTCTACAATTGTATTATATTGAAAATGTCCATAGACATTAAAGTATTGAAATTCTTTTCGGTGGTCCTGTAAATAAACTCTCCAGTAGATTGGAACCAAAAATCGAGATGCACAACTAGATGTTACAACAATCTTATATATGAAATTTCATAATAGTTTTTGAGATTTGAGAGTTAAATATGCACACACGTACACCAAAAGTCGCCAAGCTTGGCGACTTTTGGCATAGTTCTTGAAGGAGGCACGTGACCGTGGTCGGACCATTACCTAACTTATGTGGTAGAACGGTATTGTGCTTGAAATGGATGAATGCCCCTAAAATTGCCATTGACCGTAATGTATTGGAAATCTTTTGAGTGTTCCTGTAGCAGAACTGTAAATGATAAATACACTTTTTTTAATGGAGAAATTCATTTTCTAACTCTTTACAGCATATATCACTTCTGAGTCGTTTGAAATAGCCCAATACCTCTAAAAAACGCTTTGATTAATTTCGGCCCATAGAGCGTTATGTAATTCGAATGTTTTGGGCGGTCCTGTAGATAAACTATCCAGTTCAATGGAACTAAAATGGAGGTGCACAATTGGATGTTACAACTATCCAAAATATGAAGTTTCGACATTCTACTCCTAATAGGTTTTGAGTTAGGCGAGTTTAATGAATTTCGGCCCATAGAGCGTAATGTATTTCGAATCTTTTGGGCGGTCCTGTACATAAACTATGCATTCGATTGCGACCAAAAGGGGAGGTGCACAACTAGATCATAGAACAATCCTAAATATCAAATCTCAACATTCTATGACCAATAGTTTTTGAGATATGCGAGTTACATACATACGTACGTACGTACAGACGGCATGGAAAAGCTGACCACAATAGACTCGCCGCTGGTCAAAATGAGTTGCAGACGCGTTAATATGATCGTGCATGCTAGCCTACGATGAGATGCATCGAAACAATTGTTAAAATTAAATTTAGAGGTAGTCAAAATCGGTTTTTTTGTTGAAATTTGGCCCCCAAAATTTTTCGGTATCACATTACTTCCTTATACTACGTACAAGGAAGTAAAAATAGCTTTCCAACGTGCAGTGTGTGGTAATTGTTGAACTTACTTTCTAAATAAACAAAACTAATTTCGTTTTACATTACCTAGTCGATAGAGCTTATTTCGTGGTAGTGGGTAGTTATAAAATTGAAAAAAAAAAAAAAAAAAAAAAAAAAAAAAAAAAAAAAAGCTGTAAAATTCATACCTGCATATTTTATTTCTCTGTTTAGAAGGATTGTGTATTCTTTTTTACACATTCTTCAATGGGATTGCAAAATTCAAGGTCGAAAGCTTTTTCCAGCTTCCCAATTGTTACGGTACGAAAATGAAAAACCCAGTGTGATCACAGCAGCTTCTTGCGCTTTTGTATTTCCTATTTTTACACCTACATTCCTTCGAGTCTGCATGCATTTCCGTAGAACTTATTATATTAAATAATGAATGCAATGCTCTTCACGCATAAAACTATTGGGCGAAGACAAAAACCATTCGGTAGAACTACGATGATAGATATTTCAAATGATTGTCTTATTTTACGTGACACTGCAATGAGTACTAAAATATACTGATCTGAAAAATTAAGTTAAAGAAAAATAACTAAATATTTTTTGATGATTTATCTTTATTTATTTCACTAAGCCAAATATTTTTAAGCTTCATTCATTTTATTCTAACTAAGGTTTATGTTTATTCATTTTCATGCTGTTACTTAAATATTCCGATCGCATGTTCCCCCCCCCCCCCCTTTTTTTTCCCGTGGTAGTGGAATAATTCTGTTTTGTTGTCATGAATAATATGTTTTCTAATTATTTACACATTACTATATCAATTAATAGATTCAAATTATTTTTTTATTTGGGATAACAATTTGAGTCATCAGCGAGTGTGTGATGTCAGTTTCTGTCATTAATACTTATTTCTTTTTACAATGAAAACCCATTTCAAAACCTTATGATTTTTGAAAAACTTATTAATCTTAATTTAAAAATCTCATTGAATCAAATGATTAAGAAACAGTTGACTCAAATGATTAACGCGACTAAGAAATTAATTTAAATATATTATTTGATATAACAAATAAATAATTACAAAACATATTATTCATTGCAATAATTAAAAAAAACTAATAAAACCGTATATTCTTTGAAGACAGTCGAGGAAACATTACTCAAAACAAATGCATATCCACTCCTTTTTAGTTTAGAACATTCTTTTCTTTAGGATCGATTTGAAATATGTGTTTTGATCTTTTTCTACGATGATGTTTTTTAGTCCAATTGTCAATGCTCTTTTAACACTTGAATAGAGATATTTTTAATGCTTTGGTTTGTCTGCACGTGAAATTCTAAATGTGTTGTTGGTGATTACTATGCAACATGTTTCCCACTTGAAATATCTTATATTAGATTATTGATTTTCTTTTCTTTTCTCTTTTTAATTTTAGTCGCACAGGAAAGAATTCCTTTAGCACTGCGGGCAGAATCTGGTCGAAGTGCTTTTTTAAAAATTGTATTCTGTTTTAATCCAAATCCATCAAACTCTGTGTGCCGTAAAAGAGTATTTTACAGTGTTGGATATTATAATCTTTAAAGCTGCGATCGTAGAATTTAGGGTTACTCATCCCCCCCCCCCCCGCTAATTGAGCTCTGTGAACTGTAACGCTTATACCTGCATTCTATTCAAATTACAAAAAAAGTATAGCATTTTAATAGAGATTTATAGTAGTATATTTTCCAAGAAAATGCTGTGTGTACAATAATTCTATCTTTTTTATAAAGGTGCACATCACACATATCATGTTGACTGAAATTGAAGCTTACAAAGAAATATTATTTTAAAAATGCACATCAATTTTATGAAACATCCCTGAAACGATGAATACATTTTTGAAACAAATTGTGGAAAATTTTAAAAAACCATGCACTGCAAACATGTGTTCGACATCCAAGGTTGATTTTCAATAATAAACCTGATACTCAAAACTGTGTGATTTACTATCTGCTGTAGCCTGATGAGCCAATCTACAAGTCTATCCAAAACAGTCAGTGGCGGCTTGTAACTCGTTTCAGTGGTGGGGCCCGAAAAAAAAAATAGTGCCAATTAAAATAGCGAAAATATATATACATATAGAACATCTATCCCCACGTGCACACAGCGTAAGTATTTAAAATTTCTCAAATGACAAATAATTATCGAATTTACTATATAACTTTTGCTATTTTTTACCTAGTTATGTTAAATTGAAAAGTTTACTTTATTACTAAACAAAAAGCCACATTTAAATATTTAATATTTATGTTCTTTATAGTTGCCTGTTCATAATTTTTTAGATGATTTATTTTAAAATAAATATCAACATATATAAAAAATACATTTATACATCGCTTTTCGTAAATCAAGAAAACAAAACAGAAAAATATTTGACTGCACTGCAAAAATACGATCACGCAAATAAACAATAATTTCCTCCTAATCGGAAAATTTCGCCAATAGCTACCGATTGCCGAAATTTCCCCGTACGGTCGTGTAGATCACCGTGCGAGGGCCCGAAGATCTGGGCCCAGACGGGGTCGCCGCGACTGAAGAAAGAGAGAGGAGAAAGCAAGAGGGGGTCTGGGTACTGGTTTTCGTGACGTCACAAGAAAGGATGGGATTTGGAACAGTTTGCATTGAGTTCAATGGAAGAAATGGAATTAATAATGCCAATAAATACGAGTAGCTTAATTTTTTATGACGCATTGAAATAGCATTTTCGTTTTACAACACTTTGTTCTTAAATAATAGTGAATCAACAATATTTTTTGTCAGAAATTAATGAAATAAATTGGTACTGAATTTAAAGCAGTTTTAGCATTGTATGCAGTATGTTTTGCATTTCGGGCTAGCAATTACATTCTAAATAATATAATGGTTACTCAATGTTATCATTTATCTAAAATAATATGTATATGGATTAAATTTATACGTTGTATAAGCATAAAGTCATATTTTTAAGTAAGTAAAAGTAAATATATTTTTAAGTAAAAATAATAATTTTTATTAATTTTACTTAAAAACTGAAATACATTATTTAGTTTTGGTTCGTTTTAATAAGCTTTTTGAAAGAATTGATGTTAAAAATATCCAGATTCATAAATAGTCATCTTAAGCCATTTCGTGACGTCACAAGAGAGGATGGGATTTCAAAGAGTTTGTATTGAATTCTATGGAAGAAATCTGATCAATAATGTCAATAAACACTAGTAGCACGAGGAATATAATCAGAAATTTCCACAATTAATATTTTAAAAACTTGTACAATACATACTATATATAATTATGTTATACAGACTCCTAATGTCAAATTTTATTAGAAGCAATTAAAGCACAAAAAACAAGAAAATAAAAAGTAAAAGATTTTTACCCAAACCTTACAAATACTATAAAGTTTTTCATGAAAGCACTACAAGTGTTTGCTTTAATTTTTTCTAGATAAGACTTTCAAATATCACATTGAGACATTTGAAATATACATAATTAAATATTTTTAAAAATTAGTGAGTATAACTCTTGAATATGTAAAACTGCCTAAATGCTCTCAGGGGTTTTCATGTAAAATATATTGCAGTAATACATATACTTTTTACTTCCTTGTACGTAGTATAAGGAAGTAATGTGATCCCGAAAAATTTTGGGGGCCAAATTTCGACAAAAAAACCGATTTTGACTACCTCTAAATTTAATTTAAAAATTTTTTTCGATGCATCTCATCGTAGGTTAGCATGCACGATCATATTAACGCGTCTGCAACTCATTTTGACCAGCGGCGAGTCTACTGTGGCCAGTTTTTCCATGCCGTCTGTACGTACGTACGTACGTATGTATGTAACTCGCATATCTCAAAAACTATTGGTCGTAGAATGTTGAGATTTGATATTTAGGATTGTTCTATGATCTAGTTGTGCACCTCCCCTTTTGGTGGCAATCGAATGGATAGTTTATGTACAGGACCGCCCAAAAGATTCGAAATACATTACGCTCTATGGGCCGAAATTCATTAAACTCGCCTAACTCAAAAGCTATGAGGCGTAGAATGTCGAAACTTCATATTTTGGATAGTTGTAACATCTAGTAGTGCACCTCCCCTTTTGGTTCCATTCGACTGGATAGTTTATCTACAGGACTGCCCAAAACATTCGAAATACATTACGCTCAATGGGTCGAAATTCATTAAACTCGCATATCTCAAAAACTGTTAGGCGTACAATGTTGAAACTTTATATTTAGAATTGTTGTAACATCTAGTTGTGCACCTCCCCTTTCGGTTCCGTTCGACTGAATAGTTTATGTACAGGACCGCCCAAAAGATTCGAAATACATTACGCTCTAAGGGCCGAAATTCATCAAAGCGTTTTTTAGAGGTATTGGGCTATTTCAAACGACTCAGAAGTAATATAGGCTGTAAAGAGTTAGAAAATGAATTTCTCTATTAAAAAAAGTGTCTTTATCATTTATAGTTCTGCTACAGGAACACTCAAAAGATTTCCCATACATTACGGTCAATGGCAATTTTAGGGGCATTCATCCATTTCAAGCACAATACCGTCCTACCACATAAGTTAGGTAATGGTCCGACCACGGTCACGTGCCTCCCTCAAGAACTATGCCAAAAGTCGCCAAGCTTGGCGACTTTTGGTGTACGTGTGTGCATATTTAACTCTCAAATCTCAAAAACTATTATGAAATTTCATATACAAGAATGTTGTAACATCTAGTTGTGCATCTCGATTTTTGGTTCCAATCTACTGGAGAGTTTATTTACAGGACCACCGAAAAGAATTTCAGTACTTTAATGTCTATGGACATCTTCAATATAATACAACTGCAGACAGTCATTGTTTGGTACATTCCCAAAATCTCGCCGTCTGTCCTCGACCTTGGCGAGTTTTGGCGAAATATCGCCAAATTTGGCGATAGTCATTGTGTCCATGCCCAAAGTATCGCCATTTGTCATCGTTCTTGGCGAGTTTTGGCGAAATATCGCCAAATTTGGCGATAATCTGTCATTGTTTGGTTCATGCTTAAAATCTCGCCAAATGTCGTCGACATTGACGAGTTTCGCCGAAATATCGCCAAATTTGACGCCAAAAGTTATTTCGTATTTTGTATAACTCTAAAACTAACCCGTAGATTTTTTAACTTTTGTATTTAGAACTATTGTAATATCTAACTGTTTTCAATATCTTTTTTGATAGCAGTCGACTGAGAATTTATTTACAGGGTGAGCAAAATGACTTTGAATACATTGAGGTGTATGGATGCATTCAATTCATTGAAAGTCTGTGGTCAATGACTAACAGACACTTCGGCTATCCCCAAAATCTCGCTGACTATCTCAAGTTTGTCGGCTTTTGGTGAAATATCGCCAAATAAAGTGTCAGAAGGAAATCTTTCAAATTGAACTCAGCTTGGCGATATCGAAATATTTGGCTGGAAATCGCTAAACCTTACTATTATTGATATTTTATCTCTTTCAAACAAATAAATTTAGAGGAAGTGCGTCGAAAATATTTTTGATCTAATGGACGTGCAAGGAAGTCATGTGTTGGACACATCAGATTTTTTGTTATTGTTTTTAGCATTGCAGTAATACATTTTCTTTTTTGAGTTAATTTCCAAATCTGTGTTCATACTTAATTTCAGAATTTTCAACAAATTCCGATAAACCGTTTAGTTGGAAATATTTCTTTAATAAATACCTTCTATATTTTTGTTTTTCTAAGTATCCAGCAAATAGATTTCTCTCTCTCTCTCTTTTTTTTTAAAAATAAATAAATCAACCATGAGATCCGCATTGAACCTTAAGCTACTTGGTATGTGCAGTGGAAGGGGATCTGCGTTTAATTTATAATTAAAGGTGAAATTTTCTTAACATAGAATTGCCATGAAACTCTTGATACATTTCTTAATTACAAAAGAATTTATATTTTCCTTTGCATTATTTTTTTCGGTTTCCTCAATATCTTTTTCCTAAACGTTTTCTCTTGTTTTAGTAGGATCAGTTCTTTCTTGTTTTTTGGTAATATCGGATATATAGGCTGGTAAGCTCGAAAAAATGCACGGGATAGCATTCGGTTCTAATTTATAATGCTTTCTTTTTACAGTTAAAAGTGCCCCATCTGATTTTAAAATAGCACCGTCTTTTAAAAGATCTTCATCTCGAAAATGCTCAATACAAACATACGCATTTTTTCCTGGGGACCAATTTTTTCTTGGAATATTTTTAGTCCATTCGGCCCGCTTTTCTTCGTTTTTTGGGAAAAGTGAAAACTTTTACATTTTCTCCTCTTTTGTAATTAGCTTTACTTACAGCCTGGGACGCAGCAAACGGAAGCATAATGATTGCTAGAACAAAAGAACAGAAATCAATAAAACTAACGCAAAATACGGCAATTTTATATTTTTATGTACTCTATAGCTTAATAACTATTATCAAGTATGTCGTATTAAGAATAGAGATTGCTGACTTACCATTAGTATCCATAAAAGGCACAAAACATCTTAGTTTCTTCTACTTTTCCGTATGATTCTAATGCTTTTAACGGAGAAAAGTCCATCCTCTCTTGTGACGTCACAACACCTCCACGCGTTCAGTACCCAGGCTCGCCTTGTAATTGTCTACTCTCCCCCTCCCTTCCCGGGGGCTCCGGCCCAGAACAGCGCCAAATAAGCCTTTTGGAAGCCAAGTTAATTTCGCGTCAGTATGGCTTTTGTGCTCAATGCCAAATATGTCAACCCGGTGAACGGAGAAGAGACGACCAATTCAGGGCAAGCCAGCCCATGGCCCATGCATGGTATAGATAAGGGGGGAAATCGTATAACTATCGCTTTTTTGAGCGCGTTTTTTAATTAGTAACTTGGATGGTTTTGGATAGTAATGGATAGTTTTTTAATGGTAGTTTTTTAATGGCGCGTAAACTATGCCAAAAGTCGCCAAGCTTGGCGACTTTTGGCATAGTTCTTGAAGGAGGCACGTGACCGTGGTCGGACCATTACCTAACTTATGTGGTAGAACGGTATTGTGCTTGAAATGGATGAATGCCCCTAAAATTGCCATTGACCGTAATGTATTGGAAATCTTTTGAGTGTTCCTGTAGCAGAACTGTAAATGATAAATACACTTTTTTTAATGGAGAAATTCATTTTCTAACTCTTTACAGCATATATCACTTCTGAGTCGTTAGAAATAGCCCAATACCTCTAAAAAACGCTTTGATTAATTTCGGCCCATAGAGCGTTATGTAATTCGAATGTTTTGGGCGGTCCTGTAGATAAACTATCCAGTTCAATGGAACTAAAATGGAGGTGCACAATTGGATGTTACAACTATCCAAAATATGAAGTTTCGACATTCTACTCCTAATAGGTTTTGAGTTAAGCGAGTTTAATGAATTTCGGCCCATAGAGCGTAATGTATTTCGAATCTTTTGGGCGGTCCTGTACATAAACTATGCATTCGATTGCGACCAAAAGGGGAGGTGCACAACTAGATCATAGAACAATCCTAAATATCAAATCTCAACATTCTATGACCAATAGTTTTTGAGATATGCGAGTTACATACATACGTACGTACGTACAGACGGCATGGAAAAACTGACCACAATAGACTCGCCGCTGGTCAAAATGAGTTGCAGACGCGTTAATATGATCGTGCATGCTAGCCTACGATGAGATGCATCGAAAAAATTGTTAAAATTAAATTTAGAGGTAGTCAAAATCGGTTTTTTTGTCGAAATTTGGCCCCCAAAATTTTTCGGGATCACATTACTTCCTTATACTACGTACAAGGAAGTAAAAATAGCTTTCCAACGTGCAGTGTGTGGTAATTGTTGAACTTACTTTCTAAATAAACAAAACTAATTTCGTTTTACATTACCTAGTCGATAGAGCTTATTTCGTGGTAGTGGGTAGTTATAAAATTGAAAAAAAAAAAAAAAAAAAAGCTGTAAAATTCATACCTGCATATTTTATTTCTCTGTTTAGAAGGATTGTGTATTCTTTTTTACACATTCTTCAATGGGATTGCAAAATTCAAGGTCGAAAGCTTTTTCCAGCTTCCCAATTGTTACGGTACGAAAATGAAAAACCCAGTGTGATCACAGCAGCTTCTTGCGCTTTTGTATTTCCTATTTTTACACCTACATTCCTTCGAGTCTGCATGCATTTCCGTAGAACTTATTATATTAAATAATGAATGCAATGCTCTTCACGCATAAAACTATTGGGCGAAGACAAAAACCATTCGGTAGAACTATGATGATAGATATTTCAAATGATTGTCTTATTTTACGTGACACTGCAATGAGTACTAAAATATACTGATCTGAAAAATTAAGTTAAAGAAAAATAACTAAATATTTTTTGATGATTTATCTTTATTTATTTCACTAAGCCAAATATTTTTAAGCTTCATTCATTTTATTCTAACTAAGGTTTATGTTTATTCATTTTCATGCTGTTACTTAAATATTCCGATCGCATGTTCCCCCCCCCCTTTTTTTTTCCCGTGGTAGTGGAATAATTCTGTTTTGTTGTCATGAATAATATGTTTTCTAATTATTTACACATTACTATATCAATTAATAGATTCAAATTATTTTTTTATTTGGGATAACAATTTGAGTCATCAGCGAGTGTGTGATGTCAGTTTCTGTCATTAATACTTATTTCTTTTTACAATGAAAACCCATTTCAAAACCTTATGATTTTTGAAAAACTTATTAATCTTAATTTAAAAATCTCATTGAATCAAATGATTAAGAAACAGTTGACTCAAATGATTAACGCGACTAAGAAATTAATTTAAATATATTATTTGATATAACAAATAAATAATTACAAAACATATTATTCATTGCAATAATTAAAAAAACTAATAAAACCGTATATTCTTTGAAGACAGTCGAGGAAACATTACTCAAAACAAATGCATATCCACTCCTTTTTAGTTTAGAACATTCTTTTCTTTAGGATCGATTTGAAATATGTGTTTTGATCTTTTTCTACGATGATGTTTTTTAGTCCAATTTTGAATGCTCTTTTAACACTTGAATAAAGTTGAGATATTTTTAATGCTTTGGTTTGTCTGCACGTGAAATTCTAAATGTGTTGTGGGTGATTACTATGCAACATGTTTCCCACTTGAAATATCTTATATAAGATTTAGATTATTGATTTTCTTTTCTCTTTTTAATTTTAGTCGCACAGGAAAGAATTCCTTTAGCACTGCGGGCAGAATCTGGTCGAAGTGCTTTTTAAAAAATTGTATTCTGTTTTAATCCAAATCCATCAAACTCTGTGTGCCGTTAAAAGAGTATTTTACAGTGTTGGATATTATAATCTTTAAAGCTGCGATCGTAGAATTTAGGGTTACACATCCCCCCCCCCCGCTAATTGAGCTCTGTGAACTGTAATGCTTATACCTGCATTCTATTCAAATTACAAAAAAAGTATAGCATTTTAATAGAGATTTATAGTGGTATATTTTCCAAGAAAATGCTGTGTGTACAATAATTCTATCTTTTTTATGAAGGTGCACATCACACATATCATGTTGACTGAAATTGAAGCTTACAAAGAAATATTATTTTAAAAATGCACATCAATTTTATGAAACATCCCTGAAACGATCAATATTTTTTTGAAACAAATTGTGGAAAATTTTAAAAAACCATGCACTGCAAAACATGTGTTCGACATCCAAGGTTGATTTTCAATAATAAACGTGATACTCAAAACTGTGTGATTTACTATCTGCTGTAGCCTGATGAGCCAATCTACAAATCTATCCAAAACAGTCAGTGGCGGCTTGTAACTCGTTTCAGTGGTGGGGCCCGAAAAAAAAAAAAATAGTGCCAATTAAAATAGCGAAAATATATATACATATAGAACATCTATCCCCACGTGCACACAGCGTAAGTATTTAAAATTTCTCAAATAACAAATAATTATTGAATTTACTATATAACTTTTGCTATTTTTTACCTAGTTATGTTAAATTGAAAAGTTTACTTTATTACTAAACAAAAAGCCACATTTAAATATTTAATATTTATGTTCTTTATAGTTGCCTGTTCATAATTTTTTAGATGATTTATTTATTTTAAAATAAATATCAACATATATAAAAAATACATTTATACATCGCTTTTCGTAAATCAAGAAAACAAAACAGAAAAATATTTGACTGCACTGCAAAAATACGATGGTTTAGTCTCACTCTCCGCGCAGCCAAACCGCCAACCTGTCAAAAACTACTTTCCCCTTTATGCCCCCCTGATTTCTTCCCGAATCTCCCATTCCTCTCAGAGCTCTTTTTGGGCAACAAAAATCCTATAGATGGTCCCTTATACAGGAGGCAGAAAATCCACCCAGCATGTGGAGGGGTCAAGTTTGGGGGTCATGCACGGCTATTGTTAAATCGAAGCAGTTTCACTTAAAAAAGAGATTTCCGTTGAATGTGTTTTCTTCCGGAAGAAAACTCTTATTTACGCATTTACGCGTTCTTTTCTTCGAGTATGGAGATCCAAATCTATTTCAAAACGAGATTTCGTTTACCACAAGTAGAGCATCGAAGTCAAATAAATATTATTTTATCATTCATAAAACCTACATGCATGCTTTCTGTAATCATTTACAAGGTAGTCTATTTTTAAGCAAGTTATTGAAAAGATATATTTATCAAAGTCGATACATATATCGACTAAAATGCTAAATAAATATACGTTTAGTCGATACATGTATCTATTAAAGTAGGATTTAAACTTTAAAATAACGATAAGAGTTTTTATGATTTTGATACATGTTTATGAAGGTACATAATAGTATTTAACTGAACCTTTCGGATTTGCCTATACATATTACACTAAATTTCATTTGAAAATAATTTTAATCGAAAATTAAATAGGGTATAGATGAAATTAAGTTTTATTGTTATACGATAAAACTTGTCTTAAATAGAAAGACATACTTTTGTTTAAGACTTTCTGTTTACTTCATTTTCCGTTGAATAAAAATTATATAGAAATAGACTAAGTGTTCACTGGACCAAGAAATATTTTCTTAAATAATAAGTTTATGCTTAGTTAAGGGTTTACTTAAGGCAGGTTTTATTCTGTAACGGTCCTGCCATATGGGCGAGTGGATAGCACAGTCAATATGGTAGATGCATGAAGCGTAAAGAACCAAGGTTCTTGTCTACTCGCGGGTGTCGATCTGACGGCCTACATTTTTGGGCGGTTTTCTCGAAATATAACGTGAATGCGCGTTAGAACCCCTTAAAAGTGACCTCGCTCAAGGCATCCTCTCCAAGAACAGACACCCCCAATGTTGATTTTTCCTGATTTTTCCTTCATGTTTTTTTTTTTTTTTTTTTAAGTTTTTAGTTACTGTCTCTTGAAAAATGTTATTAACGGTGCCCATTATATTAAATATTTCGTTATGAGAGAATTTAAGACTTTTCATGATAAAGTTCTATACAAATTTCAAAAACAAACTTAGTTTAGTGCGATACACAATGTTACTATACAAGCTCTACTCTCGGACAAGCCAATAGGTATATACTGAGTAAGTTTAAGAAAACACTTTGAGAAGCACAGAAATTGCATGACAAATTATTCTGATTCATCTTTCATTTCAAAAGACCTTTAAAAATATTGCATTTTTAAGATTTTTACTGAATGTTCTTTAGCTCTCGCTGAATGTTCTTTAGGTCTGGTTGTTATAATAATGTTAATACGTCTTATGAGTGGACATTCTCAATTTTTTTGTTGTTACTTGATTCTTTTAAACTTTTACAGTCCAATGTTCCTAACTGGGAACATCAAATTAAAAATTTATTCAAGAATGAAACTTTATCAGTATTGATTTGAAAAAATTAGCAGATAAAGTTAAAAATTGACTTGATTTTTTTAAATAGAAGTTGCATTTCTATCATGAGTGGGAAACTTGAAAAAAAATCATGAAAATAGCCATTTTCATAGATATTTACAGAGCTACCTTGATACACCTTCTCCTCCTTCAAACTTAATTCATATCTTTACTGAAATTTAAATATAAATCTTTTATTAAGTCTCAATATTTCATTTATTACTTAAACTACCCATCAGTGTATTCAGTTTTTGAAACCAATGTAAACTATAGTCGAAAATGAATCACGGAAAAAAAGCGCACAATATTGAATGGGTTTGTATATTTAGAAGATAAGGGGGGGGGGCATGAATTAAAAACAAAATGTGAGAAACAAGTGGGCGTCCAAAAGGGCGTTAACATAGGTACTTTAGTGTATTCTGTATTTATCTCTATTGAAAATTGCCATTCAGATAATTTTTCCAGTAGCCTCATGGCCGTCCGAAACGCCCCATTGCCCTTTAGCTTTTGATAAAGTTTTTTTTTTTTTTAATTCAAAATCAAGTGATATGAAATTATGTAAATAAGAAAGAAAAACATTTTTAAAAACACTGAAACACTTATCTTTAGCATAGTTTTTCTTTCCATGTAATTAATTTATTCTGTGTAACATTCAGTTATATTGATGGAATTCAATTACATTGACAAATGTAAGTTTATAGACTGCTCACATGCAAGCTTTCTAGCTTTTTTAAAATGTTAATAATTTTCTCATTGTTATTATTAAATGGTATGGTCAATTGATAAATGAACAAATTAAGTAAAATTAAACTTATTTTAAGTTGAACTACACAAAAGTGTCAATATTTAATTAGCTATGTCTGAAAAGGAACTCCATATAAGACTTGACGGACTAAGTAAAAAAAAAAAAAAAAAAAGGTCTAACACATTTACTCTGACCTAAAGTCCGTTTTTAAATAGTCTAAACTAAAAAAAAAAAAAAAAAGTCCGTCTCTAAAGTCCGTTTTAAATAGTGATCAAAGTAGCAGGTCCATTCTCTGTCAATTCAACAGCAAAAACCCAAATTCGACAATCACTATCTCGGATTTTAATGAAATTTAATTCACTTGTTCTCTTAATGGCTTTTGATTAAAATTTTTGATTCAACAAAATTTATCATTGAATCTGTAGTATTTTTAAACAGAAAAATTATTTAAAAAATCATTCTCAATACCTTTTTTTTTTTTTTTTTTTTTTTAATAGAAATTTTTACACAGTTTGAAACAATTTAAATAATATTCACACCTACACTCTAAATTTATATTAACTACTTGAAAAACAAATCTTATATAGCAAATATATATTAATGACTATGTCATTTTATCTCTCAACCCCTTTATTGAAAATTGTCCGAAAAATCTGTCACAAAAGTGCGACATAAAAGTATGCGACATAATTTAACATATATTTAAATACTATTGGTTCACAACAGCTTTAATCTATTGTTACAATATTTCGTAAGCTGTAAAATATGCAACACATGTATTTTTTACATATATTTAAATACTATTAGTTCACAACAGCTTTAATTTATTGTTGCAATATTTCGTAAGCTGTAGAATATGCATCACATCTTCATCAGGCACCACCAACAGCGTGCAATAAAAAAAGGGGGGAGGGGGTATATTATTATATTGAGGGATTGGCTATGATATTTCCGTAATAAAGTGATATCCTACCTCTGAAAACATAGGATACCAAACAATATCAAGAGTTATATATTTCATGTCTGTGTGAAATCCAGCCCAAAATCTCAAAGCCTTAGCAGTGTTACGAAAATGTGTACAAACTATTGAAAACAATAATCCAATTTTTATTTTACTTAAGAAAATAACATCTACATATATTTGTATCCCCAACAGTTCTTATAATGAATGATCTATATCTACTATATCGTCTACCCTATTTGAGGATAGGTGGTAGTCTTGTGGAAAAATAAGATAGAAAAACATTTATAGCGGTATCCACCGCTTGTTTAAAAATATTTCCTTATTTAGAACAAAATGAAACAAACCAAATAAAAAGTTGCTCACAAAACGCACGAGAGATTGATAAAACTGATTTAAATTAAGGGTGATATTTTTTGTGCATTATTCATTTATTATTTTTGCAGTATATCAGGTTATTCTTGCTATTTTCGAATTATAACTATATGTATATTTAAAATATAGACTGAGAGACTAACTTAGGGTATTCAACTTAATTATAAGACTGAGTATGTATGCCAAAAGAAAAATTTATATATATAAATGATTATTTAATGCTACAAAAAGTTGTATAACAGTAATGATGTTTTAACTATTTTGGGCATTGATTCTTTCGTTTGTTAAATTTAAAAAAAATGAATGAGAAATCGAAATTACTACACAAACACACGCACAAAAAAGACAAAAAAAAAAAAAAAAAAAAAAGAAGAAAATTTTGAATAACCGAACAAATTTCAATCTTTCAGAATACTATATTTAACAATATAAGTATTTAATAAGCATGTACTATTTCTCTGAAAATCTAACGGAATATTGCTTTGGTGAATAAAAAATTTCGTTTTCCAGTATTCTAAAATTCTGAAATTATAATTCTTCCTGTCCTATAAAATTTCTGCTCACTTGATGTATTTCTATGAATTGCAGAAACAAAAGTACTTATACATTCCACAACCAACTATGTAAAAAAATATCTCACGGATTTGCTGATTTTTCATCATTTAAAATTCTCCGGGATTCCTTGTGTTGAAAAAAAAGTGATCCGATCAGAGATACTACATTAAAACTTTATTGATTTAAAATATTAAAACTATTTAAATATTTACATCACGAGCTTTTAAAAACAGCGCAACTTGATACATCCAATAAAGCACTGTTAAATTTGTAAAATGCATTATAAAATATTAACAATTAAATAATTGATGAACATTTTCAGATGGCTGAAGCATGAAGGCCCAGCGTTCCGGCTTACTGCGCAGTTGTCGATCTGGAGTTTTGGGAGGTTTTTCCCCAGATGTAACATAGATACTCGTTAGGCCTCCTTAAAAAGTGCTCGCTCAATACATTTTCCTCTTTGGAAGATAGCCCTAGAATGCTCTGCCTGAACAAAACAACAATATTAAATAATTGCGGTGATATTGTTTCTTTATTGTAGAAGAGGAAAAGAAATCACCCATCAACATCTTGTTTTCTTCCAGCACTTTTCAAAGTTTCTGCAATTCACTTTATTTATGAATTTAACTTTGAAATCACCAAAATAAAATAAAAATGTTTAAATAAAAAATGTTAAGAAATGCAAGTTTATTCCGGGTATAAGTTTGAATTCAAGCATTTATTTTAAATGCATAATTCATTTGATGAAACTTATCGTAATCAGTATTTTGTTTTGAAGTTTGTGTACAGTTAAAGGAAGTCAAAATTTATAGTTTATTCCAAGGAAAATACATTCTTGAAAAAACTTTTCGCTATACGATATCTGCAAAAACCTTTTAATTAATCTCTCTAAAAATGTAATTTCTACTTACATTAATAATTCATATGTATTTGTATCAAATTGTCTCCTTAGAGTATTTATTATTAAAGCGGACTACAATCGAGGTTTTTTCTTTCTTTTTTTTGGGGGGGGGGAGGGATGGGGGACATTATTTGTTGATAAAAAAAATTCTTATAATATTTTTCATTGTATATTCATTAATTTTCTTTTCATAAGAATGAGTATGATTTAAAATTCCCCAAAAAAAGTTTGGTTCATATTGAACCATTCTCCCATCCCATTTCGCTTTTGTATTTTGAACGGGTTCTTATAGAACTGATAAGAGAGTGTAAAAGCAAGTGTGTGTGTGTGTGGGGGGGGGGGAATGAGGGACTATCGCTCAGTTGAATTCTGCAATCCCACGATCTCCCACGATCTCGTTACCGACCTTGAAGGAGAGAGAATATTCTCTCTCTCTGCTCATCCCCACCATTTTCCACCCCACTTTGGGGTTACCGCGGGTTCTGGGACGACACCAAATACGATCACGCAAATAAACAATAATTTCCTCCTAATCGGAAAATTTCGCCAATAGCTACCGATTGCCGAAATTTCCCCGTACGGTCGTTGTAGATCACGTGCGAGGGCCCGAAGATCTGGGCCCAGAACAGCGCCAAATAAGCCTTTTGGGATGCCAAGTTAATTCCGCGCGTCAGTATGGCTTTTGTGCTCAATGCCAAATATGTCAACCGGGTGAACGGAGAAGGGGACGGGTTTAGTCTCACTCTCCGCGCCAGCCAACCGCCAAACCTGTCAAAAACTACTTTCCCCTTTATGCCCCCCTGATTTCTTCCCGAATCTCCCATTCCTCTCAGAGCTCTTTTTGGGGCAACAAAAATCCTATAGATGGTCCCTTATACAGGAGGCAGAAAATCCACCCAGCATGTGGAGGGGTCAAGTTTGGGGGTCATGCACGGCTATTGTTAAATCGAAGCAGTTTCACTTAAAAAAGAGATTTCCGTTGAATGTGTTACGTTGAATGTGTGGGGGAAATAAACTCTTATTTACGCATTTACGCGTTCTTTTCTTCGAGTATGGAGATCCAAATCTATTTCAAAACGAGATTTCGTTTACCACAAGTAGAGCATCGAAGTCAAATAAATATTATTTTATCATTCATAAAACCTACATGCATGCTTTCTGTAATCATTTACAAGGTAGTCTATTTTTAAGCAAGTTATTGAAAAGATATATTTATCAAAGTCGATACATATATCGACTAAAATGCTAAATAAATATACGTTTAGTCGATACATGTATCTATTAAAGTAGGATTTAAACTTTAAAATAACGATAAGAGTTTTTATGATTTTGATACATGTTTATGAAGGTACATAATAGTATTTAACTGAACCTTTCGGGTTTGCCTATACATATTACACTAAATTTCATTTGAAAATAATTTTAATCGAAAATTAAATAGGGTATAGATGAAATTAAGTTTTATTGTTATACGATAAAACTTGTCTTAAATAGAAAGACATACTTTTGTTTAAGACTTTCTGTTTACTTCATTTTCCGTTGAATAAAAATTATATAGAAATAGACTAAGTGTTCACTGGACCAAGAAATATTTTCTTAAATAATAAGTTTATGCTTAGTTAAGGGTTTACTTAAGGCAGGTTTTATTCTGTAACGGTCCTGCCATATGGGCGAGTGGATAGCACAGTCAATATGGTAGATGCATGAAGCGTAAAGAACCAAGGTTCTTGTCTACTCGCGGGTGTCGATCTGACGGCCTACATTTTTGGGCGGTTTTCTCGAAATATAACGTGAATGCGCGTTAGAACCCCTTAAAAGTGACCTCGCTCAAGGCATCCTCTCCAAGAACAGACACCCCCAATGTTGATTTTTCCTGATTTTTCCTTCATTTTTTTTTTTTTTTTTTTAAGTTTTTAGTTACTGTCTCTTGAAAATGTTATTAACGGTGCCCATTATATTAAATATTTCGTTATGAGAGAATTTAAGACTTTTCATGATAAAGTTCTATACAAATTTCAAAAACAAACTTAGTTTAGTGCGATACACAATGTTACTATACAAGCTCTACTCTCGGACAAGCCAATAGGTATATACTGAGTAAGTTTAAGAAAACACTTTGAGAAGCGCAGAAATTGCATGACAAATTATTCTGATTCATCTTTCATTTCAAAAGACCTTAAAAAATATTGCATTTTTAAGATTTTTACTGAATGTTCTTTAGCTCTCGCTGAATGTTCTTTAGGTCTGGTTGTTATAATAATGTTAATACGTCTTATGAGTGGACATTCTCAATATTTTTGTTGTTACTTGATTCTTTTAAACTTTTACAGTCCAATGTTCCTAACTGGGAACATCAAATTAAAAATTTATTCAAGAATGAAACTTTATCAGTATTGATTTGAAAAAATTAGCAGATAAAGTTAAAAATTGCCTGGATTTTTTTAAATAGAAGTTGTATTTCTATCATGAGTGGGAAACTTGAAAAAAAATCATGAAAATAGCCATTTTCATAGATATTTACAGAGCTACCTTGATACACCTTCTCCTCCTTCAAACTTAATTCATATCTTTACTGAAATTTAAATATAAATCTTTTATTAAGTCTCAATATTTCATTTATTATTTAAACTACCCATCAGTGTATTCAGTTTTTGAAACCAATGTAAACTATAGTCGAAAATGAATCACGGAAAAAAAGCGCACAATATTGAATGGGCTTGTATATTTAGAAGATAAGGGGGGGGGGGGGGCATGAATTAAAAACAAAATGTGAGAAACAAGTGGGCGTCCAAAAGGGCGTTAACATAGATACTTTAGTGTATTCTGTATTTATCTCTATTGAAAATTGCCATTCAGATAATTTTTCCAGTAGCCTCATGGCCGTCCGAAACGCCCCATTGCCCTTTAGCTTTTGATAAAGTTTTGTTTTTTTTTTATTCAAAATCAAGTGATATGAAATTATGTAAATAAGAAAGAAAAACATTTTTAAAAACACTGAAACACTCATCTTTAGCATAGTTTTTCTTTCCATGTAATTAATTTATTCTGTGTAACATTCAGTTATATTAATGGAATTCAATTACATTGACAAATGTAAGTTTATAGACTGCTCACATGCAAGCTTTCTAGCTTTTTTAAAAAGTTAATAATTTTCTCATTGTTATTATTAAATGGTATGGTCAATTGATAAATGAACAAATTAAGTAAAATTAAACTTATTTTAAGTTGAACTACACAAAAATGTCAATATTTAATTAGCTATGTCTGAAAAGGAACTCCATATAAGACTTGACGGACTAAGTAAAAAAAAAAAAGTCCGTCTCTAAAGTCCGTTTTAAATAGTGAACAAAGTAGCAGGTAGCAGGTCCATTCCCTGTCAATTCCACAGCAAAAACCCAAATTCGACAATCACTATCTCGGATTTTAATGAAATTTAATTCACTTGTTCTCTTAATGGCTTTTGATTAAAATTTTTGATTCAACAAAATTTATCATTGAATCTGTAGTATTTTTAAACAGAAAAATTATTTAAAAAATCATTCTCAATACCTTTTTTTTTTTTTTTTTTAATAGAAATTTTTACACAGTTTGAAGAGTTTGAATAGAAATTTTTACACAGACTTGACGGACTAAGTAAAAAAAATAAAGTCCGTCTCTAAAGTCCGTTTTAAATAGTGATCAAAGTAGCAGGTAGCAGGTCCATTCCCTGTCAATTCCACAGCAAAAACCCAAATTCGACAATTTTTTTTTTAATAGAAATTTTTACACAGTTTGAAACAATTTAAATAATATTCACACCTACACTCTAAATTTATATTAACTACTTGAAAAACAAATCTTATATAGCAAATATATATTAATGACTATGTCATTTTATCTCTCAACCCCTTTATTGAAATTTGTCCGAAAAATCTGTCACAAAAGTGCGACATAAAAGAATGCGACATAATTTAACATATATTTAAATACTATTGGTTCACAACAGCTTTAATCTATTGTTACAATATTTCGTAAGCTGTAGAATATGCATCACATCTTCATCAGGCACCACCAACAGCGTGCAAAAAAAAAGGGGGGAGGGGGTATATTATTATATTGAGGGATTGGCTATGATATTTCCGTAATAAAGTGATATCCTACCTCTGAAAACATAGGATACCAAACAATATCAAGAGTTATATATTTCATGTCTGTGTGAAATCCAGCCCAAAATCTCAAAGCCTTAGCAGTGTTACGAAAATGTGTACAAACTATTGAAAACAATAATCCAATTTTTATTTTATTTAAGAAAATAACACCTACATATATTTGTATCCCCAACAGTTCTTATAATGAATGATCTATATCTATTATATCGTCTACCCTATTTGAGGATAGGAGGTAGTCTTGTGGAAAAATAAGATAGAAAAACATTTATAGCGGTATCCACCGCTTGTTTAAAAATATTTCCTTATTTAGAACAAAATGAAACAAACCAAATAAAAAGTTGCTCACAAAACGCACGAGAGATTGATAAAACTGATTTAAATTAAGGGTGATATTTTTTGTGCATTATTCATTTATTATTTTTGCAGTATATCAGGTTATTCTTGCTATTTTTGAATTATAACTATATGTATATTTAAAATATAGACTGAGAGACTAACTTAGGGTATTCAACTTAATTATAAGACTGAGTATGTATGCCAAAAGAAAAATTTATATATATAAATAATTATTTAATGCTACAAAAAGTTGTATAACAGTAATGATGTTTTAACTATTTTGGGCATTGATTCTTTCGTTTGTTAAATTTTAAAAAAATGAATGAGAAATCGAAATTACTACACAAACACACGTACAAAAAAAAAGACCAAAAAAAAAAAAAAAAAAAAAAAAGAAGAAAATTTTGAATAACCGAACAAATTTCAATCTTTCAGAATACTATATTTAACAATATAAGTATTTAATAAGCATGTACTATTTCTCTGAAAATCTAACGGAATATTGCTTTGGTGAATAAAAAATTTCGTTTTCCAGTATTCTAAAATTCTGAAATTATAATTCTTCCTGTCCTATAAAATTTCTGCTCACTTGACGTATTTCTATGAATTGCAGAAACAAAAGTACTTATACATTCCACAACCAACTATGTAAAAAAATATCTCACGGATTTGCTGATTTTTCATCATTTAAAATTCTCCGGGATTTCTTGTGTTAAAAAAAACTGATCCGATCAGAGATACTACATTAAAACTTTATTGATTTAAAATATTAAAACTATTTAAATATTTACATCACGAGCTTTTAAAAACAGCGCAACTTGATACATCCAATAAAACACTGTTAAATTTGTAAAATGCATTATAAAATATTAACATTTAAATAATTGATGAACATTTTCAGATGGCTGAAGCATGAAGGCCCAGCGTTCCGGCTTACTGCGCAGTTGTCAATCTGGAGTTTCGGGAGGTTTTTCCCCAGATGTAACATAGATACTCGTTAGGCCTCCTTAAAAAGTGATCGCTCAATACATTTTCCTCTTTGGAAGATAGCCCTAGACTGCTCTGCCTGAATAAAACAACAATATTAAATAATTGCGGTGATATTGTTTCTTTATTGTAGAAGAGGAAAAGAAATCACCCATCAACATCTTGTTTTCTTCCAGCATTTTTCAAAGTTTCTGCAATTCACTTTATTTATGAATTTATCTTTGAAATCACCAAAATAAAATAAAAATGTTTAAATAAAAAATGTTAAGAAATGCAAGTTTATTCCGGGTATAAAATTGTCTCCTTAGAGTATTTATTATTAAAGCGGACTACAATCGAGGCTTTTTCTTTCTTTTATTTTTTTTGGGGGGGGAGGGATGGGGGACATTATTTGTTGATAAAAAAAATTCTTATAATATTTTTCATTGTATATTCATTAATTTTCTTTTCATAAGAATGAGTATGATTCAAAATTCCCCCAAAAAAGTTTGGTTCATATTGAACCATTCTCCCATCCCATTTCGCTTTTGTATTTTGAACGGGTTCTTATAGAACTGATAAGAGAGTGTAAAAGCAAGTGTGTGTGTGTGGGGGGGGGGAATGAGGGACTATCGCTCAGTTGAATTCTGCAATCCCACGATCTCGTTACCGACCTTGAAGGAGAGAGAATATTCTCTCTCTCTCTGCTCATCCCCACCATTTTCCACCCCACTTTGGGGTTACCGCGGGTTCTGGGACGACACCGAAGAGACGACCAATTCAGGGCAAGCCAGCCCATGGCCCATGCATGGTATAGATAAAGGGGGAAATCGTATAACTATCGCTTTTTTAAGCGCGTTTTTTAATGGATAGTATTAAAATAGAGTAAAACGCGTGTATTTTTTTAAATGAAAGTAAATTATTGAAAGAACTGCCTTACATAATAGGAAGATACTTTGACTTAGACGGTGCTTAGTCGGTGGGGCCAGGCCCCTCTGGCCCTTAATGACGAGCCGCCACTGCAAACAGTTATTTTTAGAAATTCTGTGAACAGCATACTGGAAGTGATTTAAAAATCGCACAGTCGAACAAGTTTTAATTTTTTAAAGCACTATCACAAACAATGAAAAAATTTTAAAAACTTTTCACAATTAAAGAAGAAATATTCATAGCCGTAAATAATTCAACAAAGTGTTTCTTTTTTAAACAGCTATCGATCAGGATTCGACAAGGTAGAGTACATTTATCCTAAATTGTGACCGTTCATCTACTTCTCCGAAGGTTAGTCTGATGATTGCGCAGCCGTTCGACCACTCTTTTGATTTCAGCAAACAAGGATAAATAATGTTCTTCTGGTATCTTCCTTTTATAGTAGCACGCCCAAATGCGCGAAAACAATCTTGGGAAAATCGCTAAACGGATTGCAGGAAAGCAGTTCGGGGTTTCTTTTTCTTCAATCTGTTTACTTAGAATGAATAGCGAAGATTTTCCAGTCTTATAACAATGCTGCCCCATTGAGGTAACTAATAATTTGAAAGAAATTAAGGAAACTGATATATTCTTTTATTTAGCACCTTACCAGAGTCTTACTGTGGCAGGGGTAGGCAGAGCATCTTCCCTGGACTCCCAGTCAAAAGTGGGCGGGGGCCAATCAAGAAATGCTCCTCCTGTATTTTGTATAAATGTGTTATTTCTAGAAATATTTCTCTGTCTCTGCTATTATTTCAACAATTCTCTAAACAAGCTATTAAATTGCACTGTAAAAAAAGGTAATGACTGGTCAATATAATCATATTGGGCGGTGTATCAAAGGTCTGCCCATTTCCAGTTGCAAAAAAGTTCCAATCATCCGCAAGAGTAAAAAGCCTGGAAATTAAGTCAGCCTGTAGTTCCAGGCTTTCTAATTTTTGTAAATTGAATGGGTATTTATGAAACTGCCCCCCCCATGACTAATATCTGCCTAAGGCTTCATGTTTACTTAGTCACGGGCTCTGCATCTTACTTCTATTATCAGTTCAATAAAAATAACCTATGCCAATTTAACATTACATTACCACATTCATCATAACATAAATGTTATATTATTATGGAATTCGCCATCAAAAATCTTTAGTATACTCCTATGTTAAGAAACTGAAGTTTGTTAAGAAACTCAAGAAATCTCATAAAACCTCTTTATGAAACGTGAAATCTGTTTAAATTACGAAAAATTCTAAAAATGCGACAGCATCTGAATCATATATACTGTTAAACATTTCGTTTGTATAAATTCCTTTCTAGGAGGGTTCATAATGTACCCAATCACATATAGTGTAGGAATGCGACATGGATGTGGTTTTTTTTTTTTTTTTTTTTTTTTTTTAACTATTGATGTTTTATCCACCAATATATTGAAACCAATGTTTGTTCGACATGAATGTTTTTCACATAGTCGATTGTATACTTTATCATCATATACGTTGTATACTTAACCACTTTTTGTAAAGTTTACAAACATCGATGTCGCACTCCTAATTTACAAAAAGGGGTTAAGTATAATCCGTACATGTTGATAAAGCATAAAGTATACTATGTGAAAGTATACTACGCGTAAGTCTATGTCATAAAACATCGATGTCAAACAAACATCGGTTTCAATACATCGATGGATAAAACATCGATATTTAAAACGAAAAATTATTTTGAAAACATCGATGTCACATCCGTAATATAGTACCACTTGAAGCAAAAATTAATTTCATGGCGTAAAAAGATTAATTTGTTTCGAACATCCTAATTCATCAACCTAGGTTTATTTCATTGCAAATTTAATTTATTTTACCGCAGTATAAGTTTTACCGCAGTAACTATGCATGAAGATCTGCAGCTGTTGAAGTTGAAACAAAGTTTTTACAAACATTATATAAATGCGAAAGTGTTTTGATAATCCAGATCCAGATACAATCTCTAAAAAGGCTTCTTGTGCTTTAGTTGAGACATGTACTTAGATTCATGATATGAGTCCGATGGGCTCGAGCTCCACCCAAAAATCTTTTAGCCCTTCAATTACTACTTATCCTATGAGTGCCCAACCCATAACTCGAGAGCCATACTAGGTCAATTCTCAGTCAGCTAGCTTCCCTATTATAATATTCTCCCCCTCACCCGCCACCCCAAGTTTTTTTAAATTCACTTAGTCTGCTATTATGTCTTTCTAGATCGAAATTAGTATACAAATTTTAACCCACTCCCAATAGTCCGATTGATCGGAAACTATAAACCTATAACTCCGTTTGCACTGTGTATTACAGTTTTTTTTTTTAATTTTTCGATATTCTTAAGATGTTTTATTTATGTTTTGTTATGAAAATCACATTTTTGTCCCACACATCAGTTCGTTTTCACCGAACTTGAAATTTCTGATATTTGTATCACTGTGCAGTCACGGCCGAATGGTTGAGAGAAGGACTGGAAATCCACTTTGTTTTACCGGACTAGGTTCTAATCCTGGCAACTACGAGCAGGGCCTGATTAAGATTGTCTAATACTATAGGCCTGCTATCATTTCGAGGCCATGCGAGGCTCCCCTTCCACCTACTCCTATTCCATTCTGCAGGTATAAATAATAAGTATTGCAGTTTTGAGGCCCCTAGATTTGTTTTACTATAGGCCGAGGCCTCATGGGCCTGTACGAGTGGAGAATAGTTCTGTTCGTGTTTTACGTTAATTGGATCAACCGTCATCCATAAGCTATTTCTTTGCCGTTTTTTCTACTTTCTTTTTAACAAGCTTTTGAATAGTAAATAATATGATTTCACATTAATGCCCACCACTGCTTCTGATAAATATCAAGCTGACTTACACGGAGAAAGATGTAAAGTTCAATGGTTATCGGATTGTTCGTGTTTAAAGACAATCGCGTACTATCAATTCCGAAATTCTACCTTATCGGCCCTGTCCTCTCTCTCTCTCTCTCTCTCTATATATATATATATAACTCGGCTGTTCGAGCCTCGTCAGGGGGTGTCCCCCTGAACCCCCCTAATTTTTTAATTTCATTATTGCCATATTAAAACGATATTAATTGACTGTGTCATTTTATCTCTCACCTTTCGTGTACTTAGCCTGGTAATCCTAAGTTGAAATTTTTATGAACCTATTTATAGAAAAATACATGTGATGCATATTCTACAGCTTACGAAATATTGTAACAATAGATTAAAGCTGTTGTGAACTAATAGTATTTAAATATATGTAAAATTATGTCGCTTTTTTGGGACACATTTTTCGGACAATTTCTCCAATAAAGGGGGTGAGAGATAAAATGACATAGTCATTAATATATTGAAAAGGGCCGAAAAGGCAGAATTTCTCATTTAAAAAAGCTTTATTATTGACATTTACTTACCAAAAACATAATTTCGGGAGGAGACCAGGTCCCACTGTCTGAGTATTAAATCATTTCAGACATTCATGTCCGGCGTTACAACTCAGTCGGTCACTTCATACTGTCTGGACATAATTATTCGTACTATTTAAACACTGGTTTCCTACCTACTTGTTATTATTTAATACATGTTTGCTCTATAAGTGATTTTCACCGAGAGGGAAAAATAAATAAAAACGAAGTTTTTTAAACGATATCTATAACGAAATAAGACACATAAATATTTTCTTTCCGTAGCAGATCATAATTCGGATACTTTCTCTGCAAACTTCACTTGATTACAGTGGCGGCTCGTGGGATACAGCAAGTACAGCCGGGCTGCACTTTAAATTATCAGCACATACTTTAAAATAATTTATTCTACTAATTTTCCTAAATTCAGATTAGAATTGTGGAATTCCTACGGTAAATTAAAAAAATCTCCGAAAAAAACCAAACACAAAAAAAAAAACGTATTGTGACCGGATCGCTCATTCAGAAAAAAAAGCACTTTAATCTTCCCGCAATTCAAT
Organism: Cheiracanthium punctorium; assembly: GCA_038373885.1. NCBI lineage: Eukaryota > Metazoa > Arthropoda > Arachnida > Araneae > Cheiracanthiidae > Cheiracanthium > Cheiracanthium punctorium. The sequence continues at coordinate 24,247 of JAWZYV010007511.1, read as the reverse complement.
TGGGAAAATCTTTGGTTCAGCCCAGAGCGCTGAAAAGAAAATTGGCAGCACCGTTGTCATGACAACGACTACGTAAGCAGCCTCTCCGGCATAGGGAGTATTCAGCTGATACAGCCGATGAAAGATTTTTTAACGGCGGCTGAACTTGAGAACTCGACTAACTGATTGGCTCGGACGAGAAGGAGGGAGGGGGTAAGGAGAATATATGTTTGGAAAACTCTCGACTTTATATTGCTGAATTTATCAAGAAGGTAAGCCTGAATAGACGCTTATGAATGGACAATTACCCATCAAAGCAGTATTGTTTTTAAGTAAGCAAGAACTGGCATTTAGAGGACATGGCGAGCGAGAAAAGTCTTTAAACATGGGAAATTTTAAAGAGCTTTTAAAATTATTGATATCTGAATTAAAACAACGTCTTTTTATGGGGACATCACTGACCAATTCGCATGTTTAAAAGAAAGGAGGATTGATTTGACTGAGGATTGAAAGGAAGATTGATTTGACTGAGAAAAAAAAAGAAAACTTACTTATTTTTTATTAAAAAATAAGTAAGTTTTCTTTTTTTTTTCTTTTCTTCTCGAGTTATCGTTACAAAAGAAAATTCTAAGGAAACTTCGAATCAGACACGGATTAATGCAATTTTGAGGATAAGAGCGGCTGGTTGAAATTTATGTCCATTTTATGGAAGTAAAATAGGAACTCTTACATTTTTTATGTAATTTTTTTTTCTTTTTTTTTTCCCTCGGTGAGGGCTTAATCCGCCAGCTTTCGAATTCAGTAACAAAAGATTTTCCAATCCTGTCCGGAGGAAAGGGGGGGGGGGCTCATATGCTTCCGACTGCACTAACAGTTTTGACCGCGGGCCGCCACTGAAGGGAGGGAGAGAGAGAGACTTCTCTGGAAATTTTCACGATAATGAGCCAAACTGATCATTTCCCCCCACCCTGGACCCTGAAACGACAGATCCAGACAGCAAAGTGAATCCATCGGTGCATGAAGAACTCTGATTGCTGAAGCAGACACTTAATCGTGACCAAAGGTAATTTAATTTTTTACTTTAAGCCAGCCGTGTGGAAATATTTCTGAAGATGTAATTACTTTCCACTAAATAGAGATAGCACGCATTTTAAACCGCAGAATCAAAGATCATTCGAAATTTCATACAGTTATTCACGGAACAAATCCTGATTTTCTCACATAACGTAGCTTAAAATGTGACGATATTAGCTCACAGAAACAAACAAACAAACAAAAAAAAAAAATCCGTAACCATGTTTCATAGAGAGAAATGATAATAAAAAATATACAAGAAAGCATTCGATGGTAAAGTTTCATGGGAAAAAAAAAAACTGTGGGATAACTTAGGCACCGCCTCTCCATCCGTATCACGCACGCCATCTTTTTTTTCGCGGGGGGAAAAAAGAAATCACTTCTGCAAAAACAAAAGATAGAGAACTTGATGACAGACACCAACTTAGCGTGCAAACGTTTTTTCCCAAATAAAAATTTAATCGATGATGAAAGCAGTTTAGTCCAAATTGAAGAGAGAATTATAGAATTGAAACAATCATTCAGCGGGGTTCCAGACAACGAGGAAAAATAACTGATTTCAATTCAATGATAAATGACTGACAATGACGTCCGAAAGCAATTATAATGAATCACTATACTAAAACCTTGTTCCTCCAGTCCAGTCGGAGCGGAAGAATATTCTAAATAGAAATTGTCAGCAGTATCCAATATGGAAAAGAGTGAGTTTTTTTCATTCAGAAAAAAGAATCAAGACCTTGAGGAACGTTTTCCCTCACTAAGATATCAAGCGAGATTTCCCAGGACAAACCGGTCCGATAGCAATTGGAAGCAATGAGGTTACTACTTTCTTTACAAAGTAATATTTTTAATGCGTGCAGTGTTTGTTGTTTATTATACATTTTAACTCATTATAAAGAGAGCTCTGAAGCCAGACAGTTTGCATACTTAAAAAGTCAAGGTCGAAATTTCAAGGGAAACTTTTCACTTAACAAAACATGTTTGACTAGATGGGTTGTAGTTGTAAACAAACTATATTTAGTGTTGCACGTTTTTAAAGGAAATATATTTTGGAATACTTCTGAGTAATTAAAAGGCTAGCTCTACTTTTCTGATAAATTGGAAATGTATTTTGATAAATAGAAATGGCTATACTCAATGACACTTTAGTCACAGCGGCGCAGCTAACATTGATAAAAGGACGCTCGATGCACTCATGGACCTTTGCACATGTATTGCCAATTCCACAAAATAACAGCCTTTGATGGTCCTTTTACGAACGCATTTAGAACATGCAAAATTGAACCAAGGGCGTATTAAAGGGGGTGCGGAGGGGGCGACCGCCCTCCCCGAGGAAAAAGAAATTAATGTAAAAGATCTTATTTTTCTTCCATAAAATGGATGTATATATCAATCTTCTAACTAACCGCCCCCACCGACAAACTAATTTTAATAAACACCGGTTTTATTAAAAAAGCTTAATAATTATACTGCAGAACAAATTGATTTAAATATGGTTTCAAAAAAGGCAAATGCGTGAACAAACAAACAAAAAAAACCTGAAAATTATTTTAAACAAATGAAACCTTACGCATTTCTCAATGGCAAACATTAAGTGTTTGCCTGAATAGTTTAATAAACCTGATAACTCTGATAATGTACCAATATTTTTGTGTAGTGATCCTTTTTGATTACCTAATGCAAAATAATAACACTAGGAAAGGAAGAAAAAAAAAATTTTAAGCAAACAAAAGTTGTTAAACGACGAGAACAAATTAGCTTAAAACGGAAGCGATACAGAATGTTGATATTCATTACTAATAATATAATTATGCTAAAATAGAACATGCATACAGCAAGGGCGGCTCCAGGCTGAATTTTCGGAGGGGGCCATTTAACTTTTTAGATAGTCTATAAATTGTTTAAAATGCCAATTGATCGTGAGGAATCGTAAAGTATACGAATCCAAAGTTCAAAAACAAAAAGTTCGGAGGGGGCTATGGCCCCTATGGCCCCCTCGCTGGAGCCGCCCTTGGCATACAGTTGTGCATATTTTGTGATGTAACCGAAAGACACAGTCATACAATAAAGTGAATGCAGTACGAAAGTTACAATAACAAATAATAAAATTTAGCTTACGTATGAAACGATATGTTAGTTAAACATCTGCCTTCTCTATTGGTACATCCAAAGGCTGAACAATAGGGTGGATCGAAAAAATCGAATTTTCGAATTTCAAAATAGGCTAGTGCGCAAACGGTGACCGACCACAAGCCTATTAACAGGTTAAAACCTGAAATCTATGAATTAATTTATTTTGCCTCCGCCTACGGCTTAAAATTTCAAATTTTTGTTAGTTTTTGAGAAAAATTTGAATTTTTTCACAAATTAAAGCACTGGTGTAATTTATTTTTTTCCGTGAAACTTGTCTTCTTTAACCGCTGCATTTGCTATAAAACTATAAAAAATAACTTACGTAGTCCTAATGTAGAATTGGAATTATCTGCAACTAAGCCAAATATGCAATATGTTTGATTTTTGAAATTCTATCAGTATTGACAAATGATCATCATTTAGTGCATACAGAGGCAAGTATCTCGCTATTTTAATCACTTTGCACATTTTCATGGCTCATTTTATTATTTATTATGATATTGAAATAAAAAAACATAACTTTGAACCCCTTTTTTAAGGTTTTAAGTATATTTTTTTAATCCAATACAATCTAGGTGAAGGCCCATGAAAACAGCTATACTTCTTTTTAATCGTTATGCGATGAATCATTCATTTTGTTCTTGAATTTATAATTAAAATTTGTAATCTTTTTTGGAATTAAATGAAGGCATTTTATTCCTTTATTGAATGGTGCTCGCAATAAAACCTTCAAGGCTTTCTTGCCCATAAACTTTCTGTGAGGCTTCTGTCACTCGCTTGATTATTCGTTCAACCGCTTGGGTATGAGCCGGAAGCTTCTGAAAAGAAAATTTTCCCGTCAACCCATTGTTCATTATTGCTTCGAGCTCTTCGAAGGACAGTTTAGTGATGAGAGGCGGTTCAGTGATCTCCTTAAGTGACATTTGTGACCAGTCAATCAAACTGACGTAATTTTTGTCTTTGAAGTTTATCTTTGGGACAACAAATGCCCTGTTAGGCTCGTTTACAAGTTCAGTTCTTGAACTTTTTATTCTGAGAACAGTTAGTTCACGCACAGTTTTACGATCGTCTCCGAGCATAGAAAGCAATAAGTTTTCCGGATGCGCAAAATAGGCGTTTCTTGCAATGACGGCATCGACAACTTTTTAAGTTTTCTGGTAAGTACCGCCAGTCTTTAATGATATACCACAGGTGTTTTGCGCCTTCCACACAGCTGGGACTCTTCTTTATTCTGAACAAGTTCGGTGCATAAACTATCATTATAAATGTTGCGAGATGTACCAATTCAGGAGAAGGATTTTTGGTCGAAATGTAGATCCGGAGTACTCGGTTGACTGCTGTCAACCATCGAGATTGAGATAGGCATCCTGGCTGGCGACGCGCGAACTGCTTGGAACATTTGCCTGTTCGAACTGCTTCAAATATGTCTCTCAAATATTCTTGATCTGTGCTCAAATCGGAAACATTTATTTGAAGTGGCTCGCATTTTATGGCTTCAAAGTCGACAACCTGTGAATGCTCGCAGGCAATGAGACATTTACCGATTGGTTCTTGTCGACTCTTGGGACCAGTTATTTTTCCGTCAATATAATCAAAGAGGTGTCTGAAAGATAGCTCATTTAGGTGGAGAAGACAAATGAGCCATTGAAGCGGATGATCGAAACGATGCTCCAATAACCGAATGACTCCTCCTTTTTGTCCCGTGTTTACCACAGTTCCGTCACACCCTATAGCGGCAATGTCATTTTCTAAATCAGCTTTGCTTCTAATAAAGTCTATTAAAGCATTGGAAATTTCAAGCGCACGGCCATTTGTCGGACATATGTGCCCTAGGTATTTAGAGCCTGGTTCTTTCATAATTGCTATGTGCTCTTCAGTTACCATTCGTTTCGTTGTCAAGCCTTTGATCGTTTCTTGCTCGAAAGTCTTATCTTTTCGCCCGTCAAAATACAACCCGATAGTCTGTCCTTGCGAAAAGTCCCAATTTTTTAGAAGTCGGTGCCTTAGTTTATTCTTTTCTCGCCGAATTTTATTTCTGTCAATAATCTTGTCTGGAGTCTCTGGTGTCACAATACCTAAATCTTGTAAAACAACTGTCGCTATTTCAGCGGCTGATCGATCAGTAACGCTAAAACGATCACTCGCTAATGCTGTGTTGACCAAGGAATTGCGCAATTGTTTGATCGCAGGTGAACTGCTGGAAGTACCAGGATTCGCATTCACAGTACACATTTTTCTTTTCTTTGTAACACAGTCCTTTTCAGTTTGAAGAATTTTAAGAGAGTTTCCTACATTAACAGGTGCAATAGTATCATCATTTTCAAATGTAATTTCTTTACTAGACTGTTTAAGATAATTAAGACGTCTCGCTTTTCTGTCTGCAGTTTTCTGTAATGCCTCGGTGACAGATCTGTCAAATGATGCTTATGTAACCCTTTCGTGAACTTCTTTGGTCAATGATAAATGGCTGCTCGCGAGCTGGAATTTTTTTCTGGGGATCACGCATTCAAAAAAGTTTGTGCATTTGCACGCAGCAATATCAAACAGTGCATTCTTGAGCGTGCTTGATAAAATCATGCTCTTTCTGTCTAAGCGTTTCACTGGTACTTACTCCGCTAACCAAGTGGCGCGAAAATACAGAAATCCCAACAAATATATTTTTAGATTGTATGCAAAATAAATATTAATATAATGAGCCAAGCTAATGAGGAAAGTGAAAAATAAAGCGAGATATTTGCCTTTAAAAGCAACAAATGATCGGTCGTCCATATTGACTGAATTTTCTAAAGTTAAGCATATTTGGCTTAGTTGCAGATAATTCCTATTCTGCATTAGGACTACGTAAGTTATTTTTTATAGTTTTATAGCAAATGTAGTGGTTAAAGAAGACAAGTTTCACGGAAAAAAAATAAATTACGCCAGTGCTTTAATTTGTGAAAAAATTCAAATTTTTCTCAAAAACTAACAAAATTTTGAAATTTTAAGCCATTTGCGGAGGCAAAAAAAATTAACTCATAGATTTCAGTTTTTAACCTATTAATAGGCTTGTGGTCGGTCACCTTTTGCGCACTAGCCGATTTTGAAATTCGAAAATTTGATTTTTTCGATCCACCTTACTGAACAACCCGTCATAATTTACTCCTTAGTGTTTACATAGTTCACTTGAAAGAAAGTATAACAAAGCCAACAAAGTAATGAAAACGCTCTCCGTTGATGTCCAATTAATAATACGTGTTTAAAAATAATTGATTTATTAAAAATAAGCAGTAAAAGCATTACAGAATTTAGATTAAAATTATGCCTAAAGATGTGGCTTTAGGATAAACTTACGTACAATCAGTAAAAAATGAGAAATACAGCAGTTTTGTTCTTGAAAGTTTACATGCATGCCAATGACGATATCGAATGTTTTGAGAGAATGAGGGGGCGTGGTCGTTGGTTTAAAAAAGGGGGACATCGGCGCCCACGCCTCCATAAGTTAAACCTCCTTGATTAAACCTCACTTTTATGACTATAGCTCTTACCATTCAGATATGATTGGGGGTGAGAACGGGCTCACTCAATATGTTGCAATTACATTTAATTCTGTAAAAGAAATAAAATGTTGGATTTTTTTTTATTATTGAACTATCCTTCAACTTCATGCATGGCGGTTCTTTTAGGTATTAAAAAATTAGGGGGTCTCTGAAAAAAAATCTTTCAAGAGGGTCTAAGGGGTAAAAATGAGGCGTGTGGAATTCGGTAATTAACCAAAAGCCGATGTGACAGTCTATCCATGGCTCACTGGGATATATACAGGCTGTCCAAAAAGCTCCGTTTTCCCGTACGAGTAAATTTTCGCTTCTTCGCCGATTTGTCACTTTTACCCAACGAATCACTGTTGCCATCTCTGCCGGAGAAAATATGCCTAAAATCAAAGCTAAAAGTATCCAGGAATGGATAACAATGGCCACATTCGTAAACGATAAACTCGTTGCACGAGTGTAACTCGTTTGGCGTTTACGAATCCTCGATATAGCGCTTGTGTTTTGGTATTATTTCTGTAGCTTCCGGTAATCGTTTAACAACAACAACATCGCGAACAGAATATTTTTGAGCAATACAATGATGTTTATCCAAAAAAAAAAAACCTTCATTTTATCTTGAGCTTTCAAAATGTTTTCCTGTGTTTCTTTGCGAAGTAATTCAGGTGCTGTATATTCATCAGATGTTGGTAGTAATTCCTTTGGAAATTGATCCGATTTAGTAAGCTTATACCGTACAAAAGCTCGAAAGGTGGTTTGCCTGTAGATTTGCTAGGAGCCCAATTGATGCATCTCTGTATTTCGGGTAGTACACTCATGTCCATAAATTAAGGATAATTCAGAATCACACAGAAATTGATCTCTAAAATAAAAATTTCACCTGTGGAATGATCACACACATCTTGAAGAAGAATATGCAAATTACAGGAAACCACCAGATGGCGTGGATGGTACGTCACAATGACGAGAGTGTAAGAGAGGGGTATATAAGGAATGGTGGCAAAGAAGTAAAATTGTTCCCAAGCGCTGTGAAAGCCTTTCAGTGCAAAAACCGTATAGTTATGGCACAAAGGAGGCATTTGGATGATGTTTTACGTGGCAGAATTATCGGACGACTGGAATGTGGACGTACCCAGCTGGAAGTATCCGAGGAACTTGGAATCGCCCAGAGTGTCATCTCCAGGCTTTGGCAACGATTCCAAGATGATGGTAATGTGAGTAGACGTTACAGCACAGGTCGCCCCCGAGTTACAACGCCGAATGAGGACCGCTATTTGGCAGTTACTGCCAAAAGAAACAGACGGAGTACAGCATCAGACCTGTCTCGTCAGCTCTCTTCAGCTACCGGTACGACAGTTTCAAGGCAGACCGTGTACAGACGCTTAGGGCACATTGGTCTATATGCTCGTAGGCCTGTCAGATGTGTTCCACTTATCGCAACTCACTGTCGCCTGCGATTAACCTGGAGTAGAGAGCATGCATTGTGGACACCGCAACAGTGGTCTTGTGTGATGTTTTCCGACGAGTCCAGGTTTAGTTTGGAGTCTGATTCTCGCCGGACATTCATCTGGAGAGCGCCAGGTACCCGTTACCACCAAGAGAACACCATTGAAAGACACCGTTACGGTGGTGCAGGATGGCTCGTTTGGGGAGGAATTATTCTTGGTTCCAGAACTGACCTGCATGTTCAGAGTGTAACGATGACAGGCCACATCTATCGGGATGTCATTCTGGAACAACATGTACGTTTGTTTCGGGGCGCCATGGGTGCTGAATTTGTGTTTATGGATGACAACGCCCGTCCTCACCGTGCAAACATTGTAGACGAATGCCTTCAATCGGAGGATATCACCCGTATGCATTGGCCAGCATACTCACCGGACTTGAATCCAATAGAGCATGTGTGGGATATGCTTGGCCGACGAATTGCAGCCCGTCAACCCCCTCCCACCTGTCTACCGGAACTTCGGAGTGCATTGCTTGATGAGTGGTGTAATATTCCCCAAGATCAGATTGATCATTTGATACTCAGCATGCCTAGGCGTTGTCAGGCCTGTATTGCATCGTCCGGGAGACATACTCCGTATTAACCATTCTACTAACCATGTTATACTGTTTTTTGTAAATAGGTTCTTTTTTGAAATTTAGTCAAGGGAGTAAAACTTGCAAGTTTTATTAATTATGTCAAACATATAGCATCTTTTTTCCTCTTTACTTTTTGTTTAATAAATAGACTTTACAAATAAGTCAAATTTGTTTTGCTTCTTTCTCTTTCTTTGCCTGAACTTCATTATCCTTAATTTATGGACATGAGTGTACTTTATCCCAATCTTTTTGTGACTCATTTCCTATGCTCGGAGAAATCATGGGCAAAAGAATGCGGTTAATTCTCTCAACTTGCCCATTGGCAGCTGGTCTTTGACTACAGTTTAAAGTATGCTTAATACCATACTTTAAATAAAACTCTTTAAATGCTGCAGATGTAAAGCATGTTCCTCGATCAATTACAACTCTATTAGGACTTGTAACAAGGACTTGTAACTTGGACAATTATTAGGACTACATCCAAAGTCTTCGAAGTGTTTTAACATAGATTTGGTCGAACAACTTACACAACGAATGTGGGTCTTAAACGAATAAATTTTGATAAATTATCTATGAATACTAACAGTTCTGTGTTGCGAGATGAACTTGTCTCAAAAGGCCCCAGAAAATCCATATGGGCAATGTCAAACAGTCGTTTACCTGGTAGAATCGGATTCAATTTTCCTTCAACCTTTCCTGCAGGCACTTTCGTGAAAGCACACGTAACACATTGCCTTATGTGATTCTTGATATATTCTGCCATGCAAGGAAACCAGAACTACTGAGTTATTAATTTAGTCACCTTATCAATCCCAAAATGTCCTGAAAAATCATGGAAACGTACAGAAATGTATTTTCTCATAGATCTAGGCATTACAAATAACTTTTTATACACACCGTTATTGCATTTTATACGATATAATATGCAATTTATTAGCTCGTATTTATCTTCAATGTTTCTGTTTTCCTTCTTAGATCCACAATTTTTCAATACATTTATAATCTTTTGCAACTCTTCATCTTGCGTTTAAAGATATTTTATCTTCTTCGGTACAAATATAAAATGCATTAAACTGTACTTCACCATTAGAGCTACTTGCAACAACTTCATCGAGTTGCTCAGTATCGTAATTTATAATTGGAGCACGACTGGCAGCGTCCACATGAACCATTTGAGAACCTGACCTATGTTTAACACTGTTGTCAAATTCACTTAACTGTTCAACCCATCTTGCTAACTGAGGTTTTATGCTCTTCTGACTGTTTAAATATGTTATTGTAGAACAGTCCGTTACCAGAGTAAAATGGAGACCAAGCAACAGTGGTCGCAGACGGGTTACTGATTAAACTACTGCTATCAGTTCCAGTCTACTCGAGTGATAATTTCTTTCATCGGGAGTAGTACGCCAGCTAACACCATAAACTAAGCGAAGAGCATTGTTTTTATCTTTTTGAAGTAACATTCCGGCTAAACCCGAAGAACACGAATCAGTGTGAAGTTCAGTTTCATCACGTGGATCAAATAATTTTAAAACAGTTTCCGATATTAAAATGCGACGTAGTCTTTCAAATACATCTTGATATTCAGTGTTCCAAATAAATAATTGATTCTTCTTTAGTAAACAAGTCAATGGAATAGCAATTGTGGCATATCTCTCAATAAAACGGCGAAAAAAACTAGTTAAACCTAAAAATCGGCGGAGTTCATCCTTGGAATTTGGAACAGGAAATTCTGCAACGTCAGCCAGGTTTCTTGGCCCATGTTTGATACCTTCTCGACTAACAACGAACCCACCCCACCCCAAGTACTCAATTTCTGTCATGGCGAACTCACATTTAGATAATTTCAGTGTTATTCCGGCATTACTTAATTTTTCGAGTATTAATCGAAGTTTTGACATCATGCTCTCAAAATCTGCAGACCCGAAGAAAATGTCATCTACAAAACAGGAAACGCCTTTTCATAACAAGTCATCCAATGTTAAAGACATACATCGTTGAAAAACAGAAGGACCATTAGCTAAACCAAAGAACAAGCGTGTCGGCTCGAAATGTCCGACTGGTGTAGTAAACGCCGCTTTTCGAGATGGTTCTTCATCCATAGGGATTTGATTGAAACCTTGGCATGCATCAAGGATGCAAAATAAGTTACACCCTGATAAACAGTCAAGTAGAGGGAATTTGTCTTTAACAGTTTGAGAATTTAGTTGCCTATAATCAATGACCATTCGGTACTCACCAGTTTTCTTTTTACGAGTAATACGGGACTACTATATTCTGACGAACTATCTCGAATTACTCCTTGGTCTTTTAAATTTTGAATCAAACCGCGGAGGATTTTCTCTCATATTGTGAAGCACGATATGGTGAACGAGAAACTGGTAAGCAGCAAGGTTTTTCTGTAATATGCATAACTGTACTGTTAACACATCCAAGCTCGTCTGCTTTCATGGCTATGCACAATCTAAACTCATTTAATAAATCACATATCTTTTGTTTCTGTTCTGTTGTCATACTTGGACCGATTTTAATAGAATCACATTGGATAGGTTCTCTGTGTACGTATTCTACAACTAAGCTATTACCATTTTCTTTAACATTACTTTGATTGTCTTTACTCCTATTTACGTCAGCTAAGATATAATCGTTACACCAAGTTCCTCTTGCAATGCGACGTTCTTTTTTAAATGAAGAATTCCGTTGCTAAAGTTTGCGATTGGTACCAGTGTTTTACCATCTTTAGTCAATAAAGCAAAATCTGTATCTTTACCGTTTTCATTCAATAACATGACTGCCTCTCTATTTTCAGCATTACTAATAACTTCTACCATTTTTACCGAGTGTGGTTCTGTTGTTTTAGAACAGCACGTTCAGGTTCATTCTCTATATCGAAACCTGGTAGTTCATTTATGTATAACAACTTTGATTTTCCTTCCTATCTGATCATCACTAAATCAGGGAAATTGATGATATTCTTTCCAATGATAATATTAGGTCCTGGAAAAGTGTTATCTGAAACAATATATATTTTCATATCATTCAGAACTGCATTGTCGATAGTTACACTTGCTGTACAAATTCCAAGTAATTTTACTAATCCACCATTCCTGTTATAGTAGAAGTACCACAAGTATGATTTGATTAGTAGAAGCATTTATTTGCTTAAAAAATGTATATTTTATCATAGAAATATCAGCGGCTGTATCCATCAAAGCCTCTGTTCTTACAACATCGATTAAAACGGATTTTGAAGTAGAACGTTCATTTAATCCAGGTAATGAAGAGACGTTCATTGGTGGTAATGGTTTACTATACGTTTTGGGGCAGTCTCTTGTGCCATGTCCTTTAGTTCGGCACGCAGTACATAACTTCGGCCGTTTTGGTTTTAAACAATCTCGTGAGAAATGTCCTTTTTCAAAAAAATTGTAGCAAATCTTTGAATCTAATCCTTTATACTTACTGACAGTTCCATCATTCTTCTTAACACTAACTTGTTCGCAAGACGAAAGCGATTCGTTATTTTTCCCGTATAAGCCACACAATTCAACATACTCGTCAATTTTATCGACCAATATTGTAGGATTTGAATGATGACCACTCACTTACATAATGTTCTCGTACTGTTGCAGACACAATTTGCTTAATACGATCTGAAATTATTAAATTTTTCAGTTCTTCCATCGTTTTTATTTCTAGTCCGTTAACCGATCAGTCAAAATAAGTTTCTAATTCATAATAATATTCTCGCCAAGTATTTCCTTTTTAATTGCATGGGAATAGAACAACTGTCTAAACTTTTCAGCTCTCAGTTTATAACGCTTAATAGTCCAGTCATTTGGTTCAAAAAAAGGGGATTACCTGGAAATTTTTTCGGGAGTTTTGAAAATGGGCAATTTTATAGATTTCGATGTGCTCTTTCCGAATTTCAACTTTGTCCCCTCGTATCTTTGCCGCTCGCGTCGCCGTGTTCGAAAAAGCAGTTTATTTTTTTTAGAATATCGCCTTTCCTACTGATTTCAGGAAAAAAACAATTACAAAAAAAAGAAACTAAGAAAAATTTCCTACAATTTATGTAATTACGTTTTTTTCGTAAAATCAATAGTTTTCACGTACGAGCTCCGCAAAGTATAGTTCAGTATGCGTTTTGGCCAAAAACTCATTTCCACACCACCTTGTGAGGTAGAGTAAGCGGCACGGTTTTTTTTTTTTTTTTTTTATCGTGGTATCCCCAGTAGGCCTAATCCACGTGCATTTAACTAACCCAAAATTTAGCGCATTCTCCTTCGCTTCGCTGTTCTTGATGGACCAGGTGTTGAGAGTTCATTGTCTCTACCACCGATCGAAAAGTCACAGCCCGAAATTTCTTCCACATCAGCCGCGATGGGATTATCAGTTTCATCGCAATCCTCTTCGTTCTCGATTTCATCCTACGTTTGCTCGAAAATAGTCTCCGATTCTTCCTCTTCATCGCTATCTTGTAATGGAACTTGCGAGTTATCACAGGTACCATTGCAATTCGTGCGTATAATGGAGTACTCTAATCCAGCCTTTCTGATTCACAGACATTCTGATGTATCTTTCTGCATTTTCACGAAATAAGTTTTAACAAGCTTTCCAGAGCTGGGGGCTCGAGTGTGGTGACAGCAATCAGCCCGTCCTTGTTTCTTTTTCACACCTATTGCTCTGCATTTTGTTCATTCCCATACCACTGAACTGGTTAAATTGGAACAAAGTTGCGCTACGGCGAAATTATGGGTGCAATATTTGCGAATGGTTACACTGGTAAAACAATTCATCGAGGCTGAAAGAATGGGGCAACTGGAATTTACATCTTGACACTGTCCAGAAAATGATGCCTTATTTTCATGTCAGTGGCCACTTCTTCTATGCAAAATCTAGCCATTTATATTTGCAAGATATGCTTGATTTGATAGAAAGAATGACAGCTGAAGAATACGAACTTTTCACAACTAAAGGATACTTTACAATTAGACGTTCCGACACATTTTGGTGTGGTACGTGGTCAGATATGAGAATTGAACAATCGGTGATGAGGGCTGATGAAATGTCTTGGCGGCCTTACTCGTGGACGAGGGGTCAAGGAAAGCGTGCTTTCCAAGTGGACTTTAGGAATGGTTTTCCTAAAGTATATGATGCACGAATTTTCGTGGTTGTGATAACTAGCAACTTCCATTACAAGATAGTGATGAAGAGGAAGAATCGGAGACTATTTACGAGCAAACGTATGATGAAATCGAGAACGAAGAGGATTACGATGAAACTGATAATCCCACGCGGCTCATGTGGAAGAAATTTCGGGCTGTGACATTTCGATCGGTACTAGGGACAATGAACTCTCAACACCTGGTCCATCAAGAACGGCAAAGCGAAGGAGAATGCGCTAAATTTTGGATTAGTTAAATGCATTTGGATTAGGCCTACTGGGGATACCACGATTAAAAAAAAAAAAAAAAAAAAAAAAAAAAAAAAACGCGTCGTTTACTCTACTTCACAAGGTAGAGTAAGCGGCGCGTTTGAGTTTTTGAGCGCGTTGAACCCTCATGAGTTTTTGGCCACAAAACGCATACTGAAATACACTTTGCGGGCGCTCGTAAGCAAAAACTATTGATTTTACGGAAAAAAAAAGTAATTAGATAAATTGTAGGAAAATTTCCCTAGTTTCTTTTTTTGTAATTTTTTTTTTTTTTTCGTGAAATGAGTCGGAAAGGAGATATTGTCAAAGAACTGCTTTTAGACGCCATTTTTCGAATATGGCTGCACGAACAGCAAAGATATGAGGGGGCAAAGTTGAAATTCGGAAAGAGCACATCGAAATCTATAAAATTACCCATTTTCAAAACTCCCGGAAAACTTTCCAGGTAAAACTACCAAATGACTGGACTATAAGTAAGAGTGCTTTAACGTGCACGTAATTTTAAGCTAATTCTTCAGGTTATCTCATAATTAACTCTATAGTTTCACTTGTCAGAACGCCGCCGGTGAAACACGCCATCCACAGCGATGGTTCCATATTAATTCTCTTCATAACTCCTTCAAAATGCACTAGAAACAAACCAACATTTTTTTTTTTTTTTTTAATGCCGTAATTGAGCTTTCCAAACAATTTTTGGTTTGGATGGTAAATCATTAGCAGACGTAGACATAGACACAGTGTAGGCTTCCATTTCTAATTTTTTCATCGCCAACTCATGCTGTCGCCTCAGTTCGGCCACTTCACTTTCAGCATTCAAATTAAAAATCTCATCCCTTGTATTAACTCTTTATCGAATTCCTTCCTTTTCGTAATTAAATTTTTTAAATCTACAATCCTACAATTCTTAGGGACGGTTTTCCCCTAATTCATGCACGATTAAATGCAAATCACTTTTCCGAAAATTCTTTAAAACTGCCATTATAATCTCACTTCTGAAATGTAATAACAACAAGATCTAAAACAAACTTTTATTCTTTTAACATATCGGTAGAAAACATATATCGAGAACTGATTTAATACTAACTTAATTTTATAATAATTTTGAATAGTTGTTTAATGTGTTGCCAAACTCATAGTCTCGTGATAATCTATTGATTTCGTGTTTCCTGTTTCCTTACACAACTTAATCTTTAATATTTACATACAGCATAATCATTATGTATACAGAATATAATATTAATTCGAATAATTTATAAAAACTATGCTTTTAAATTAAGCTAAATTAACTATAAGGATTTAATTTATCATTTAACTCGAATTTAAATACTTCATAGAAAAGTAATAAATTATTAAAATCCTTTGTTTTGTTTTATTATACACTAGCACTACCTAAGTGCCTGTTCTTCACACAAAGAGAATAGCTTTAAAAATAAAATTATAAAGAACTGATAAAAAGTGAAAAAAAGCATTTTTTATGTTCTACTAAATTAAATTCAAGTTTTAAAAACATAAATGAAACCTTCAGTTTCTGAAATGGGCACAAAATCACAAAAGCGGGTTAAAGAAATCTTTCAATTTTCTAATTTTTTTAATGTAAAATCGTTCTATTTCAACATTAATTTCACATGTAGTGCTAAAATTCTTTCAAATTTAATTGATCTCCCGAATTAACGCAAGTAAAAAAACTACTAATGCACAGACTAAAATTTTTGAGGGGGGGGGGGGAATCAAACCCGAACCGAAATATAATAACCGAAAACAATGATTGTGACATAATCTACAAATAACACGAGCCCAACGTTATTTGTAGTCTCAACTATAACTTTAGCTAGCGGTTTTTTAGAACGGCTTCACGAGCGGGATATTAATGCTTATGAAGATATTCATGTTACTTGTGTGTGTACTTAAGTTGTTACGTATTAAAATGTGTGCGTTTGTCTAAAAGTGTTTCCTAGTGCTCTTTATTTAACTCATTCCAGATTTATATTAATAAAATACGGGTAACAACACATGGTGGCAGCGGTTAAAACTATAATTTAAAAAGTTTGAATTCTACGTAAAGTTCAAGTTTGAAACGGCAATGACTGCTTATCAAGTAACACCACCGGAATTATTCCAGTTTTCAACTCCAACGGAGTGGCCGAAGTGGAAACAGATTTCTCCTATTCCGAACTGCTTCAGGTTTGAATACAAAGTCAGAAGAGGAACAAGTTGACGCTCTTATCTACTTAATGGGTAAAAAGGCCGAAGATATTTTTCTCTCGTTTGCCATAACAGAAGACGAGAAGAAAAACTTCCAGGTTGTATTACAAAAGTTTAATGAGTATTTTGTCGTTAAAAGAAATGTTATTTTTGAAAGAGCGCAATTTAACAGACGGGTACAGAGAGAAGGGGAGTCAGTTAATGAATTTATTACCGAATTATATGCGCTTGTGGATAAGTGTAATTATGGTGCACTTCACGATGAATTGTTAAGGGATCGTATAGTTGTTGGTATTAGCGACCAAGCTTTAAGTGAAAAACTACAGCTTGATCCTCAGCTTACTTTGCAAACAGCCATTGATAAAGTTCGCTTATCGGAATCGATCAAAAGGCAACAGTCAGTATTAGTAAGCAATTCATCAATTAATGCTTTAGTTCACAAAAGGAAACTTGTCGAAAATTCAAATAAAAAGACTTCGCGTGGTAATAAGGTTAATGTAAACACTTCGAAATGTAAATGGTGCGGAAAATCGCCACATGATAAAAAGCATTGCCCAGCCAAGGACTCTTTCTGCAGAAAATGTAAGAAAAAAGGACACTGGGAGAAGGTTTGTTTATCTTCCACTAAGCGAATTAACGAAGTTAATTTTGAAACGGGTTTTATAGGCTTAGTAGGAAATGTACAAGATGTAGATGATTGGGTTATACCAATAAAAATATTAGGAAAATCAGTCAAGTTTAAGATTGATAGTGGTGCGGATCACACTGTAATTCCTTCTCATGTAGCAAAAACCGTGTTGGGAAAAGCTGAAGTTAAACGCACAAACAAGTTAATTTTGGGTCCTGATAGATCTCCTCTAAAACTTATGGGAAAGATAGTTGAGAACATAGAATATAATGGCAAAAATTGTTTGGAAGAAATTTACATCATAGATGGTCTTCAGCGATGTTTATTAGGAAAACCAGCCATAAAAGTGTTTGGATTAGGTCCTAATATTCTAGGTCATTGTGTGCGTAGCATTAGTAGTTTTGATCCTATCCAGGAATTCCCTACACTATTTTAAGGCCTTGGTTTACTAAAAGGTAACTACCACATTGAACTCAGCAATGATGCCAAACCTTATGCTCTCACTTCTCCACGACGAATACCTATACCGTTGTTAGAGAAAACAAGAGAAGAAATAAAAAGAATGCAGGAATTAAATGTAATTCAACCAGTAGAAAAACCAACTGACTGGTGTTCCCCAGCTGTTGTTGTAAGAAAAAAAGATGGAAATGTTAGGATTTGTGTAGATTTGACTGTACTTAATAGAAGTATACGAAGGGAATGGCACCCGTTACCAACTACAGAATATAATTTATCTCTTTTGGCGGGAGCCAAGGTGTTTTCAAAATTAGACGCCAACTCTGGTTTCTGGCAAATACCACTTGACGAAGAATCGTCTTATCTTACTACTTTCATAACACCCTTTGGAAGATTCCGTTTTTTGCGTTTGCCATTCGGAATTTCATCGGCTCCAGAGCATTTTCAGCGTAGAATGTCGCAGGTTTTAGAAGGTCTTCGAGGTATCATATGCCATATGGATGACATCCTTATTTGGGAATCCACTCAAGAAGAACACGATGAACGTTTAAAAATGACTTTGAATCGTATCAAAGAAACCGGGATAACCCTAAACAAACAAAAATGTTGTTTTTCTGTCAAGTCAATAAAATTCCTTGGACATGTTATTGATGAATCAGGAATACATCCAGACAAAGACAAGATGGAAGCCATAAGAAAATTTAAACGTCCTACAAATAAGACTGAGCTGAAACAACTCCTTGAGATGGCTAATTATTTAGCATCGATTCTTACCGAAATATTCAGAGACATTAGCACCTTTGATTTCCCTCTTATCAACAAAGAACGAATTTGTTTGGGATAAACCTCAAGAAAATGCACTGATGAAACTTAAAGAGATTTTGTCATCAGAGCCAGTACTCTCAATTTTTGACCCTAACAAGCAATCTATCGTAACGGCTGATGCTTCTTCCTATGGTCTAGCAGCAATATTGCGCCAAAAACAGGAAGACTCTACAGTTAAAGTAATCGCTTATGCATCGCGCACATTAACGCCAACTGAAAAGCGTTACGCCCATATAGAGAAAAAAGCTCTTACGCTAACATGGGCATGTGAAATGTTTTGTAACTACTTGATAGGTACCAGGTTTCTTCTAGAAACAGATCACAAACCTCTTGTCCCTATCTTAATGAGAAAATCTCTGGATGATTTAACTCCCCGTCTTCAAAGATTCAAAATGAGATTGATGAGATACTCTTTTGACGTTTTTCACACCCCAGGGAAGAATTTATGTGCTGCGGACGCATTATCAAGAGCACCTACCAAGAAGAGATTCCCGACCTTGAATTAGAAGAGGAAGTTGAAGCTTTCGTTAATTTGGTAGCAAACTCTGTCCCTGTAGCTCCACAAATACTTTCTCAGTTAAAATTAGAACAAGAGCAAGATTCAACATGCAAAATGTTAACGGTCTATGCTTTACAAGGATGGCCTGAGAAAAATAGAGTAGAACCATCATGTCTACCTTACTGGCCTTTGCGATACGAAATATTCTTACAGAATGGATTACTTATGAGAGGAGCTCGAATAATTGTTCCAGACAAACTACGACAAGACATTTTAGAGAAAATACATGAAGGTCATATGGGAATAAATAAATGTAGAGCTTTAGCTAACTCCGCGGTCTATTGGCCTGGTATCAACAAACAGATAGAGAAACTAGTCCGAGAATGTACATCGTGTATACAGGAAGCTAGAAACCCTTCTGAGCCATTGAAACCAACAAGTTTTCCTCAAAGACCTTGGGAGATAGTAGCTATGGATTTGTTCAAGTTTCATTCTGATTGGTATTTGTTAGTGTCTGATTACTATTCACGGTACCCAGAAATCGCAAAATTGGACAGACTTACATCCAGCGAAGTGATTTTACATTGCAAGTCAATCTTCGCCAGGCATGGAATACCTGATGTAGTTAGGTCTGATAATGGACGACAGTTTGAAGTAACTAGAACCGCTGAATTTCAACAATTTGCAAAAACATATGGTTTCAAACATGTTACTTCGAGTCCAAAATATCTTCAAAGCAATGGTTTTGTGGAAGCTGCTGTTAAAATCATCAAGCTCAGACTGAAGAAATCGAAAGATCCATATTTAGCACTTCTCAGTTACAGAGCTTCACCTTTAAAAAATGGATACAGCCCAGCTGAGTTACTGATGGGTCGGAGATTACAAACAACATTGCCTGTTCCGTTATCAGCACTTCAACCTAGACTTGTTCAAAAAGAGAAGTTAGAAGAAATCGAGGAAATTCGAATAAAAACCCAAGAAAAATATTATAATCGCAGACATAACTCTCACGAACTCAGACCGATAAATCCAGGGGAAAAAGTATGGATAACAGATAGGAAGGCTGTTGGCACTGTGGGAAAGAATGCTGATACACCAAGATCGTATTTCGTTAAAGAAGGTCAACAGCTTCTGCGACGAAACAGAAAACATCTAATTCCTAGTGCAAAACTGCAGCCACGTGCAGTAGAAGATGATGATGTCTCAGATGCTCTCACTCCAGAAGTTTCACAGAATAAAGCTGAAACTGAAACACCAAAAACTTCGGGCTCGACTAAGAAAAATAATCAGCCTATTGTCACTCGGTATGGAAGAGTTGTAAAACCTCCAGATCGACTCAATCTCTAAAAGGGGGAGATGTGACATAATCTACAAATAACACGAGCCCAACGTTATTTGTAGTCTCAACTATAACTTTAGCTAGCGGTTTTTTAGAACGGCTTCACGAGTGGGATATTAATGCTTATGAAGATATTCATGTTACTTGTGTGTGTACTTAAGTTGTTACGTATTAAAATGTGTCCGTTTGTCTAAAAGTGTTTCCTAGTGCTCTTTATTTAACTCATTCCAGATTTATATTAATAAAATACGGGTAACAACACAATGATGTTTCCGATTATTTTTGCTAAACAGTATTTTGGGGACAAATCAAGCATTGTCCTCGAATCCAAGGAAAACTTGGGGACACTAGAAAATATTTTTGGGGACTTATTCGAGGACACAATATATTACCATATATACCAGTATACCCATACTTTAAATCTGGACTGACTTTGATACTTAAAAATGAACTCTATTAGCTTTTTATATCAATTGTGTATTCTTATTTCTAATAAATTAATGGAAATATTTCATTTATTTATAAATATTTATTTAAACCAGAAATATGAAAGGAAAATCATGTTGAAATATTGCAATTTATTCAAAGTTTAACTCTTGGCATAGAATTTGTATTTTTCAGAAGCCATTGCTTTTTATATTGGCTCATTTTGTGATAATTTTTCATGAAACTTTGTGCACCCTCTAAAAAAAGTATACGAGTGCAAGAAAAATTTCGTGCGTCAATTTCATATTTAAAGCATGATTCTTTGGCCGCATTCGTAAACGCCAAACGAGTTGCACTCGTGCAACGAGTTTCTATCTAAAGTGTTCGTAAAGGAAACTGAGTGCTTTCAGTTTAAAAACTAGAGCGTTCCTATACAAAACTGGGTGCAATTAGTTTCAAACGAAGTAAACTGAGAAGGAATTAGGTTCGTTGAGTTTTACTTTCTGCGTGTTGCTTTTGTTTAGAAATGCCGTCCGTTGTTATGGAATAGTATGATGTTATGAAAAGTATTTTACGTTTGCTGAAGCTGCAAATATTAGTTTTTCGAGAAGGAAATTGAGGCATACGTTAGAAACTGCTACGAAGGTACATACTTTTTCAAAGGTAATCATTTTCTTGTATTTTTATTTTAGTAAATTCAAAAATGCATGTTTTAGTGTCGAGATTGAAGTTGATTTAAACCGTTATTTGCGAAATTTGAATTTCTCTTGCTAAATACTTTTGAAAGAATGAAGTTTAAGTTGAAATTTCTAAATTTTAATCTGTGCACTTCAATGATGGCCATTCTTTCTTTTAAAAATCCTGTTGATTTTATATTGAGTATGTGCTAAAAACTCCTCAGCAAAGTTAACGTATTCGCGAATTGTAAACAAATGCGTCTCCTAGACGACGAAACTAAATAAACTGAAGTTGTTCGTTAAGTCAAAGGAAACTGATAACCACTGACAGCACTAAACACATGCATTCCAGTTTTCTTACGAAAACTCGTGCAACGAGTTTGTCGTTTACGAATGCAGCCATACAATGACAACCAAGGATTTTTAACTTATGGAGGCGCCCATGTTCCCCGTTTTCGAAGCCAACGACCACGGCCCCTCATTCTCTCAAAACATTCGATATCGTCATTGGCATGCATGTAAATTTTCCAAGAACAAAACTGCTGTATTTCTCATTTTTTACTGATTGTACGTAAGTTTATCTTAAAGCCCCATCTTTAGGCATAATTTTAATCTTAATTCTGTAATACTTTTAGTTTATTTTTAATTAATAAATTATTTTTAAACATGTATTTTTAATTAGACATCAACGGTGAGCGTTTTCATTACTTTGTTCGCTTTGTTATAATTACTTTCTTTCAAGTGAACTATGTAAACGCTAAGTAGTAAATTATGACTGGTTGTTCAGCCTTTGGATGTACCAATAGAGAAGGCAGATGTTTAACTAACATATCGTTTCATACGTAAGCTAAATTTGGATGTAATAGTATTTGTTAGCTATATTTGTTATTGTAACTTTCGTACTGCATTCACTTTATTGTATGACTGTGTCTTTCGGTTACATCACCAAATATGCACAACTGTATGCATGTTCTATTTTAGCATAATTATATTATTAGTAATGAATATCAACATTCTGTATCGCTTCCGTTTTAAGCTAATTTGTTCTCGTCGTTTAACAACTTTTGTTTGCTTAAATTTTTTTTTCTTCCTTTCCAAGTGTTATTATTTTGCATTAGGTAATCATATTAATTTCTTAATATTTAATTTCTTAATATTAATTTTTCTAATCATATTAATTTCCCATTAATTTCTTAAGATCATCGGACCCTACACTTCGGAGGTACAGCCATGCACTGCAAATCCATAGATGTAGGAATACCTAAAGCAGGGGTTCCCGACATTTTTACCCCTTAGACCCTCTTGAAAGATTTTTTTTCAGTAGACCCCCTAATTTTTTAATACCTAAAAGAACCGCCATGCATGGAGTTGAAGGATAGTTCAATAATAAAAAAAAATCCAACATTTTATTTCTTTTACGGAATTAAATGTAATTGCAACATATTGAGTGAGCCCGTTCTCACCCCCAATCATATCTGAATGGTAAGAGCTATAGTCATAAAAGTGGGGTTTAAGCAAGGAGGTTTACCTTATGGAGGCGTGGGCGCCGACGTCCCCTTTTTTAAACCAACGACCACGCCCCCTCGTTCTCTCAAAACATTCAATATCGTCATTCGCATGCATGTAAACTTTCAAGAACAAAACTGCTGTATTTCTCATTTTTTACTGATTGTACGTAAGTTTATCCTAAAGCCACATCTTTAGGCATAATTTTAATCTAAATTCTGTAATGCTTTTACTGTTTATTTTTAATAAATCAATTATTTTTAAACACGTATTATTAATTGGACATCAACGGAGAGCGTTTTCATTACTTTGTTGGCTTTGTTAAACTTTCTTTCAAGTGAACTATGTAAACACTAAGTAGTAAATTATGACGGGTTGTTCAGCCTTTGGATGTACTAATAGAGAAGGCGGATGTTTAACTAAGATATCGTTTCATAGGTAAGTTAAATTTTATTATTTGTTACTGTAACTTTCGTACTGCATTCATTTTATTGTATGACTGTGTCTTTCGGTTACATCACCAAATATGCACAGTTGAATGCATGTTCTATTTTAGCATAATTATATTATTAGTAATGAATATCAACATTCTATATAGCTTCTGCTTTAAGCTAATTTGTTCTCATCGTTTAACAACTTTTGTTTGCTTAATTTTTTTTTTCTTCCTTTCCTAGTGTTTTCATATTGTATTAGGAAATCAAAAAGGATCACTACACAAAAATATTGGTACATTATCAGAGTTATAAGGTTTATTAAACTATCCAGGCAAACACTTAATGTTTACCATTGAGAAATGCGTAAGGTTTCATTTGTTTAAAATAATTTTTATCAGTTTTTTTGTTCACACATTTGCCTTTTTTAAAACCATATTTAAATCAATTTGTTCTGCAGTATGAGAGATATATTGGAGCGATTACACAAATACAACGCTGGGTATCAGCGGAGCATTCAAAGATTCGTGTTGAGAAGCAAGCCTGATCACAAGTCTTCTCTGTTGTCTCTTCTTTTTGATTGTGTGAAGGAACAGGTTAAACCCGGGTTTCCGATTAAATGTGAAACCCATACCTAGCATACTAAAACGAGAGGTCTGAGTGTGTGTGTGTGGGGGGGGGGGTAAGTAGGCTTTATTATAATTATCCCGTCTCCATTGAAACTTTATATGAATTTAATATTCTGTATACCCTCCAGAAAAAGTATTCGAGCAAGAGAGAAATTTCTCATTTTAGATTTGCGAATAATAATTGAGCTTTTGAAAAAGACACAACTTGATAGAAATATAGAAAGTCATATTTATACATAGCCTAATTCATATTCTTTGATAAATAATTTTTAATATACAAAACCAACGTAGGAAATTTCTCTCTTGCTCGAATACTTTTTTTGGAGAGTGTACATTGGGGCCGCTTAATTAGATTACAAAATTTTATTTGCACACCATGTCCTGAGTTCTGCATCATTTC